>CAWUFW010015273.1:0-369216 GCA_963921515.1 Calotriton arnoldi
ATTGGCAATTTCCTTATCTGTGGCTTCCACCCTGCACATCTGTTGTGCCTGCCATCGTTGCATTTGTCTACTTCCCTGACCGTGTTGCCATCTCCAGTGGACATGCAGGTTTGGGCATCGATGAGAGGGACTCATCCGTGTAGTCAGTGCAAAACATTGCTATACAAGTGTGTTGGATCTGTGCTGATGATTCCGTTGGCACATCCATGACCAGGCTGATGTGATGGGGAGCCCTCATTTTGGTGCTAATTGTTGATTGTGTGACCAAGTGCTCCAGCTGACATGATGGGGCCCTACTGAGGGCAACATGTGGCACAGCTTTCCTCACACCCAGGAGTGGAGTCCCCTCATGGCAGTGTGTACCACGTGTGACATTGCCTGCGCCCAAGGTGTGTGTTGTATGTGCATGTCTGTGTGTTCACTTCCATTCATCTGCGCATGCTGTGATCCCTAGTGTTGTACCTGTTTGTGATGCTTGCTGACTTGAGCTATGTTCCCCCAAAGTCTTCTCCCTGTGTTCTCTGTGATGTGGGTGCATGGCACATTACTGGTCATCAGGGTGTCACCCATAGGTGTGTTTGCTGTCAGGGCAGAGTTTGTGTGCTGACGCAGATGGGTCATGATCAGGTTTCCCCTTTGGCACTTGTTGTTGTTTGCCCCTGTCATGTGATTTCCAGTTTGTGTTATCTTTCAGTGATTGTGACACGTTGTGTGTGTGACTGCTGGCACTCCTTAGGGTCCGGGCTGCAATGTTGGTTGTTGTCTATGTGTGTTCTTTGTGGGTGACCTTGGCTTCTTCATTGGTGTGTGACTGTGGCTGGGATCCCATTGGTCGGTGTGGTATTGCCGTCATGTCCATGTACAGCGTAGTGTGCAGTGTGTCAGACATTCAGGAGTCTTGTTGAGTGTCCATGTGTGATGTGTTTCTACACCTTGGTTCCCACCCACCACCCTGGAATAGTCATGGGTGCATGTGCAATGTCACCAGTGCATGTGTACTTCACTGCTGCACATTGTTGGAGGTCGAGGGTGTGGTCTTGAGTGTGTGCAGATGAGAGTTGTTGCCCGGCTAGTCCCCTGCCTCCATGTTGGCCTTGGCTTACTGGCCATGCTGATTGATTTGTGCTTGTGTAGGTGTGATGGTAGTTTGTTGCTCAGGACACCTGACTGTGGTTCACAGTGTGAGACGACATTTAGCTTTGTCCATCACAGTGGTATTTTATTCAGCCCAGGGTCACCACATTGTGGGGGCCCTGGGAGTGAGTGCTGTGGTGTGTCTGTGACTTGCTGTGTCAGTTGTTGTTCCTACGTGCCTGTGTGACATGTGTGTTTTGTGCTCCCTCTCACCTGTCAATGCCTGCTTGCCCACATAGGGGATTTGGATCCATGAGTTACCTTAGTGTGGCAGTGTATGCACATCTGTATGATTGGTATTCAGCTCTCCTCATGTGTTGTGTTGTTGCCTGGGGACACTGGCACCCCCACCCCTCACCTGCTGTGTATGATGACAGTGTTGGTCTGCCTGTTTGTGTTTGTGCATCTGCACCACTGCATTGGCATATCTTGGGTGTGCCATTGGCTGTATGTTGTTTGGTGTGTTTCCCCTGCTGTCCCTGGGACTCCTAGGTCATCGGTCAGCACAGTGATCATGGTTTGTGTGTCCCATTGCTGCCATGGTATGGTATCTGTTCACCTCACATCTGCATGTCTCCACAGGGTATCTGCATTTGTGTGCCCATTGGTGCAAATATGTGGTTCTGCATTCTGATGGTCACTTCTGTCATTGTGTCATTGATGACTGTTGACGGTCTCAGCCCCCATGGGTGTTGTTTGTCTGCACATGGCCAAAGGAATGTTTCATTTGCACTGCAGTATTTGGCTCCCCCAATTTATGTTGCAATGGGACACATACACTACTTTGCCACAGATGAGTTTTTGGTTCTGTGACCAGGAATGATCCATGCAGTTTGGCAGTTGCAGCTCTTTCTTTGTCAACAATTACCTTTTGGTCACTGTGATGATGAGGGTGTAGACCCCATTGCCACAATGGTCAAAATGTGCTTCAGCTATGGACCCCACACTTGCCTTTTGGTCACTGTGATGATGGGGTTTAGACCCCATTGCCACAATGGTCAAAATGTGCTTCAACTATGGACCCCACACTTGCCTTTTGGTCACTGTGATGATGGGGGTTTAGACCCCATTGCCACAATGGTCAAAATGTGCTTCAACTATGGACCCCACACTTGCCTTTTGGTCACTGTGATGATGGGGGTTTAGACCCCATTGCCACAATGGTCAAAATGTGCTTCAGCTATGGACCCCACACTTGCCTTTTGGTCACTGTGATGATGGGGGTTTAGGCCCCATTGCCACAATGGTCATGGGCTGCTTGCATTGTGGGTGCCACACACATATATGTGTGGCACATGTGCTAGGGGGTCACATTGTATGTTCAAAGTCATGTTCGGTGTTGTAGGCATTTGACACAGCCTGCTCACACGCTTGTCATGGTGGTGGGGGGGATGTCTTTATCTTGCATTCCCTAGGTTGTGGTGTGCTTGTTGTGTCATGCATTGTCCATCCTATGAGTGGGGGTGGTAGTAGTGGTAGGCATCCAGCCCCCCCTGGCTAAGGGTGGTTGTGGTGGTTGGCATCCTGCCCCCCCTGGGTGAGGGTGGTAGTAGTGGTGGGCATCCTGCCCCCCTGGCTAAGGGTGGTAGTAGTGGTGGGCATCCTGCCCCCCTGGGTGAGGGTGGTAGTAGTGGTGGGCATCCTGCCCCCCCTGGGTGAGGGTGGTAGTAGTGGTGGGCATCCAGCCCCCCCTGGGTTGGGGTGGTGGCGCGCATTCAGGCCCCTGTGTGCATATGTGGCATTGGTGATGGGCATCCCGCCCCTATGGTGCTGCTGGTGTAAGTATATTCAGATTCCCCGTGTATGTGTGTGATGTGTCGTGTACGTGTTGTATGTGTTTTGTGGTTGGTGTCTGACTTACCTTCTGCGCCTACGCGTCCGTGCCTGTTCCGGTAGTAGATGTAGAATATTGGTATGATCGGGACGAAGGGATTCATGGTTGGTTCGTGTCGTTCGTCCTTCTCGTTGCTTCGCGTCGTCCTCGTCGCTTGGCTTCGTCCTCGTCGCTTCGCTTCGTCCTCGTCGCTTCGCGTCGTCCTCGTCTGTGCTGTGTTCGTCTCGTAGCCGTGGATCGTGTTGTGGCGCGATTCGGAGCTTATGTGCGCCTCTCCCGGATGCTTTGACGTGCCGTGCGTAGCGACGGGTTCGGCGCGTACGGAAGCGCATCGTACTTGTCCGGCCGGACGGGGCTGCATTTTCCCTTCCGTGCGACTCGATTCGGCGTTTCCGGATTCGCCTCGGTCGGAGAACAGGACCTGGTTTGGGTGAGTACGGCTCGGCCGGAATTTTTGCTGTTGTGCGCATCGTACTTGCTCGTTCGGTGTGCTGTACGGATCGGTCGGGAAACTGGCTTTCGCATGGCTTTTTTCCCGACCGAATAGTATTGGGTGCGCCTCCGACCGAGATCGGAATCGGCCCCTATATGGGGAGGGTAGCGTCCCCGGACTGTTTGTGTTGGGGAGAAACAAGGGGTACATTTAGCCACACGATATGGAGCTGTCCAGCCATTTGGGTATACTGGTCACGGGTGGTGGGGGAAAGTAAGCAATGTGCTGAGGGAAAACATCCCTCTTGAACCCAAATATGTTCTATTGAGGGTCCCAGGAGATGTAGACAACTCCAGGGTGAAACTCCGCCTTTGTAACCTGGGGCTTGTGGTGGCCAGGTGTGAATAGCGCATCACTGGGATACGCCTGCAGTCCCGTCCTTGGGGGAATGAAAGAAGGGGATGGACCTCTACATGGTGGCTGAGAAGGTTACCTACAGAAGTAGAGGTTGTCCACGCAAAGTTTTCAAGATCTGGGGGTTGGTTAAAACACTACAATCTACAGTTTCCCTACAGAAGTGGTGGAACCTTCTACCTGATTTGAAATCCTATTTAGTACTATGTTGTCGTCCTACTAATCAATGTATTTTATCCTAACTGAAACAATGTATTGTTGCCATACACTTGCCCTGTGTGGAAGGCTGCCTATGTACACTCGCCCCCTCCATTGTGTTGTATTTGTTCTGGGTCTGAGTTTGCACCCTTATTGCTGTTTGTTATGAGCAAACCAAAAAACAAAATTAAGATTTAGTTTTTAAAAAGACAGTGCGGCCAATGCAATTATGGACAGACCACATTTTAAGTGTTTAAGGAATTGCAGTAGTTATGCTGGGGATGTCATGTCAAATGCCTTATCCATGTCTAAAGTCGCGAAGGCACTGGAATGATAGTTTGGATCACACACATCACATGGTTTTCAGACATTATTAGCTGTTGAGTGCCCTACTTTAAAGCCTTCTTGAAAAGGCGAACATCACTTGGCATAGGCAGAAGGACCCTAGCTTATTTTACCAAAGCCAGCAATAAACAGTAATGGCAGTCTGTATCATCTGCTTCTCTGCACATTTTGTTGAGTTTCAGCATGCCCTTTGATGTCGCATCCAACATTCTTGATTGGAGCTCTTCATTTTTAGATAACATCATTAAATCCCTCCAGTGATTTTGGCGCCAGTATATTTTCAAGAACTTTATAAAATTAGGATATTTGACTGTCTTGTCCTGGAGCCTTGACAGGTTTTAGAATTGAGTGTACAGCCATTATCTTTTGAATTACTGCTCCTTAGAACAGTTTACTTAGTCCAAACCATTGTAGGGGTTTGTGTGTGCATTTCTTTATTTCTTAGTTTTAAACTTTACAAAAGTAAAAGTGAAAACGTAATGGATATATTTGCCACACACCTGTTAAGAACATACCTGCAGCATAGTAAACGTTGAGCAACTAAAATAATTAAAATCATGTTATTACCTCACCCTGAATTTCGTATATGAAGCACAGTTCTGTTATTTCAGTTTGTGATAAATGAAAGAACAGTGGTCCCTAGTATGCACATAAAACAATAATCATAATCAAATAATATAAAATAATGAAGGAATAATTTAACAATTAAAAAATGGGGGTCTGTGACAAACATGCTCAGTGCTCTCTTCAGAGTAATCAAATGTGTCTATCCCCTAATCAAAGCACAGCCCGTTTAATTACAATACACGATTTCATTCTCGGTCGACGACATTAATTCAACGACGTTTTGATCCCTTTCAAAGATTTGGGATCATCATCAGGACTCTAAGAATAAAAATCTTGAGATAGCTGAGACTGGAAACGGAGAAAGAGAAAAAATGCAATAAATTAGACGCATGGCACGGTTACACTGAAAATAGTTATATAGATATAGTTATACTCAAAACTCTAGCATCCGGAGTATCAACAAATTACTCACATTTTAGAAAGCTTCACAGAGGCACTGAAACAGAGAGGGGAAAAAAGATGAGGTAAGGCGGGGATTGTTGTGAAAATATGATCAGAATTCAAGGTAGAAAAAGAATGGGGCTCACCTTGTCTGGTTTTAAAACAATGGCGTAGGGGCCCAGGGCATCCAGGCCAGGAAAAGAAAGTCTGCGGGAGATATCTAGATAAGAGCGGGCCAGAAGATAAAAAGGGAGAAAAATCCGCTAGGATATGGGCGTATCTTTCAGGAGTTGAGCATGGGCCTGTATGCGACTCAACAAAAGCTGCAGGGCCTCAAGTTTCCAAAGGATGGAAAAAGTGTAGAATAGAGGGGACCGTGCGTAGCAGGTGTGAATGCCTGTTGAAATGAGAGTGGATATTGTACAGCAAATCTTAGTGTCAGGACCCCCTTTCTGAATAGCCGCTCTCCTTTACAAATCGAAATTGTAGTAGAAAACAAGGGAAGACCCAAGGAACACTAGGAACCTGAGGGAGGACGAGGATATTGAATAACACATTTGTTATTCAGTGTCCTCCCTCATTTAAACAAGCATTGGCACCTGGTAAGGATCATGTATTGAGGTGAATGCAGCGAAAAAGACCAGGCAGTGGAGAGTGGCAGTGAGAAGTATTAGTAAGGAAGCAGAGGCCAGGCATCAGAGGTGGTGGGTCAGACGCACGATAAAGCAGTGTCATAGACAATGGTGCCACATTGGGAACAGGGAACTTCAGCAAAAAGGACCAAAACAGTTAGCAGGAGAGACAGAGCAGCATCTTGTGGGCTTACCAGTCTTGTTAAGGTTTACTAGCAATTTTGGAGAGTAGGTACGTCTAGAAGGCAGACGTGAGAGGTAAGGATCGCAAAAGACTGATGAGCGGATAGTAGTGCTTAAGTTAGCAAACCCAGAGTGGACAAAGCAAATTGCAACCTGGAGCCAGGCAACTCCTGTACCACCAAACAGCTTCACTTGTTGGCAGTACTACAGAAAAATAAAACCATATTAAAATCAAGGTGAAAAAATAAGTAAAAACATAAAACCAGTAGAACAGCAGTTTCTGCTGCGGACAAGAGCAGTTATGTGATGCTCTGCATCTAATAAAATAAGGAGAGGGAGGCACCTTCACAGAGTAAGTACAAGGAAATCAGAACTAAGGGACAACAAGTCCCAGTATCCAGCAAGGTCCATAATGAATCCTTTGAGCGGGGATAGGATTGCACTGATGACTTCACAATAGGAAATCATTAAAGTCCGCCCAAATTTCCTTAGATATCGAGGCACAGATCATTAATTTCCTGTATGTATTCTGTGTACCACATGTCAGACTGCCATCTTTTTACTGGGGGTTGATGTCCCTTAGCCAAGACGGACAGTCTGCTCTTGGCCATGTTGGGTGCATAGCAAAGAAAGCATTCCCTGACTGCAGGACTAATCTGAAAAAGACCGAACAACAAGATTTCAGGTTGAAGATCAATGCACGTAGAAGGTGTCTCATCGCTAGCTTTTCAAATTGTGCCACAGTGTTCCTGAAGTTGTCAATATTAAGCTGGGTGTTGAAAGCTAGCCTTACCGTGGCATCCCAGACACAACTAGACGTTGCCCAGTGATGTATCTGGAGTGTGTAGTATACCTGAGGGAATTTAAAATGAATTTATATATATAGTTCAGGGCTACTCTTTTAGTCTGGGAGCAGGCAATAGACGTTTGATTGTTGGTGAGAGGGTAGCCAAACTTAACCTTTAACCTCTAGGCCCGGAAGAGGATGGGACCTTGTCAGCCAGTACAGCGCCATACATATTAGAAACAATATGTCTGCAACTATTGGCTTATAAATTGAATGTCACTGAATGAGATTTAACTAGGAATCGTGAAGACCCAGGGAACTTCTGAAAATTGCACGAATATAAATAGAGTAGTTATTAGTAATTATATTCTTCTGTAACTTTTTAAAATCTTATGTGTTTGTTGGACAAACCTGTATAATGTGTGAATCTTACTATGCACATTTTCTTCTATGTTTTGTTTTGCTAAGGGTTACTAGAGGGCTGAGCAAAGATTTATGTAGACAGAAATACAAAAAGTGAACATAAAAAGTCCGAGATGCTTTCTACATTTCTGAGGGTCTGCACAAACATATCATACTTTAGTCTCTGACCTCTCACTGTCAAGACTCTTGTGACTGCCATAAAGGGACTTGCCAAATAAGGTCCTGCTCAGGATTAGCTGACCCAGCTGAGGCCAATTGACTGTTCTGCTGTTTTTGAGACACAGGCAAAAGGCCATTGTGTGGTTTTATCATGATCCCTGGCAGGTGGTCTGTGAAAGGGATTTATTGTTACAGCTACTAGTCTCGAATGGTTTCCATCTCCAGTATCTCATGCCATGAAATCCTGAAGTTAGTTTGACATTCGACTTTATCTGCAAGTAGAACTGTCTCCATTGCCCCTCAGATTGTCCCATGAAGGCCATGAAATTCAGATCTTTCCCTTAATGCCCTTGAAAGATAGTTTGTCATTGAAAACAGAAAGCAGGACATTTGGGCAGTTACAGGCGAGGGAGTGATAAAACAATCAATTCATAATCAAGTTCGTCAAGGGACAAGACAGTGATCGTGATCTGTGTACATTTTGTGGTCATTAAGGGAACTTCCGGTTACCAAGCAGTGACTCCAGGGCATTTAAATAATTTTTGTGACACAATAGCATGGGGTACAGAAGGTTTACTGAAAAAAAGAAGGCTGGATAGAAGGACATGTAAAACGTTACTTTCCTGCCTTAAGCCAGCCTCCATTTAGCCTTGCTTAGTGAACAAAAGTTAGAAGCAATGAAATATCTTGCGACAGGGCAGATACAAAATAAATTCTAGAAGGTGTGCTTCCTCCGAGGCAAGTTGTGAAAAAATAGAAACATGGGAGTGAACCCACAGAAAGAGTCTAGAAATAGTTCTCTGAACCGAAGATTCTGGCTTGGTTGCGAAGGGCTGACAGTGTTAGGCGTTCAAGCAATGGCAACAAATGCAGGATCCTGTTTTTCAGGTAGATGGACATAGCTGCAGAGACATGAGTCAGTGGGGAGAAATGCCATGCATACACCCCTTGCATAATAGAGCAACAGAGCTTGTACAACCGCACGTATTGACCAGCAATGTTACAATTGTATTGCAGATCGCTATACGTCCTAGTATTCAAATATAGTTCCATGAGACTTCCTTAGGTGGTAAACGTCTCTTCTTTTCTCTTTTTCAGCTTTCTGCGGCATGCAAGTTAATTTTGGTGGTGCTCAATTTATAGAATAGTGTACCTTACCTGTGTAGATCATAAGGCTGTGAAAAGTTGTCGACTGCTCTATCTCATGCAGTGAAGTTCAAAGGAGGTTCATTCTGTTTAGCTGTGAGCAGAGCATGCATCTGATGAGGTTTGAAATTTGCTAGGCTCAGCTTTACTAAGCCTGACATCTAGGAGTTCAAGGGATGTTGCGCTTGACTGGCAAAGGTAGAAAACCGTAATACTTAGGACCATATTTCTTTATGTTGGCTCTGCAAAGATGCTCTTGATGGATCAGTGCTAGCACAGATGTGAAAGTGTGACGATCCAAGTTCCTTGCTGTACCATGGACAGGTTTTTGGCGTCTGACATCTTAACGGAGTCTGGCATTTGATTCTAGATAACCTGACACCATTTCCCAGTGGAAAGAGCCTGTTAAGTAATATGTACTGTCTGTGGGGCTATTCATGTGGTTTCTCTTAAGTCCTTCATCCTTCCTGTATGTTGCTGTGTAACATTACAGCATGATTGACGTTCTTCGAAGACAGTTGATAATAGTGATTCGCTTCAGTTTAATTTTAATTGTGGAATACGTTCATGTATGTATGTATTGGTATTTACATAGCACAAGCCTGGCTAGAAAACAAGGTAGCTCTGTACGTTACTTGGGCTAATGGGAGACAATCTACAAGGAAGTGTACATCAATTGGAGATTACACAAAATGTAATCAATTCATACGTTTCACATTTTTTAGGCATAAGAAGATTAAATGATTTGCCCAGAATCGCTCGATGTTGAGTTAAGTGCTCTAGCCAGGATTCAAATCTGGGTCCCCAGGTTCCAAATTTAGCACAATTAGCTGCTAAGTCACATCTCCTTTTCACCTGGCACGTTCCATTCATGGAGAACATTACAAACAATAAAACCTTTACAAATCTCAAAAGACTGTAAAGAAAGAACATCATTATGCTTATCTCTATCCAGAGTGAGTTGAAGTGTGCGTTGCTGGGGTGATTTGTGAATCACCTATGTTATTGAGGCTTTAGATCCTCCACTGTAGGTAGACATATTAGACAGGGTCCAGAGTTTAATATTCATTGTATGCGGACTAAAGAATTTGCGATTGGAAGGCAGAGAACAAATTAGAATCTGTTTTTCTTTGTCTGTGTATTGCATGACTCATTAATCCTAATCTTTGAAGTTTTTATCCCTATTCTCAATATGAAGGGCACTATTGCTAGGTGGTTGACAGATGTAGTAAAAGGGGTCTGGGACAGTTGGAAATTGATACCCAGAGACAAAACAGCTTGTGTTTTCAGACCCAAAGCATGTTTTAAATTTTTGTTATCGGTGATGCTGCGGCTGTGAGAGATATTGCAAAGCCAAATGGTTTGATATGAATCACCCTTTCGGGGTTTAGTAATGACTTAAAATGGACAATAATGTCTTGTGATCTGATAAAGGCATCTTGGCGATTAGATAATCTCTTAAACAACTTCCCATGTGAGTTTTTTGAGGAATGCGTGGACAGTGTAGAACAGGAAAATAAAATGTTAACATCAACAACCACTGTTCGATAAACCGGCAATGACACCGGCATCACCACTCGCACACATGATCCAACTGTAATTACTCCTTTGTAGTTTGTGGAAGGTCACAGTAGCCAACCCCCTGTGGATATACGCAGAAAACCCACACAATGGCTGGCAATGATGCTGGCCTCAGAGAGAGAATGAGTCGACCCACATGTAAACCCATAAGATTTAGGACACTAACTCTAAGAACATGCAAGTAACAGAAAAGGCAAATGCAAAGACCTGAAATGGTATTAGAGCACAGGGTTAGAACTTGCCACACATTGGTTTCATGGAAGGTTGATAGACGGGAGTCCTGAACAAGCCACCAGGACATGGCCATCAATTATGTATTTATTTTATGTATGTAGTATTTGTATAGTATTTGCCTAGCCAAAAAAGACAGCACAGTGCCCTACAGGGTACAAGGTAAGCATAGAGTAGATAAGTGATAGAAGAGGTGGCTGGTACTTGGATTGTTAGAGCATTGTGATGTAATGTTCTTTAAAGAGATGAGTCTTCAACTCTTTCTTAAATTGGAGCAGCTTTTGGGAGGACCTTATGTATGTTGGGATGTTGTTCCAGAACTTGGGTGCATAGATGGAAAAGGCCTGTGGCTTTGTGTTTTATTTTTTGCACTTCTTTGTCTCCAGGGGATGCTGGCTTGGCTGCGGAGGAGCAGAGAGCCACCGGAGATGGTGAGCTAGTCTGCAAAATAAGCTGGGGGGCTGGTCATAATGACTTTGTAAATGATGCAGCTTCTTTTGAAGATGGTGTGGGCCATTAAGGAGAGCCAATGGAGTTCAGCAGGATGGGGTGATGAGATCATATTTCTTCTGGCCCTGTTTGAGATGTGCTGTGGTATGTAGGATGCCCTTAAGGGGTGCCAGTGTGGCATCTGTGAATTGTATACATATAGTCATTTTAAAAACACATTTAAAGGCAGCTATGCTTGTGAAATAAAAACGAAAACCTCCTGCGATTCCACAGTTATGGTGAGTTCTGCAAACCATATTTCGCACACTAACCGTGCAAACAACTTGCACACTAAATGCATCATTCATGACCTCCGCTTTAACGTAATAGATGGCTTCACAAATGATATGAGTGATCTCACTAAAGACGTCACATTTTCTTTTAATGTTAACATTATGACATGACTATACTTACAGTATGATCTTTCTTTGTGTACATGCTGTAATTTAAATATGTGGTCTTAAGTCCTCTTAGCTATTGTTATAAATATTGAGAAATCATATGCTTTACATTTAGTGTGTGAGTTATGGTTTGCATGGCAAGTGTGCGAGCTATGGTTTGCGGAGGGATGGGAGAAGTGTTTTGGTTTTATTTTGCAACCGCAACTGCATTTTAACTGTGTTTTGTTTTTAAATGTTAAAGTGTTTTAACATATAATAAAGTATTACGATCAAAGCCAACCATAACTTCCTTTAAGTGTGTTTTATTCAGTGAATTTCTATTTTTATGATGTTACTTTCAATTTCTATAAAAGCAACACCCTCCACAATCAAATAACCCCTGCTCCCAATGGCCTTCAGCTAAGCTAAATTGGGGTTGTCTTCTGATCATATGCCACAGTGGACTGGTGTTAAATGTTGGTTTTCATTCCACATCATTTTTTGTATTAACAGTACACCAACATGATCTGTTATAATGCAGTAAAAACAAAAAATTATATGCCACATTTTCTGGCAGTATTGTTTTTATCAATTTGAGCTAGAAGGAACTTTTTATGTGAAATCTACAAATTATGAGGCAAAGTGTGTGATAAATCATCCATAATTAAGTGCTAAATGTTGTAGAATATCATAAATCCACTGGCCCTTTCCATTGTTGATTTTTTTACAATGTATTCTTGAAAGGAAAACCAAAATATTCTAATTCTGGTCAGTGCTAATTATTTGCTGCACTCTGATGAAATAAGCTTTTGAAATATAAAAATACATAAAAGATAATGTGTAATATGGTCCAATATTGCCATCTTGGGGTTCTGATGACATTTACGATCCACTAGGCCTTGTTGTTTATGATATCACCAGAACTATTCAGTGGTGGTATTTGACCACGTTATATGGTTATCCATTATGTGCCCATTCGCTCTCTCTCTCTATATATATCTATCTATCTATCTATCTATCTATCTATCTAGCTATCTATATATATTGATGTATATATGTGTGTGTGTACATATATCGGGTATTGTTCAGACGGAAAAGTCCTCTGCATGGTAATGGACGTGCACCCATGCCCTCAGTGGCCAACTTTACTGACGTCTGGATCCCTGTCATAGGCAAACACGGATCATTCATGTGCAGCATGACATAAGCCTGTCTCACGAATTGGGGTCTTGTTGGACCAGGAGGGGTGTCCAGAGCCCTACCCTTATAGCAGTGGAAGGCTACTGCCTTCACCATGAGTTAAGCAGCACGGTGGTGGTGGCAGCATAACGTATTGTGATCAGAAGGAGTGAACAGGTCCTTTCTAACCTGTCTCATTGGAGTGAAGCCTTCAGGCTCACTCATTTTTAAAATTCAGCTGCTGGGTGCTTAACTCACCCTTGGCCTACATCGGTGTGTTGTGAAGTGCTGTGCAGCGCAGAGGTGGTGTATCTCTACTGCGTGTATGTGTGCCTGGGAAGGAAACAGTACGGGGATAATGCAGTACCGAGCATTGCGTTCATGCTGGATGCATATGCTGGGTATATATGTGCCTATGAGTGGGACAGTACCTGAAGGATATAGTACTGTGCAATGTGTGAAGGATAAATACATGTGCTGGGAATATGTGTACCTGTGAGGGGTACAATGCATGAAGGGTGTAGTGCGTGCAAGATAAATACATGTGCTGAGTGTATGTGTACCTATGAGTGGTACAATACATAAAGGGTGCCGTGTGTGCGTTTGTATGCTGTGTACATGCACGGGATGTATGTGTGCCTGTCAATGGTACAATACATGGAGGACCTGGGTTCCATATTCAGAGACCCAGGCCTGTATGGTGAAACATGGAGAGGATGTAGAGAGATCCCCAGACAGATTTGTGTATTGCAGCATTCCTGTAAGCTGGGTGGGACACGCACTGGGGAGCGGAGAGCGAGGCTTCCCCTGTACACTTCAAAGGGTGCTCTTTGATTCAGTGAGAGGTCACCAGGAAGTGCCTTGGGCACATCTCAGGAAGGAGAGGGGGCTGATAAGAGAATCATAAAGTGGGGGCCCTGTGCTAACCTTTTGATACACATATTACTGTGACTGACATCTAGGTGTGAACTCTAGTGACTCCCATGGCCTGTGTTGTGAGACTATCAGCTTTGGAGACATTCCTGCTGTGACAGACTGTTTTTTAAGAGAAAGAGGGAGCAGAGGAGTGGGCACTTCAAAACAAGCACAACCCCAACATAAAACTTCAAAGACTCGGGCCCTAAATCACATTTGGTGTCTGGAAATGGACTATATTAAGGGGAGTTTGAGACTCTAAAAATGGTAATTTGCGAAGCAGCCAGAGGGGCTGTGTGAGGAGGAGAAGCTCTGCAAATATCCTGCCTGTGACCAGGATTGGGGGCCAGGCTCTGTTAGTCTTCCTGCTAAGTGAGGGGCCATCACCCAGGGAATCCAAGACCACCTGCCCTGGAACCTGGAGCACCATTGCTTGCCTGCTTGCCAAGTCCAGTGTGCACTTTGAGGCAGAGTTGAGCGTTGGAGGAAGCAAGGTCCAGTGGGGAGCTCTGTTGATTCATAAATTAAGCCATGTGTCGTGCTGTGCCGAACGGGCCGGAGCCCATGCATAGTGCCGAATCTGAGACCTTGTGTGCTAGGAGGGGCCGCCATGGAAAAGACTGCCGTGTGGCAAAGGGCGAAGCCTTGTGTGGTAGCTGGCAGCGACCGGGTAAGCCAGAAGGGGCTGCCATAAAGTATTTCACTGTGCCAATCGGGCAAGAGCCTGGGGACTCTGAGTTGCTGTGGCCCCGTACATCGAAGTGGGTCACCAGAAGCACCAAAGATTGCGACCAGTCCGGCTAAACCCCCCCAACCCCTCGCCGGAGAAGTGAGGACACTTGGGCACCATCACCCAGGCAAGTGACCCAAAACATTTTCGGCACATCCACCCCCCACTGGTAGACGAACCAACATTTACCTCGCAGAAGAAGCCGCAAGAGAGCCTCAGGTCTTCTGGAGTGTGACCGTGGGTGGAGACTCTGCTCCCGCTGTGCACGGCTGAGTCACCTAAATTCAGCTGCAGCCACTGCAAGCGCTGCAGATGAGATGCACTAACGCACTTTACACCTGTTGGTTCAGGTAAGAATGTTTTCAGTCCTGTCGGCTGCGTGGGAACTTGCTGCTACATTATCACTGTAGCGATAGAACAATATTGATTTTAAGTTAGAGTGATAGGGAATTCGTAATACTTTTACTGCTAGTGGGGCAACCCTGGATGTTACCACTAGTGAATGGGGATTAATCACAATCG
The DNA here is from genome assembly GCA_963921515.1 of Calotriton arnoldi. Lineage (NCBI taxonomy): Eukaryota > Metazoa > Chordata > Amphibia > Caudata > Salamandridae > Calotriton > Calotriton arnoldi. The sequence goes on from CAWUFW010015273.1 coordinate 14,724, forward strand.
CTAAATGCGAGGAGTGAGCAAGACAGGGAATTGTCAAGGAAACACTAGACCCCGGACCTCAGGGGCAGACTGTGTAATTGTTTGTGAATGTCATATTTCTCCTTTGCGTGGTTAGTAGTAGAAATAAAATACTTCTCTTTTTTTCCAGAAAAGTGAGTGTTTGGCCGAACAATAATTTATTACTGCTGCTGTAAGCATTTTGAGTTATGCATCTGTGTTCACTATCCTGTACCCCCCCAGTTGTTCAGGATCCATCATAGTAGGTCGGCCCAGGACATCAGGAGTAAAAGGCCTCATCCCCCACGGTTGGGCACAGTAGCCCCTGCATGCCCTGTGGCCCTCTGAAAGTTGTTCTGACAGGTATTAATATATTAATCCTCTTTTATTTGTATTAGAGATGCACATACGCAGCACCCCCACACATACATCTCCCTTTACCAATCCTCACCAAACTTTACAAAACAAACATGCATTTCGCTCATTTTGAATGTACCACATTTGGAGCAGAATTGCTGTTGAAATAAAAACAATGTGGTGAGAAAGGGAGATCCCAAAGTACCATTTCCCATTGTAATCTTCATCAGGAATTTGCTGTGTTAAATAAAGTAAATGGCTGAATGCAATTGCACCACATTTGGCAGGCATGTAGTGGCTCATTCCATTTAATGCGTTATCCTGGTTTGGTGCATTTACGTGTCTTCCTGTGCACTGCCATTATGGAGATAGAGAGGGTAAATGGTGGAACTGCAGACTTTGTTGTGTAGGATCCTTTAGATGAGGGCAATCTTTTGTCTCTTTCCTGATCACTATTCAGTGTGGCTGTTGATAGCCAGGTGCAGAAAGCTCACACTTCTTTGTGCCTTTGTTGTGAATGCTCCGGGCTGCAGGCTGCTCCGCTGCAAGGAGCATCATTCTATACAAAGGCTGTGTCTGGAGAACAGCCATGAGAGGCTGTGTGAAAAAAGAACCACCTCAATCCAGTTCTGAAAGTGCAAACATAGAATCCACATCCCCTGTTTACTGTGATTGTTTAAAAGTAGAAGCCACAGACTCACTTGTTCAAGTTCCAAGTTCTTATTGACCAAGGTTGGAAGTGCTCCACAGAGTACAGAGGACTGCTGTGCAACCAGAGCTGGTGTCTTCTGACAGCCATATTCACAGGGGAGAGGGGACTTCACCAGGAGTCTGACCTAGAAGGAAGAAGCTGTGCCCTTGCTTGAGGCGCCTGGAGGCCTACATGCCTTCTGAGAAAGGGAAGGAGTGTGCCAACCCTGCAGAAAGTGTGATTGAAGGATGTGCCAGAAGCTGCTGTTCCTAGAGATTAAGGGTTCATCCACTCAGGAAAAAAAAGGAGACCAATCTTCGTGCTCAATGGACCTGAGGACAGTCTCTCCTGACGAGCGACCGGCGACGTGGTGACATCACAAAGTTGTGCTTGAGTGGACTGTGCCGCTGCAACTTCATTAAGTTATGCCTCTGAGCGGACTGTGCTGCAGCAACAACGTGAAGTTTTACCCGACTGGACAAACTTGCCCACTGTGACTTTGAACCTCACCTAATCATAATCTGCCGCTAACCCAGCATTGTGAGCCGTGGCTTCCGGAAGAAGAGCTCCTCGAGGTGGCCCCGTAACCATGGAGAATCAAGTACTGTAGGAGTTGTATTTGGACAGTTTGCAGAGCCATAGTAGGATTGGACACCTGGGTTATTGGAAGCAAACAACCCCTGCCCCCACTGCAGAGGCCCAGTTTGCCCAGTAACCGTCTCGAATGGAGTCTGACAATCATGAAAATTAAAAAAGAGAAAACAAGTTGCTTGATTAGCTGCATTTCTTATGTTTGCGACTGATTGGCTGAAAACGTCAGAATATTTCTGAGGGGTTCCACCTTGTTCCAGTGCATTTGATAGCAAAAGAACATGCTACCTTTCTCAGTAATGGTGAGCAAAGTCTAAGGATTTGGCAAGTTTTTTTTTGCTTTGTTTCTTTTTGGGGGTATAGACCCTTATCTTAAAAATTGCTTCTTATGTTGGCAAACACTGGAAGGAGTTACAAAACACACTGGCACACAGTGGGAGACCAGAGAGGAGTGTGGGGCTTAGCCTTCACTCCCTGCCTTGTTGAAGGACCAGGGACTGATGCCAGTTCCACAAAGGCAATCAAGGCCTATGATGTTTATGGGCCCTTACCTAGTATAAGGGTCAGGGAGGTTCATAGTAATCCTTTCTCTCTAACTATACCCAAGAACCTGGGCCACAATCTTCCTAAGGCTAAGCATGGTAGGACAGGACTGTGCTCTCAGCCTTGCCCAGTGGCTCGGGAGGGACCTCTAACTGCAGAAAACCCATAGTTTACCATTCTTACCTTCTTAACTTTAGGAATCTGAGCCAAGAAAGCGTTATTTTGTGATATAAAGCTTTTGTACTGTGGAATGTATCCTTTTGTTTTATAAAATAATTTTGATTACATTTTATATTGATACCCAATTTAACAACAAAACCATTAAATAACACTACCTGCCATCCTCTTGGGGAGATGACAACATATTAAAAAAATAATTAGTGTATAAAGCAACTCTAGTTGAACAGAATAGCATTCATGCATTTTTGTCTTGCCAGTAGCTCAGGTGGAAAGCTTGAGGGATCCATTCTGATACCTGTATCCTGGAAGGGTAGCCTCCCACCATCAGTGCCATTGTGTCCCAGGCAAGTTGTACAGAATATCTTATATGATACTCTTCTATTCACCAACAACCAGTTCAGGTCACAGCAGAAGTTACATATTCCTGTTTTTAAGACTCCGTACTACTTGTACCGCTTATGTTTTGTAAATTCGCGAGCCAGTAGGATGTATAGTCCCGGATGATGACATATGCCCTATTTGTGTAATGAAGCCTGCCTGCACTGTATAGTGAAAAAAAGATGGGAACATTTCTTTTTGTGGCAATTTTGTTGAAATGCAAGAGATCAGTAGGTCTAAAGATAATTTTGGTCCATCAGAAATCTCAAGTTCCTTACACGTTATAGGTGGCAGGCATGCTCCAAGAGCTATTGGCCAGACCAGTTGAGACCCGCCAGTCTCTGGTGCCTCTACCCTCTTAATCTGTTTTTGGTGGATTAAACCTTAAACTGAGCCTTCCCATCTGCTGATCAGTAATTATGAAGTATTTCACAAAGTCGTTACATTTAGCACTGTCAGATGTATTTCGTTTGAAAGCAAACTGGGTATCATTAGCATAGTTGTAAATTAACTATGCTAAACTGTGTCATGCTTGACTCTTGAGGCCAGAATAATTTTCAAGGTGGCCGAGTTTTCTTCATCAACATGCAGAGCTTCAAAACAAACTTTCCATTGCTGCAAGTGTTTGTACCACAGTGATATGATCTCTTTTTAAACTGAGCCGTGTACGCATAAGTAAATCTAGTTTTCTCATGTCCATCTACAAAGATTCTGATCTATCTTCCAAAACATTTGAGAGACTCTACTTTTTAAAAATCACCTTTTTATGTCCAACTGGCCATTGATCACTGATTTGCAGATCTTTGGATAGTTGTAATTTTATTATCATTCTATGTTGCTTCCTGATTCTGAGTTGTTATATACTGTGCAATATATGTTACTGGTTCATTGTACAAGATTGCCTGTCATGTGCCTAAAACTCCGATCCCTTACCTCTATCTCAGGATAGTAGCCTCGCAGTTAGGTATACATACAAGGACCTGAATTGTTCTTTTACCCACCATGCCACCTCAGATTAGACCAAGCCATATGCAAATCAGTCTTGGTTCTGCTCTAGTAGGAATAGTCCAGTCGAAACTGCCAAGCCAGATCTTCTCTGAACCGGAACACAACACCTCCAAAACCGTTTTTAGCTTTCATTGGACCTCTTCAGTCAGCTGCAGCTTGGTTCCAGTGGCACGTGATTAAGGGGCACACGTTTGGGCATACTCTTGGCCACTTAGAGTGGTACATCAAATAGACAAAAGGTGAAGGGAGGAATGCTTGCAATTTGTCTAACTACTTGCAATCGCTCGAGGTAGCGTTCCAACCCATCGTCCTTTTGCCCACTCTGCCAACTCAGAGTAGACCTAACCATATGCAAATCAGTCTTGGTCCTGCTCCAATAGGAACAGTCCATCCCAAACTGCTAAGCCAGGTTTCCTCTGAACCAGAACTTTCTATCACCTCCTTTTAGAGCACTTCTGCTTCGCCTTATTGTAAAATTACCCAGGGCCCCTGTTTCAAATGGTAGACCCGTCTGCCACCAAGGATTTCTTGTTTCAGTTCTCCAACCACTCCCTTATTTTGATGAGCTCACCTTCCACATGACAGGATAGAAACCAGCTCTCTCTCCTGTTGGAGTTGGAGCCTAACTGCCTAGGAGGGCCCTGGGAAATAATGGGGCCATTACCTCTCCCAGCTAAGGGCATGTTCTCCAGCTGTGGAGGTATGATGAATGGTAGATCTGGTTTTAAGCCAGTTCTGGCCCAGGCAGCCTAAAGTGCATTTTTATAAAGTTATTTGTCCACTAAAGTTATCAAAAATCTGATATCACCATTAAATCAGATTTTAAAATGAAGTGGAAAATAACTTGGAATTATTTCATAACATTTTCCGAAGCGAAGAGTGAAAAATAAATTTTAATAACACCTATGCCTGGGTTTATGGAAGATGTAGCTGATCTTTTATAGTGGAAATCGTTTTTAGACTTTCAATCACTGCGAGATCACACTGTCTAAATATACAGTGTGCTACCTTTTTTTATATATATTAGGCAGTCTACCTTGTGGGCTTACAAGCCACAATTTAGAGGTGACACACTAACATATAAAAGTAGTTTTCCTTAAGTGGTAAAAGTACTTTCTCTCACCATGTGCTACTGCCATGCTTTAAATATATGACCACCAGTGGTGCTCCTGGTGGTCATATATTTTTGACACATATGTGGGTGGTTTAAATACACACTGCAGCCCTTGAATGCCATTATACTCCCTTGTCATTGGTGCAATATCTGAGCCATTTACCATAGTCTTAAAGGAAAATTAAGTAGAGAAAATAAATAGAAGAAAACACTTTTATCAATGAAATTTAAGGCCAGAACGCATACACTGTTGCACTGAATAGTGGTGTTACAATGCAAATAGCCTTAGTACCAGGAAAAATGGTTTCCAAAAAACGGAAAAAAATCTTAGATGGCAATGGCCAAACGGAAAATTTAATACAGCCCTCCGATTGCACTTCTGCATTTCCACTTTTCTAATTGTGTATAGTATTACTGATAAATTGCATATTTTAAATAGAGCTTCATAGTGCACGTCTGCATTTTCAAACTGATATAAATAACTAGCGTTGCTATTGCCAAATGTTGTGGTACTTAATGTTCCAACATTGAAAAAATTGCTTGGTTAGTGTCACTGATATACATTCTCATTGGCTGCAGATTACTACAGATGACACCAATGACGACATCTTGCTGGTCTTATCATCTTTCTTCACTTTTTCTTCCACTAAGTTTCATTTGTTCATGCTGGTGCCTTACAAGTAGATTCTCCGTCATATGTTATATTTTATGAGTAAAGGTCAAGGTGTTCAAATTAAGTTATACACATCCCAAAATCCTTGGCTGACAACAGAGCTAGCCCTCTTGCTTTTTGGTATAACATATCTGAAATGATTGGACACTAGAACGCCCACTCAGAATAGTGTAACAAAGTGACTTTTATTGATAGATTTGAATCAAGAATTTATGATGAAAAGATCTTTTTTATTCTTAAGCATCCCATCCACCTTTAGCTCCTTCCTACAACAATCCTCTGTTCAAAACTATACATTCTATTTTCTTCTATCTTAAACGTTTAATCTGATATCACTTTCAGTGTTCCTTCTGTCCTATTAAGAACACCACCCATCTTCCTCTTTATATTTTTATTCAATATTAATGTGAGTAAAATTATCATGTTGATGCTCAAATATAATAAATTGAGGGAAAAAGGTACATTGCCTAGAATTTTTAAACATTTACAACACCCTTTATCCCATTTTATAGTTCAGGGGACCCTAGACTTGCGAATTCTGCTATACATAGATTTTTAGATACTTTTGCCTTTGTGTTTCTCTTTGCACTCTCTTTTATGGCCTGTGTGTTTCCTTCTGACATATACTACTCTCCTCTCTTTCACTTATAATTAATTCCTTATACTTTTAACACTTCTATTCATATTCCAAACCCTTTAGACTCCTGTTTTAACTACATTCCGAAATACTTTTATTACCTTTTTGCGTATTTGCTCACATGACCTTCTTGACATTCTCTTACGACTTTCTCTACTTTTAAGTCCATACCTGGCCATCAGTCATCTTGTCTCATTATGTACTTTATTTTACTGATGCCCGTATGCCCTCATGAACAAATTTAATTTATCTACTTCTTGCAGTCTGCTCGCGCTGAAGTGAGTGGACTGAAGCGTAATTAAAACTGTGAAGGCCTGAGTCTGTAGGTGGTCTCCTCCCAGAGCATGGGCAGAAGCTGCAGGCAAACTACTTCTCTGCACAGTGAATACTAAACATGCAACACTGCCACCAATGCAATTTTTTAATGCTGTTCTTTCTGTTTGCTTATTTTTTTACAGACCAAACCGAATAAATGTGTTGTATAAAACTCTCTTAACCATCACTATATCAGTTGTCTTCATCTCATGGCGCAAAACATCATGAAGTTGTATTAGAGTGCAACAAAATGTTAAGCAGCCTAACTGCCCTAGTCGCATAGATGTTATAACACTGATTGCTCCCTTGGCCATCATCTGTTTGAACTCATTGCTTGGCGCTCATCTTCTTAGTATCCCATCCTTGTCACCAGTGTAATAAAGTGACTTTTACCAATAAAGAGTTTATCCAGGAATTTATGATCAAAAGTTTTTCTTTATTCTTAATCGTGCCATCCACCTTTCAACTCCTTCCACCAACAAACCTCTGTTCAAAACTATACATTCTAGTCTCTTCTGTTTTTAATCATTCCATCGGACATCATCGCTTTCAATGTTCCATCTTCCTGCTATCAAAAACGGAGACCCTACTGGTTCAGACACCAAGATTACATTCACAGGATTGAGACAGAAGTAGTGATAATGTCATAAGATGCCTAGATCAGTAAGCATGATGCTTTGCTTCTAGATGAGTCATGAGATGCATTAAATAGCATTAATGGCATCAAGTGCACTATGTCACCAAAAAAGTAACATCATCAGTAAGCATCTTCAGCAAAGCTTGTCAAACCATTCAAACACAAGGATTTAGCCACCTTTAATAATGTCCTTTAGAAATATATCTTTGGAAACCAAAAAGATCCACTTTGAGATGTTATTCCTAATAATTTCTTAATTATTTCAACGGATACAAATAGTATCAGTCAAAAACTTGTACAAACAGGTTGGGCTGACACGTGTTTTGCAACTCCCGGTTGCTTTCTGAAGGCTGAAAAAAAGGAAAGAAAACACAAAACAAAAATATTTTCCAAAATGTATGTATACTTGTTTACATGTCATGTTAGCTGTTCAATCAGTAAATCAATATATATTTCAAATGTGCAGTTCCAAATGCCATCTCACTTAAAGAGAGAACGATAAACCCATCACCATGCTATCAAACATAGTAATTCATACTGATAACAGTGAACATAATCATAAACGTGGTGTCAAACATAATTGCTCGTTGATCCCACTAACAAAGATCGAACATTCTTGTGTGTATATTTAGAGTTTAATAATGTCTTCATCCTCCCATAGTTTACAAGGAATATAGTTGTATAGTTCTTACAACATGAAATGTCATATGGCATAATGGAGTATTTTAAGCCTTCCTATACTGTTGTGTTTAGTCAAATTAATTAGAGTGAGAACTATAGAATAAGAATTGTCTTAAAACCTATTTTTGTGTGAACTTCACAGTCACAGACAATCGGCATCACATGTAGCACTCCACTATGAAGGCTTTTGCAAGAAAATATTTTGATACTTAATCAGCTGTATTAAGACTGTTTTGATTTCACAGTGTGGTGACAAAGAACACCATATTGTATGCTGAAAAACATATTAAGTTGCACTCGAAGTACAGAGCAGAGAAAATGTATTAATAAATCTTTCATGCCCAAAATATATATAATATAGAGCAGAATGTAAGAACATTCAAGTATAAATGCACAAGGGCTTGATCACAATCAACTTCTTGATTCCAGAAAGACTTTCAGTATTCCTTTCTTCAGCAATTGAAAAGCTACACATAAAAAAGAACATCATAATTCAAGGAGTAAAACATTTAAGTCAAATATTATTACAGATAAGGGAAATACCCCCATCAACAAGACCTTAGACAAAGAATTAGTGATAGATCGCTACATGTCATTCAAGCTTAAGGAGTCCAAGAAATGATCCTTTCCGGCCACACAGAAACATCTGATACGATCTCAAGTAGAAAACTATAAAATACTAATATTATGTGCCACTCAATATTAAAAATAAGTTATCTTATAGCTATAACACATCCCCAGTTTATTTTCTCAGAGACCGCTTTCCCCCCCAAGAAGCTTGTTCTTAGGGTACAGAGAGCTTATAACACTTTCAGTTAAATAGCAAACGCTTGCACTTCAAAAAAGGTCACCAGAGGTTGTAGCGCAAATTGACTGAAACCGGAAATGGCAATTTGCAATATTTGTAATTCTCTGCAAGTCTTCTAGGTAATCCAACTACTGTCTTGTCTGCAAGTGAGCAAACTACGTGCCAGCCATTTAAAAAACGAATAACAAATATTAAAAATATAAAAAGTGAAAAATAAAATGTCACAAAATAAAGGTCAAACCATAGGAGCCAATCAGCCATGGTCCAAACCCTGATGTTGCTCAGTGAAGAGATCACACTTCCAACCTCTGTGCCAGCCCTTCAGTTCCTAACAAAGAGTACCACGTCACCTAATTCTATACAAATAATAAGTGAAATTTAAAAAGTAAAAAATTAGAAGCCATTCTGCTGCAGTAAAAAAAAAAAACATCAAAAAGGGAAAAGATAACAAAATGGAAATCAGCCAACAAAAATGGTAATCAGCCAACTATAGTCTCAAACCGAACAGCTGGTTGATGGAGAGATCACCCTTCTAACCTCTATGCCAGGTCTATAGTTACTTGTACTCAATCTGCGATCATTTAATTAAATGTAATGAAGGGTTTCCCCATATGAGCTTATAGCTTTTTGTATCCTGTTTAAGTGATAGTGCCAAGGGCTGTGGTACTGGCTGTAATTTCCATTTTATACAGAGAGGTGAATTAAAGAATGCTTTTGGAAAAAGTCCACACAAGAGGTTGAATTATAAAGTGCATCCTTGAAGACCCCAGCTTGCAATATCTACAATATCTTCACAGATTAGAAGGGAAGCAGAGCTATATGGGTATACAGATCAAAAAATATAATAGTACATACTTTTTAAAATCTATATTCCGGATAGGAATATCATCAACTTGATATCATATCCATTGCCAACAACAAGATCAGAAAGTTTGACAGTTTATGACAACCAACTTTTGCTCCTAGCAGGGATAACACCAGGTTCATGTCATATCCTTTCTAACAGCTAGACAGGATCATATGTTAATTTAGCCAGCAGAAAGCTGTGTAATTCACTATTAACACTTTCTAAATGTAGTACTCTGTAGAATATTAACCTGTCTAGTGCAGTGGTTCTAAGCCTGTGGTCCAGGGACCCCTCAGGGTCCAAAAAGCTTACTCAGGGGGTCTGCGATTGCTTAGAAAATTAAATAATATTAACAGATTAAAAAAGTGTATGTTAATAAAGAAGCTGTATGTCAAATTTAAAATGTTAAAACGTTCTGTAAATGTGAAGAAATTTTAAATTGGCAGCTAAAAATCAAGTTGGTATCCTCATATTGATTCGTGGGAACAGTGCAAGTGCATCAAACAGAATATAGTGTGGAAGATGAGTCACCGCAGTTGAATTTAGAAAAGCTCCAACCTTCCTATTAAAATTACGATTTTTATTTTTTTAAATTTGTTTGTGAATTAAATAAAATATATCATAATTTGTTTTATTGTTTGATGAACGCTTGTTTCAGTGTCTTGTGTATTTGTTTGTGCTTCGAATCATCAAAAAGGTTGAGGCCGGGGTACCTAGCTTCCAGTAATGACACAGTGGGGGTCCCTGGATTGCAATAATGATTGTGGGGGTCCACAGAGGTCAAAAGGTTAAGAACCTCAGGTTTACTGTCAATGAGTCTTAAGTGACTTTACGTCTCTCCCCCAAGACAGTCTGGTACGATGTGTTAAATGCAAAGAAGTTTGAAGTAGGCAATGTCTCTAGCACCATGAAAAGATCAAAAGTGTTTTGATGCTGGATAAGTAGTGTCCTTATTTATAAGGGCTGGAATGTGTTTCCTCCACCTTGTTTTCAACATTCTTGGTGGAGCCCACATAACCGTTTCACACAAATAAAATACAGCAGTGCTTAATTTGAGCCGGTGGGGCCCACCGGCACTCATTTCTGGGACCGGCACTTATTTTTCCTCATCAGATATTGACCATGAGCAAGAAAGTGAAAAACGCACAAACAGGAAAAAGGAGGAAGAGAAAGAGAAAGATGGTAAAACGGCCATAAAGGGAGAAAGCAGGGACCGGCAAGGGTGAGATAAAGGGGCAAGAAGTGTCTGGTAGTGGATTAAAGAGATCTGGAGTGAATTCAACACTATGCAGCCCTGTTATTTGCTGCACATATTTAATAACACAGCGGAGCAGAGCTATGGGCACCAGCACTCATTCTTTAACAAATTAAGTACTGCAGTACATGATATAGACACAAAATGTTGTGATGCAGTTGACAAATTCTTTGATTTCAAAAACTTTCTACCATCATTGCCTTGAGAAATGTTTGCATTTCTTTTATGTATATTTGCAGCATGTACTAGTTCTGCATTTATAGAAGCCATTGAGAGATATGTGGTGTCAACTCTGTTGAAGTTTCTTATTATATTGGAATGTATCGCTAGGGCTAAGATTCCTCAAGAAAGATTCAACTTTTCTATATGTAAACCTGGGTTTAGATGTTATAGCCTTGCACATGTCTGTATCCAATTTCAACAACTGCCAATGTTTCTTTAAAGTACAAAATAATTTTCTCCATACAGTAAGTCTTAATGCACTGTACTGTATCCTTTTGGTGACTTTTTCTATTACGTTTGTCTAGCAAAAGGTCCTAATTCCCATTTTATTTAGCGTTACACTTTGCTTCACAGCTTGCATTATCACTTATGCATCCAATTTAAGTTCCAATAACTTTTATTAAGTAAATAGCATTCCCCTTGATGCACAATATTCAAAATGAATCAGAAACCTTCCACAATGCTCCCATAGGGCCAAAACTCAGGAGTTCTCTTAATTTAAAGTTTATCATCTTGGTAAAGGACCCCCTTGGTATCGCTCATCTGTTACCCAGCGTTGTATTTCGAGCCCCAATAGATCAGGGGCAGAGAGGGAGTGGAACAAAGACACAAGACCTAATAAATTAAGGAACTTCAGTCACTCCCCTCCTGATCCTGTTATGAAAGACAAACATCAGACTGCAGCAAAAAGGGAGAGGCACAGATGTTGAGGACAAACAAAATCCCTAAATTTGAGACCCTGGTCCCGGTTGTCTCTTGTTTTTCAGCATATACCCCCAGAATGAGTAAAGTTATACTCTTTTCCTTTGTATTTCACCCCAAGTGCCACTGGGAGTAACATAAAGAGTCGCATCCCTCCCTATCATTTCTTTTTTTAATCTACTGCTGTGCTTGTCTCCTCTGAATAGTCATGCTGGTGAGATCCATGAACACATGGACCCTCACCCCTAGGAAATGAAGGTCAGACGTCTGAGCTGCCACTCTGGTCATTGTTTCTCACTGTGCAGGACTGGAAAACTCTGCGAGCAAGGTGCCAGTACTTGAACCTAATACCAAACATCCCTTCCTCAGTAGTCTGATAGTTCTCAGAGCCACCATTTCAGGTACTGACTCAGTACCTAGCACCTCCGTCCAGACGGCCTCTTGTTGGCCCTGCTTCATATTTGTGTCATGGATAGGAGAGAGTATGCCCCGAATCCTAATAAGGGTGGCCCGCCTGCATTTTCCAAGTTCTCGAGTGTAGACTGCAATTGGCATAAGGTATTTATCGCAAATGGGTGGAAGTCCTCTTGATGCAATGTTCAACTGTATTCTGTATGGATTTTTTCAATACTTTATTAATTCTTTCCACTATTCCTTTTGCATTAGATGCTATAATGCCACCTTTTTGTGTCTTATTCCTTTGTTGTGTAAGTGTTCTACCATTTCTTTTGATGTCAGCTGGACACCATAATCTGTTAACTGGGTTTTGGGAGACCCCTCTCAACTGAATACTCCAACTAAGAATCTGTTTACGCACCTTGTTTATATTCTGCGTACTATGGCTATTTCAGGCCACCTAGAAAACATGCATATCAGTACTATCAAACGTTGTTTTTTCCTTTCTCCTAAAACAGGCTGATCGATATGGAGTGCAATGTCATCCCAGGCTTTATCAGGCAACCTTCTTTCAATCATTGGTTGTACCCTTGGCTTACACACTTAGTCGCTCACATGACCTTCTTGAAATTCTCTTACGACTTTCTCTACTTTGAAGCCATACCTGGCCACCAGTAATCTTGTCTCAATAAGTCCTTTGTTTTACTGATTCCTGTATGCCCTCATGAGCAAATTTAATTGATCTGCTTCGTGCAGTCTGCTTGCGCTGAAGTGAATAGACAGAAGCCTACTTAAAACTGTGAAGGCCTGAGGCTGTCGGTGGTCCCCTCCCCCCGAGCATGGGCAGAAGCTGCAGGCAAACTATGTCTCTGCACACTGAATACTAAACAGGCAACAGTGCCACCAATGCAATTTTTCAATACTCTTCTGTCTGTTTGCTTATTTTTTCACAGACCAAACCGAATAAATGCGTTGTATAAAAACTCTCTTAACAATCGCTATATCAGTTGTCTTGATCTCAAGGTGCAGAACATCATGTAGTTATAGCAGATTGCAACTAAATGTTAAACAGCCTAACTGCCCTAATCACATAAATGTTATAACACTGATTGCTCCATTGGCCATCATCTATTTGGACTCATTGCTTGGCGTTTATCTTCTTAGTATCCCATCCTTGTCACCAGTGGAATAAAGTGACTTTTACCAATAAAGAGTTTATCCAGGAATTTATTATCAAAAGTTTTTCTTTATTCTTAATTGTGCCATCCACTTTTCAACTCCTTCCACTAACAAACCTCTGTTCAAAACTATACATTCTATTCTCTTCTTTCTTAATCATTCCATCGGACATCATCGCTTTCAATGTTCAATCTTTCTGCTATCAAAAACGGAGACCCTACTGGTTCAGACACCAAGATTACATTCACAGGAGTGAGACAGCAGTAGTGATAATGTCATAAGATGCCTAGATCAGTAAGCATGATGCTTTGCTTCCAGAGGAGTCATGGGAGACATGAAATAGCACTAATGGCATCAAGTGCAATATGTAACCAAGAAAGTAACATCATCAGTAAGCATCTCCAGCACAGCTTGTCAAACCATGCAAACACAAGGATTTAGCCACCTTTAATAATGTCCTTTAGAAATATATCTTTGAAAACTAAAAAGATCCAATTTTAGATGTTATTCCGAATAATTTCTTAATTATTTCAACGGATACAAATAGTATCAGCCAAAAACTTGTACAAACAGGTTGGGCTGACACGTGTTTTGCAACTCCTGGTTGCTTTCTGAAGGCTGAAAAAAAGGAAAGAAAAAAAACGAAAGCACAAAACAAAAATATTTTACAAAATGTATGTATACTTGTTTACATGTCATGTTAGCTATTCAATCAGTAAATCAATATATATTTCAAATGTGCAGTTCCAAATGCCATCTCACTTAAAGAGAGAACGAAAAACCCATCACCATGCTATCAAACATAGTAATTCATACTGATAACAGTGAACATAATCATAAACATGTTGTCAAACATAATTGCTCGTTAATCCCACTAACAAAGATCGAACATTCTTGTGTGTATATTTAGAGTTTAAAAATGTCTTCATCCTCCCATAGTTTACAAGGAATATAGTTGTATAGTTCTTACAACATGATATGTCATATGGCATAATGGAGTATTTAAGCCTTCCTATACTGTTGTGTTTAGTCAAATTAATTAGAGTGAAAACTGTAGAATAAGAATTGTTATAAAACCTATTTTTGTGTGAACTTCACAGACAATCGGCATCACATGTAGCACTCCCCTATGAAGGCTTTTGCAAGAAAATATTTAGATACTAAATCAGCTGTATTAAGACTGTTCTGATTTCGCAGTGTGGTGACAAAGAGCACCATTTTGTATGCTGAAAAACATATAAAGTTACACTCGAAGTATAGAGCAGAGAAATTGTAATAATGAAACTTTCATGCCCCAAATATTTATTATATAGAATAGAATGTAAGAACATTCAAGGATTAATGTACATGGGCTTGATCACAATCAACTTCTTGATTCTAGAAAGACTTTCAGTATTCCTTTCTTCAGCAATGGAAAAGCTACACATAAAAAAGAACATCATAATTCAAGGAGTAAAACGTTTAAGTCAATTATTATTACAGATAAGAGAAATGCCCCCATCAACAAGACCTTAGAAAAAGAGTTAGTGATAGATCGCTACATGTCATTCAAGCTTAAGGAGTCCAAGAATTGATCCTTTCCGGCCACACAGAAACATCTGATACGGTCTCAAGTAGAAAACTATAAAATACTAATATTATGTGCCACCCAATAGTAAAAATAAGTTATCTTATAGCTGTAACACATCCCCAGTTCATTTTCTCAGAGACCGCTTTTCCCCCAAGAAGCTTGTTCTTAAGGTACAGAGAGCTTATAACACTATCATTTAGATAGCAAACGCTTGCACTTCAAAAAAGGTCACCAGGAGTTGTAGCGCAAATTGACTGAAACCGGAAATGGCAATTTGCAATATTTGTAATTCTCCGTAAATCTTCTAGGTAATCCAACTACTGTCCTTTTCTGCAAGTGAGCAAACTACGTGCCAGCCATTTAAAAAATGAATAACAAATATTAAAAATATAAAAAGTGATAAATAAAATGTCACAAAATAAAACGTCAAACCATAGGAGCCAATCAGCCATGGTTCAAACCCTGATGTTGCTCAGTGAAGAGATCACACTTCCAACCTCTGTGCCAGCCCTTCAGTACCTAACAAAGAGTACCACGTCACCAAATTCTATACAAATAATAAGTGAAATTCAAAAAGTAAAAAATTAGAAGCCATTCTGCTGCAGTAAAAAAAAAAAACATCAAAAAAGGAAAAGATAACAAAAATGGAAATGAGCCAACAAGAATGGAAATGAGCCAAACGTAGTCTCAAACCTAACAGCTGGTTGATGGAGGGATCACCCTTCTTACCTCTATGCCAGGTCTATAGTCACTTGTACTCAAAATGCGATCATCTAATTAAGGGTTTCCCCATATGGGCTTATAGCTTTTTGTATCCTGTTTAAGTGATAGTGCCAAGGGCTGTGGTACTGGCTGTAATTTCCATTTTATACAGAGAGGTTAATTAAATAATGCTTTTGGAAAAAGTCCACACAGGAGGTTGAATTATAAAGTGCATCCTTGAAGACCCCAACTTGCAATATCTACAATATCATCACAAATTAGAAGGGAAGCAGAGCTATAAGGATATACAGATCAAAACATATATTAGTTCATACTTTTTAAAATCTATATTCCAGATAGGAATATCATCAGCTTGATATCATATCCATTGCAAACAACAAGATCAACGTAGAAAGTTTGACAGTGTATGACTTCCAACTTTTGCTCCTAGCAGGGATAACACCAGGTTCATGTCATATCCTTTCTAACAGCTAGACAGGATCATGTGTTAATTTACAAGCAGCAAAAAACTGTGTACTTCACTATTAACACTTTCTAGATGTAGTACTCTGTAGAATAGTAACCTGTCTAGTGCAGTGGTTCTAAGCCTGTGGTCCAGGGACCCCTGGGAGTCCACAAAGCTAACTCAGTGGGTCTGCGTTTGTTTAGAAAATTAAATAATATTAACAGATTAATAAAGTGTATGTAAATAAAGAAGCAATATGTCAAATTGAAAATGTTAAAACGTTCGGTAAATGTGAAGCAATTTTAAATTGCCAGCTAAAAATAAAGTTGGTATCAGATTGATTCGTGGGAACAGTGCAAGTGCATCAAACAGAATATAGTGTGGAAGATGAGTCACCGCAGTTGAATTTAGAAAAGCTCCAACCTTCCTATTAAAATTACGATTTTTATTTTTTTATATATTTGTTTGTAAATTAAATATATCATTATTTGTGTATTTGTTTGATGAACGCTTGTTTCTGTATCTTGTTGTGTATTGTTTTCTGCTTCAAATCATTGAAAATGTTGAGGCCCGGGTCCCTAGCTTCCAGTAATGACACAGTGGGGGTCCCCAGATTGCAATAATGATGAAGTGGGGGTCCACAGAAGTCAAAAGGTCTACTGTCAATGAGTCTTAAGTGACTTTAGCTCTCTCCCCCAAGACGTCTGGTACAATGTGTTAAATACCAAGTAGTTTGAACTAGGCAATGTCTCTAGCACCATGAAAAGATCAAAAGTGTTTTGATACTGGATAAGTAGTGTCCTTATTTTTAAGGGCTGGAATGTGTTTCCTCCACCTTGTTTTCAACATTGTTGGTGGGGCCCACATAAACGTTTCACACAAATAAAATACATCAGTGCTTAATTTGAGCTGGTAGGGCCCACCGGCACTTATTTTTCCTCATCAGATATTGACCATGAGCAAGAGAGTGAAAAACGCACAAACGGGGGAAAAGGAGGAAGAGAAAGATAGTAAAACTACCATAAAGGGAGAAAGCAGGGACCGGTTAGGGTGAGATAAAGGGGCAAGAAGTGTCTGGTAGTGGATTAAAGAGATCTGGAGTGAATTCAACTCTATGCAGCCTTGTTATTTGCTGCACTGCCGGAGCAGAGCTATGGGCACCAGCACTCATTCTTTTACAAACTAAGCACTGCAGTACATCATATAGATACAAAATGTTGTGATGCAGTTGACAAATTCTTTGATTTCAAAAACATTCTACCATCATTGCCTTGAGAAATGTTTGCATTTCTTTTGTGTATATTTGCAGCATGTACTAGTTCTGCATTTATAGAAGCCATTGGGAGATGTGGGGAGTCATCACTGTTGGAGTTCCTTATTATGTTGGAATGTATCACTAGGTCTAAGATTCCTGGAGAAAGATCCAACTTTTCTATATGTAAACCTGGGTTTAGATGTTATAGCCTTGCACATGTCTGTATCCAATTTCAACAACTACCAATTTTTATTTAAAGTACAAAATACATTTCTCCATACAATAAGTCTTAATGCATTGTACTGCATCCTTCTGGTGACTTTTTCTTACGTTTGTCTAGAAAAAGGTCCTAATTCCCATTTTATATAGTGTTACACTTGGCTTCACAGCTTGCATTATCACTTATGCATCCAATTTAAGTTCCAATAACTTTAATAAAGTGAATAGTGTTCCTCTTGATGCACAACATTCAAAATGAATCAGAAACCTTCCACAGTGCTCCCATAGGGCCAAAACTCAGGGGTTCTCTTAATTGAAAGTTTATCATCTTGGTAAAGAACCCTTTTGGTATCGCTCATCTGTTACCCAGCGTTGTATTTCGAGTCCCAATAGAACAGGGGCAGAGAGGGAGTGGAAAAAAAACACAAGACCTAATAAATGAAGGAAATTCAGTCACTCCCCTCCTGATCCCGTTATGAAAGACAACCATCAGACTGCAGCAAAAAGGGAGAGGCACAGATGTTGAGGACAAACAAAATCCCTAAAGTGAAACCCTGATCCCGGTTGTCTCTTGTTTCTCAGCATGTACCCCCAGAATGAGTAAAGTTATACTCTTTCCCTTTGTATTTCACTTCAAGTGCCACTGGGAGTAACATGAAGAGTCACATCCATGCTTATCATTTCTTTTTTTAATCTACAGCTGTTCTTGTCTCCTCTGAATAGTCATGCTGGTGAGATCCATGAACACATGGACCCTCACCCCTAGGAAATGAAGGCCAGACGTCTGAGCTGCCACTCCGGTCATTCTTTCTCACTGTGCAGGACTTGAAAACTCTGCGAGCAAGGTGCCAGTACTTGAACCTAATGCCAATCCCTTTCTCAGTAGTCTGATAATTCTCAGAGCCACCATTTCAGGTACTGACTCAGTACCTAGCACCTCCGTCCAGATGGCCTCTTGTTGGCCCTTCTTCATATATGTGTAATCGATAGGAGAGGGTATGCCCCGAATCCTAAGAAGGATGGCCCTCCTGCATTTTCCAAGGTCTCTAGTGTACTTCAGTTGGCATAAGGTATTTATCACACCTGGGTGGAAGTCCTCTTGGTGCAGTGTTCAACTTTCATGCTGACACTTCCTTTTTTCAAATTCTGAAACTCTGGTCCAGCTGAATCGCTGTTCCTTCCAACTGAGGTATAAGTTCTTTGACTTCATCCAGTATCCCCCCCATTTTAGAGACCATTCACTATATAAGTCTTGGATTTTTGAAGATCCGTGATCACTGATCAAGAGGGATTCTCACCACTTCAGCTTGAGTGTCTCATAGTAATCCTCCCACCATTTGCTCCTGAATCCTCGTCTGAGTCACCAACTCGGTGTGTAAAAAGTCTCACTTATACTTTGTTGTTCTTTGTTTGGCTTCCTTCAGTAATATTGTCCTGTGTAGCCAGCATCCCAGTCCAATGCCCATTTAACCAACTCACTCTGTTTAGCCACTAGAGACCCCGATCACTCTTGCCTAGGGAAGTAGCACGCTCCAGCTCGCCTTCACTCTGCTGTCTCCTCATAGCATGCTCCTTGTGTGACCAGCACCATCTTCTCCTGGACCCCTCCTTTCTTGAGTCTTGTGACGGTCCTCCAGATCTAGGTGATGCCATGAGAATGGACCGCAGCTTTTGCCACCCAAGGAGTTTGCCTCATCAACTTGATCCATTGGGCATTCTAGATAAACTTAGCCAGTTTAATAAAAGACCATTAACCTCAAACATGCAGGGAGCATGTTAAAAGTAGAGGAAACATTGCTAAAAACCTAAAATACAGTGGCATAAACATTTAAACATATTGACATAGGAAAAAAACATAAGACAGCTTGATTAGAGAAGCCAAAAGACTATACTATACCCAAGAAAGTCTAACCACCAATAATCTATTTTAAGTGATATTTCACACAATTGATCCTCTTTTCTCAAATACTATTATCTCCTCTCAAGAACTTGTATACACCTTATCCATTTTTCATCAGAAAAATATCAAAAAGATTATAGATCAGTTCGAATATAATCAATTTGATTTTTCTGAAGAAATTACCTTCGCAAATGTTCACGTGGCTACTCAGTTTAACAAAACTTTAAAATGTAACAGTCAAAGAATGTGAAAATCGAATTGAACCCAGGTGATCTTATTCCTAGAGTTTTCTGGCAACTAATTAAAGAGTAAGTTGCTCCATATGTGTGTGAAATTGTAAACTCTTCCCTTCTAGCAAGATTGATAACAGAAATCTTTAAAGTAGCTATTGTACATCCTTTGCTTAAAAAAAAAAACTTGCTTGATCCCACTGAATCATCAAGCTTTAGACCTATTTACTTAATGCCTGATCTGAAAATTACTAGAAAAGAGGTTGGGTCCAAGATACAACATTTTCTTCATTCGAATTACCTCCTACATCGAATGCATGTAGGCTTCAGATAAAGCATGAGCATTAAACTTGTCATTACTTCCATCACTGATGACTTTTATAAGATGGTAGGCGAATGTCTAACATCACTTACAATTGTCAGAAATGTTTTAACATGGTTATCTTTCTTTGTGTATTGAATAGCCCAGTCTTTCCTTGTAGGTGATTTTTATCTCGTCCCCTAAATCTGTACTGTGCGGCGTTCTACAAGGCTCAATAATTTTGCTTTTACTATTTAACCTTTATCTTTTCCCTGTAGCACACCTTGTGCAAACGTTTCAAGTCCAGACTTATTTTTATTGTGATGATATGGAACTTATATTTAATTTGTATGATTAATCCAAATACTCAGGCTCAGATCTCCCATTAGCTCTGGAAACAAACCCTTATTGGATAACTAAGATTTTTTTTAAGTTGAGCCTTTCAAAAATTGAAATTTCTGATGGATACTTCTAACTGCATATTCCTCACCTGTAAAATATCCCCAGGCACCAGACTGGCTCTAGAAAATATTTCAGCATAGCTTCTGCGCGCCAGTATGTGACGTCGTGAGGATCCGCATCAACTCTGCTCCGGAAGTGTCTGGTGCCACATTGAGGTACCACGCCCGCTCACTTCCTTTCTTTCCACACCTTTGTTTTGGGGATCCAAAGCTAACTCCTACTTTTTTATTGTCTGTTTACAAGCTCCAAATTTCTTTTCCAGTATGCAAGGAAATGTGTCTCCTCGTACAACTACAAGGTTTAAGCCTAGTAGGGACTGTTGGAAACGGATGTCTGTAACAGATCCCCACAAGGTGAGTCTCTGGTGTTTGGGGTCAGGCCACGACTCCACAAGTCCTGTGAGAAGTGTGGCCTGATGCCCCTGAATGCAATCTGGGACCACAAAGCTAAGCTGTACATCGCTGAGCATCGATGTCGTGTATAGGACGTTTGAAGTGACAGACATTATCGCATTCCCGATTGAAGTTAAAAAAAGGCATACAAAAAAATCCAATCGGGCCTCGTCCTAGTCTTTCCACTCTCTGAGAAGTCACGAGGACATCAAAGTGCCCCATTGTCTCGCTCCATGAATGAGGTGCTGATTACGTGGCTAATCATGATGCACCCCGAATTTCTGGATCTCTCGGTGACACCAAAACAGGTTAAGGGCTGATCTCTCGCACTAGTCCTCCCATTGAAGAGTCTGTTTCTTTCGCCTGGTTCATCAGACAGGCGGCCGAAGTTTTGGATCTACAAATGCTTTCCCTTGAAATGAAAACTAATGTCCTTACGGAAGTGATGCAACACAGACAAGACTCATCTGGATGCCTACTGTCACTCAATGAGGCCCTGACCGACACCGTCCAAACCCTGCTCTTGTCCACCTGTAACCAGACAAGTGGCATGTCACCACATACCCACTAGTAGGATTAACCCCAGTTGTTTTCCCAGTATGCCCCCAGACAGAGATCCTAAAGAATTGAGGAATTTGGAAAGAGAATGTTTTCTTCTGTTACTCACAGCCTCAGGTCAGTCAACGCCAGCCGTTTGCTTGGGAGGTGCTTCCATGCATTATGGGACTTGGTGCAGAGATTTCGCCGTCCAGTAGGAATTTTGCGCCAATTTGGCACAGACAATTTAGGATGGCCAGGTTGTTGCCAAGTACGTTATCCAGTCTGGCATGGACCAAACAGACTGCTTAGAGCAGTTGGCACTAGCGTGGTGCTCTGCTGCACACATGGAAAAGAACCACAGGCTTCTCGGGTGACGTTAAGGCTTTGCTCATGGATATGTCTTTTGGCTAGTCTCACCTTTGTGGTGAGAAGACAGACTCAGCCCTCAAATCCTTAGAGAGAGTAGAGCTACTGTGCACTCCCTCAGACTTTTCACACCCGCGAGGCAGTATCCAATTTGATCTCTTTCAAGGCATCGCTAGGGCCTTGCATTCAACCAGCTTCAAAGACGCCATCAACAACAGGCAACCCCAGTCCTTTCAGGATCTGGGTAGGGCATCTACCATACAGTGTCCTTCAGGGCAGCAGGGCCAATGAACTGCCCATTCCCCATGCCATACAGTAGCAGCCTCCAAGCTGCATTAGTTTGTCCATAGCAGCACACAACCACCCTGTGGGATGCAGAATCACTCATTTTCTAGGTGGATGGTAAGCCATAACATCCGACAGGTTTGTGCTGCGGATAGTCCAATGGTCCTATGCCCTGCCATTATTTTCCTTTTATCACCTATTCCACCTACACGAGAGCAGCTTTTGGAAGACTATTTGTCCAGTTTGCCACGGAAGTTCAGGTTCTTTTGGGAGAAAAGAGCCGTAGAGAAGGTCTTTGGTTCGAAAATCTGAACTGGGTGTTATTCCTGTTATTTCTAAGTGCTGAAAAAGGGCAGAGGCCTTCACCCTATATTAGATCTTCGACCACTCAATTTTTTCCTGTGGAAGGACGAATTCAAGATACTCCCACTGGTCCAGGTTCTATCTGCCCTGGATCCCGGAGACTGGATGGTGGTGTTGGATCAGAAGAATGTCTGTTTCCATATCTCGTTCGTACAGGCCCAAAGGCCAAAGTGGATGAAAAGAATTTTCAGTTTGTCATGCTCCCTTTCAGGCTCACCAGTGCCCCTTGGTGTTCGCTAGAGTGATGGTGGTGGTCGCAGCATACCTTCGGAGGTTGGGGTACTAGTCTTCCCCTAACTCAGTGACTCAGTCACTGCCTGTTGAAGGCAGGATCATCACAGTCCGTCCCGAACCACCTCCAGATGATGGAGAACCTCCTTACATCGTTGGGGGTTCACTATCAACGTGCCAAAGTCACACCTGACCCCTCTACAGAGGCTCCCCTTTATTGTGGCCATGCTGGATAAAGTACACTTTCAGACATTTCCTCCTGAGCAACAAGTCCAAGTCATTGGGGCCACGATCCTCAGTCCTGGATCTCAATAAGAATGGCTCTGGGATCTCTTGGTCTAGTGGTCTCCTGCATCCTGCTTGCTTACTACCCCAGAGGGCATATGCTGACTTTGCAGTGGTGCTGCAGTGGGATCTGAAGTCTCAGTTGGCCTGGCTCCAAGGGAACCTGTTGGACTCCATCCAGGTTTCAGAGAAGACTGCAAAAGATCTGCAGTTGTGGCTGCTTGACAGCAATAGGACCAGCAGCAGATGCTTGTCCCTACCCCACCCAGAAATTATTGTGATGACAGATATTTTACTACTGGGTTGTGGAGGCCATCTGGGAGAGGTGAAGATCAAAGAACTCTGGTCCCTGACTGAGTCCCACCCCCACGTCAACCTGCTGAAGTTGGGGACCATTCACTTGGCATTGAAAGTCTTCTTGCTGTCCATCAAGGTGAGAGTGTTTCAGGTCTTCCTTGTTGTATTACAAGTAGTGTGGGCCAGGTCCTGGGCTCTGTGCGAGGGAGCCATGCGCCTCTGGACCTGGCTGAATGGTCATGGCATCTTCCTAAACATACACCACCTGACAGGATCTTAAAGGCCTGGGTGGCTGAACTCAGCCAGCAAGACATAGCAGATCACAAAAATGGCAACTGCATTATGCGTGGAATAGCGCATCTTCCAGCATTGGGGAGAACCCTGGCTTGACCTCTTTGCCACACCAAGAACATGCGGTGCCAATATTTTTGCGAGTTTAAGTTCCTAAGTAGGCTGTTTCTTGGAGACGCATTCGGCCTACAGTGGAGCACGGTGTTCATGGTTGCTTTCCCAACGATACCTTTCATGACCCGCGTTCTGAAGAAGATAAGAATGACATGGCCCAAGTCATCGTAGTAGCTCCTGATTGGGCTAGGAAAGTGTTGTACCTGTAACTTATGAGCATCTGTCCTCCTATCAGGCTGCCGCTTCTGGAGGATCTTCTATCGCGTCACCAGGGATGGATCTTGTAGTTGACTACATTCGATCTATCTCCTGAAGTAGTGGATATCATTGTAGTAGACAGATGTCCTTCTACAAAATCTGTTTACACTGGACACTCAGACAAGTTTGTGGACTGGTGTGGGACACGTAACCTGTACCCACTGCAAGGTAAACTGTCAGATGTGCTACTGTTTGTTTAGTCTTTCGCACAGCAAAGTCTTGCAGTGGGCACAATTAAAAGTTACCTGTCAGCCTGTTTTTTTTGCGTTTACCAGACCAACCGTTCGAACCACCAGTTAGGTTGCGTTTTCTCAAATATTTGGTCCACATTTATCCCCCTAAGCCTTTTGTGATTCTGCAGTAGGACCTTCTTTCTAGACAAACTGGTGCTGAGGACTAAAGCAGACTCTCTGGAAAGTTGTAATTTCCTTTCACGTAAGGCAGTCCATCACTCTTCCGGCGTTCTTTGCTCCATCTCACCCTTTAAAAGGGTAGGAGAAACTCCATTGTTTGACTCCTATATAGCACTCAGCTTGTACATCGATCATAACAAAGACTATTGGATGGACGATCAGCTCTATGCGTGGTTCTGCGGGGGACAAAGAAAGGCAAAGCTGTACAGAAATGTACTCTGTCCAGATGTCTAGTCCTCTGTATTAAAATCTGCTACTTGATGGCAAAGACAGATCAAGAAGGGTTCAGGGCTCACTCCACCAGGGCTAAGGCTGCTACTATTGCATTGACATGAAGAGTGCCTGTCTTGGATATCTGTTGGGGCTGCAAATTTGGACTAAGTGCATATGTTTAGGATGCACTTCTGCCTTGGGTATTTTGGCTGTTTGATTCTGCAGGACTTTTTTGTCTGGGTCCTTCCACATACCCACAACCGGGGGAGGTTCAGCTTTGATATCTATTCTACAGGTGAGGAATCTGCAGTTAGAAGTATCCATAAGAAGAACAAGTTACTTACCTTTGGGAATGCTCTGGTGGATACTCTATCTAATCACCGCCCTCTTGACTCCCTGTTCTGTAGAATGGACTCTTTTTCATCTAAAAAGGTCCAAAGATAGAGATCTGTCCAGTGGCACACACAATTAGTTTTCAGGCTCTACATCCAAAGGTGTGGATGATGTCCAGAAAGAATCTTACTTACAACAGACTGTCTAAGTGGGATAATATTTTATGGTCCTTTACGATGGACAGTTCTCCGAAGCCCATAGACGCAGTACTAAACATTTGTACTATCCTAGAGTTCCAATTGCTCATGGAGCCCCAGATATCAATAGTAGGAAAATCCTGCTTTTACCATCTTAGAACAGAGGAGGATCTTAAAGGAGAATATTTCTGTTCAGTCTTTCTCTCATAAAATTGTTGCCAACGCCTACATTCAATCAGAGCTTGTTTCTGGCAGTTCCATTTTTTTGGGGACTCCCCAGAAAAGGTATAGCCGGACTCCTTTGAATTCAGAACACCATTGTTGGGATGCTGTTCAACTTCAAAAAGTTGGCCCATGTCTGAGGGCTTCTCTAATAACTGCACTGGCTCACATTAGCAGGATAATTCAATTAAAATCAGCCTGAATACTTCATCATGTATACTACAAAAGAAGGTGTGAATTTCTTTCTCAGAAATTCAGTAGGTACGTCCCTCGCTCACCATCTTACGTTGTTGAACAAACTTGAGTTCATGCTGAAAAAAATGCAAATTAGCAAAATGGAGCGGTATATATTACATACAAGGTGCTAAGCTATAGTATGTGTCACCTTGTGCCCAGAAGCTGAACCTAACTCTTCAAATTCAGATGCATGCCTTAAAACGTGTTTTTTTTACACAGCCGACCCTTTTGCTTGTCCTAGGTTTAGAATTTTCTCTAAAAGCGCCATGAGACACTGAACTGTAAGCGGCAGTGTGCCATATAAGAAAATGTAAATAAATAAATATTGTCCAGAGAAGATTCATTTAACTTATACTGTCTCCAACCTACAAAGTATAACCAGTCGAGACCTTGGTCTGGAGTTTTAGATTGGATGCCTGTTTACCTGTGAATCTAGACTCGAGTCATTACTTTGAAGAAGAAATTATTTTCACATGGCTTCCACCCATTGTCTTTCTGAGATGATTACTTCTTATGCTTTACGCTTGCAACTAACATGACAGATAAGTAAACCAAATGGGGAGTTGCACAAGCTCAATAGGTGGTTTAAAAAAGCTTAATGGTGCTGAAGAGACAACACTAGGCTGCAGAGGCAGCACAAGTCCTTTTCACCACAGAACAGCTTTAAATATTGTACAGCTGCAGAGGCCGAGCACGTCGGTTTTTCTCGTCGTGGCTGTCTTCTGCATCCGACTTTTCTGCTTGCAAGGAAGCAAATGGCTCCTTTAAGGAAAAGTCACTGTAAAAGGATCCATGCACTCTAATAGACTTTTTCATAACAGGGGAAACATATTCATGCGCCCCCTGGTGGAAGTAATTGAGCGCCATGGCGTTAAGTTAGTGGCATATGCTGATGACACTCAGTTGATTATTACTGTGGTGCAGGACGAAGGTGAAACTGCAGCTAATTTCAAGGCATGCCTCATGGATCTGGCCCAAAGGATGGACTTCAGCTGCCTTATACTGAATGCAGGAAAAACGGAGTTCCTGGTGGTATGAAAGCAACCCTCCATATGGTCCACTGCATGGTGGCCTAGGGAACTGGGCCCGATACCCACTCCTAAATTGAAGGTAAAAAACCTTGGTATCTGGTTTGATTCCACCTTGTCATTCGACAGCCAAATCTCCGCTCTTGCCAGAACTTGTTTAGGAATTCTAAAGATGCTTTGTGAGATCCTAAGACTCCTGCCGGACTCTGCAAGGAAGACCGTACTCCAGGTGCTTGTGGTATCCCATCTGGATTACTGTAATGTACTCTACTTAGGGGCCTCTAAGAGTAGGCTGGGAATGCTGCAAAGGGTGCAAAATGCCACTGCCAGGATGCTCCTAAACATCCCTAGACACTCTTCGACTGGTACAGCTCCACCAAAGCTTCATTGGCTCCATATCAAGGACAGAGTCTCTTTTAGAACACTCTGTTTCTGCCACAGAATTCTAAACCAGAAAGGTCCTCGCTACCTTTTTCCTATAGTCAAATGTTATCACCCCAGCAGATGCCTCAGATACTCAGTGACTGCTCGAACAGTGATTCCTAAAATGAAACAGGGTTCGTTTGGGAGGTGGTTCCTTTAGTTTTTTGGCTGCCCCGCTCTGGAATCTACTCCCTTTAGGCCTTAGAATGGAACCTTCTGAAATTCTGTTCCGAAACAAAAAGGAACACTTTGTTTTTTAGACAGTCTTAGGTCATTAGTCAAGTTTGGGCAGGTTTTGCGAGGCTCCTAAGTAGGAATCTAGCACGGGGACACTCCAAATGGAGTAACCATTGCTTTTTTATCAAATCCTGACATAACATATTTACCACAGGCGGCCCCCCACATTTTGAACTGTGAGTCACCGAGGCTGGGATATCAAAGAGCCTATTGTGCGTGCATTCAAAAACCTTTTCAAGAGGTTGGCACCTTTGTGCCTGCCTAGAGCATAGTTACTTACACCGTGGCATAACATTAGTCCCTGCGGTGCGGGTGGGCCCCGAGCTCCAGGGCGCACCCTCTGGTACTGTGCACAGGCTACGGGCCCCTGACCTGAGAACTCCTGACTGGGCCCACGGGCCACCTTCATGTACTCTGCAGTGGAGCCCCCTCAAGTTTTGTTACACCACTGTACTTACACTGTGGTGAGGATGCTTCAAAGAAATGACCTACTAGATAATGGCTACTTCTCAATACATGGAACTCCATGAAGAATCAACATGAACAGCTGGACTCCAAGTGACAGCAGGAGTACTAGCAGGACGCTGATTTAGAATATCACCTAACTGAGAATGGTGTCAGAACTCATATATTCAATCACTCATCTGGCTTTACATTCCTCTCAGTGGCTTAAACACCCACTCCAGAGATCTGTCTGTAACCTACATGTAACTCTTGTCTTAACTTTACATGGTCTGTGAGCGATAAAGTCTTGTACTAATTTGCCTTGCTGGATCTGTTCTGCATGGAATGTAACAGTGGCGGCTGGTGACATTTGGAAATGGTGAGGTGTAAAAGTGCGGGATGAGTGCCCTGTAGCGAGCTTAACAAGCGAGCCCGACCGTCATAAGGGGGGTTTAGAGGTTCTCCCTCTGGATAATTATTGAAAAAAAGAATGGCTAATGGTGCATTTTCAAGCAAATTTGACAAAGCAAGAAGGTTAATAAAGCAATTGTGAAAGTGTAGTTGTGACATCAATAAAGAGATTTCATATGATAATGACTTAGGTAGCTGCTTATTCAGTATAACCAGAGAACTTCACTTTACAGCCTCTAAACACACAAGGCACCGACTCACATGTAAGCACTGTATTTTGATTTACATTTGCCTTCTCAATATTTTGGCAAAAGTGTACCTCCTTCATGGACAGTTGCACAGAATCACAATTGCAACTGGAATAAGTGACCATTGCTCTGTTTGTTCAGCAGAGGGGCCAAGGATTGGATGACCAAGTATTCTGAACACCTTTTTGACCCACTGACGGGCATTGTGAGAAATTTGCGCTGCCATAAGCCTTTGCTCTAGAGCTCTCAATGGTGGCCTGTTAAAAATGCCTAAAGGCGACTCAGTTCAAAGTATGCACTGCACAAGAGAAATATGCTATACAAAAAAATACAGAAATACAACCTCCTGGAAATAGTGAGCACTCTTAAGGAATGCAAGATTAAGTAAAACATGTGAAATATAAACAGGAACTAAATCACTGCCATGGAATACCTTAACATTTTATACATTCATTGTTCAGAAATCAATCAGTGTTATTTGCCTGTTATAGATGGGTGGATGGATGCATGCAGGTATGTTTGGATGGATAACTGGTGATGTGGATGAATGGATGGGTGGGTGAGTGGATGAATATGTTTGAGGGGGATGGATGGATTAATGGGCAAATGTGCTGATGGTTGAATGAATGGATGTGTGGTTTATGGGTGAGATTGTGGGGCAAATAGACGGATGCAGGATAGAAGGGGTGGATGGGTGGATGAATTGGACAGAAGAATAAAGAAACCGCCACAATTATGCAGCACACGCTGCACAATGACACAATTTGTGGTCCTGCTCATAGCACACAAAATAACTTCAGATGCAAACTGACAATAAGACTTAACACACAAGCAGAGGTGCACCCAACAAGCTGCCGCTGAATTCATATCACCCAAAGTGGAAAATCCTTAGGTGAGGATTTATACAGAGACAGACTAATACGATCAACACAAAGTTTTCCATGTCAAATAAAAAGGTATTACACACTCCCCGGCAGTAAGGAATGCAAATCTACTGTGTCTTCTTGTTGACATTACCACCTACATATTGACACTAATTGTTTTTCAGTTATGCTAAGTCTTTGACAAACCGGTTTATGCGACTTGTTCGGTCAGAACGCTCATTAGCGTGTGCAGCTCATCCATATTTTGTTTTTTTAACAGCACATCTTTTACCATGTGAATTGAGCAACAATTTTAGGTCTCGTAGACCTGTTCGGCCTTCAGCCACGATAGAGAACACTTCACTTTTTTGGAGTGAACTGTAGCCTTAAAGAGTCGCACTTAAAAGCACACTCTTCAATCAGGGAATACACGTCAGACTCCTCCTCACCAGCACAGCGTGTTGGGCATAGAACATCACTGCTGCTTAAAGTAATGAAAGCGAAGTGACTTGCTGTAACACGCTATGTAAGGCACAAGGTCTACGACAACCATCAAAAAAGCCTTTCACTATTTGCAACCCACATTTGTAAATACCTCTCGAATCCTTCCTTAAAAGGATGGCATTGCATAATCTGCAACAGGAGCAATTAGAGGCATGCATGTTAATGCAGGGTACTTGCTTCAGTCCTGCTGCAGGTCTGCATGCCATTGGCCCGTGTGGTATACCCCATCGACTCGCTGTTCTTGAGTGCCTGTGACCTCTGTATATGGATGTCCCTTCCTGGCACTATAAACAGTAACCATGCTCTAAAACCACCTGCTTCGTTCAAGAGAGCTGTTTGGTTTACAGCACGTTGGCTTGTGCGCCCTCTTGTTATGGCTGTCATTGTGCAGTACCCTTTTGGGACTCGAGCTCTACCCATTTGTTATCGCGGGCATACGAGGACCAAACGGCAGATTAGAGTGCACGAAAGAAAGCAACTACAGTTGATACGGCGCCTTTCTACATTGGCAATATGTAACGGTCACAAGGCCCGAGGTCTGGCTGTACGCATTATGCATTGCCTGCTGTCACGTCAAACAATAGTCATGCCTATCATATAAAAAAATAAAACAGCTACTCATCACTGATCATCAGGGCCTGATAGGAGCCATGATCCATCCTGGAATTCCTAATGTTTGTATTGTGACAGTCACACACAGTCGCGGCTCGCATGACTCGCGGGTGAGGGGACAAGTGGGGGGGTGGCGCGGGGGGCCGTTAAAAAAAATAACATACCTTACCGGGTCCCGCGCTGTCCCTGCTCCTGGTCGGGTCCCGCGTTCAGCAGTAACAGGAAGCATGCATCCACCCTCCCATCCCCTAAGCCAATCACAACGCTGCAATGGCAGCGTTGTGATTGGTGTGGACAGTGCCCACAGCCTACATAGAGAAAATGTAGAGTGCGCATAACTGGTTTAGGCCGACCAAACTGTCAGGGCCCACAACAGTGGGCAAGCCACTCCTCCTGGACCTGCCCGCCCCCAACCAGGCGTACCCTCCCGCCCGCCCCCAGCCACGCATACCCTGCCTTCTGCTTTCTCGCAGCGCGAGAAGCAGAAACATAAAATGGTATTTAAAATACCATTTTATGTTTCTCGCACTGCGAGAAAGCAGTGGGGCGACGCTCCTCCGCCCTAATGGAGGTGCCGCCCCTGGTCACACAGCTGCATCTTAGAATGGAGAGGACTAGTACTTGGGCATTAACTCCCGGCGCTGCCTCACTACACTTATCCACCGTTAGCTTGCTGGCTCCCAGCGATTACTCAGATCAGGAAATGATCACTGGATAGATCACACTGCCTGACAACACTGCAAGTTCAAGGCCGGATCGATGCGAGTTCGAAAGACAGAAGGCAATTACTTGATGGATTATATGGATCATTAGGGAGGGCTCCAGTCACAGAGAGGTTCCCACTGTTTTTGGCTGCCCTGGGCTCCAACGGCTCGTGAGAGGAATAACGATTTTTAGCATCTGAGAAAGAAAGCTTTTAAGAGAACAGTGAATTGGGTAAAAGCAGGGACTTACCGCGTGAGAAAGGCGAGACAGGCAGTAGTGGCTTACTATTACAGAGCTGCGTCAATGCTCTATTTATTGAGGTCATCACAGACACAAATTTAACTTGCGCCAGACCTGGAAGTTGTCCCCTCGTGAGGCAATATTTTTGCCGCTGCTAGTTATGCCTTGTTATTTTTATGTTCCTTCAGTCGCTGCTGGAAAGTAGGGAACTTGCTAGAGACACTCTCTGGGCAGTGGAGACGACACATGCTGCTGCTGCTTGTAGGAAGGTAGGATCCTTCTGCATGGTTTCCTCCACTTTTTTCCTGGTGGTGTTATGGTTTCTGACTAGTCTGACTGGGATCCTGCTAATCAGGCCTCTGCTTTCTCCCTTAAATTGGTGATGGTGAGTACTTAGGTACATCCCAGCTTGGCTACAGGTGTACCCTTATAAGTCCCTAGTATATGGTACTGAGGTACCCAGGGTATAGGTACACCAGGGGTCTCCCATGGGCTGCAGCATGTATTATGCCACCCATGAGAGACCACTCAAATTGTAACTATGGGCCTGCCATTGCAGCCTGTGTAAGCTGGTGCTAGCATCACTTACGACAGATATAGGTTTCCCTACATATGAGGTCACTGCACTTAAAACCTATGTCACCCCTAAGGCAGGCCTTTCAATCCTTTAGGCAGGGTGCTCGATTCTAAGTGTGAAGGTGCCTCTGCATGAGCAGAACACCCCTACAACCTTCGGAGTCCATTCTTCCGGGTTGTAAGTGCATCAGCCATTAGGATACATGGAGTGGCCATGCGTCATGACGCGATGACTATCTTTAAACTGGCTGTACCAAACCCTGTCGTGTTTGGTATCAAATTTGTTGGAATCATACTCCCACACCATAAACGGTGTGGGAGGTATGATTCCATGTTAAACGGTGTGGGAGGTATGATTCCATGCACTGTAAAGCTCCTGCAGGAGGCCCTCAGTGCTCCTGGTACCAGTCTTCCAGAACCGGACAGCAAGCTAGGGCTGCCGCCGACCTGAGACATGTTTCTGCCCTCCTGCTGCTGAGCCAAGCTCGTGCAGGGGAAGGAAGAACACCTCCCAGACAGGGTTTAGTGTATTGGGGCAGGGTGGGAGTGCTTGCCAGCGCTACTCAGTCTGCTTGAAGGGCTCATTTGGTGCCCTCCTTGCATACTCCAGATCAAACCAGTTCAGGCCGTTGGCTCCCGCTCTGCCGCAAAACTGGACAAAGGACTGGGAGTATCCTCCCCACTGTCCGACCCCTCCCCTGGGAGGGAACCCTGAATGGTCCCAACCCTTCCCTTAGGGTACTTAAGGGCTTACCTGTGGGTGGGTCGCTAGACTCATCGTGGGACGAGATTCATATCAAGGCACCACTTCATCTTCAACCGTCTTGGCACTCTGGACTTCGCTGGACCTTGCTCTGGACACCAAGACTGAAACCAGGAAGTCTCCTGCTGCACCTGGTCTCGTCGTCCTGCTGGTCTGCTGCAACGTGTGTGCCTGTGCTCCATACAGGATCCTTCCAAGGCCTGTGGACATCCAAGACACCTGAAGGAATCTCCCTTGAAGTGAAGGAGTCACTTCCCTGCATCTGCAGGCACCACAACGAAGCTGACCGGTCTGCTGATCCTGGGCTCCCACGGACTCTGAAAGGCTCAGCAACACAGGTGGTGGTTCTTCACTTCCCTCAAGGCCTGCACTATCCTCACACCGAGTTTGAGGCCAGTATCCCTCATCAGAGCCACAGGAATCGAACCCCTGTGCACCGTGTCGGCTTGCCGTTGCAAAGGCTTGTTGGCTCTCTTCCTCAGAGATCTTCGGGCTCCAAGTAGCCTCCAAGCATCTCCTGTGACCAAGATCTTCGTCCTCACCGCATCTCTTGCACCGTGGGCTTGCATCTTTGGTGAGCTGCTCGAGGTCCTCTCGCGACTCCAGTGCCTCCGGCCTGTGGGTCCTCTTGAGAGTCTTTTTTGATTCCAGTGGGCTCTCCTGATTGCTCGGGGCCTGCTCTGAATCCCCTGCTTGTGGTGAGTCACCTCGACCTTGCTGGTCCCGACACTGCACCTTTTCCGCTTTCCACGTTGTTTGCGGTTGCCAAGGCTTGTTGGTGCTCCAGACGGACACAGAGCCCTCAACTCTCGACATCCGACGTGGGACAGCTAGTGAACGGCTCCTGGTCTTCCACAGTGTCGCCTGGTCCACACAGCTGCAGCTCCATGGTCACCGTCAACTCTCCTGCAACACCCGACATCAGTGGGCATTCGACTTCCATGCCCCCTGGTGACTCCTGAGTGGCATAGACTCTGTCCCCTCTGCTTGCAGGTACTTCTCATCTTGAATCCACCTTTGGGTTCCACCGGACACTTTCCTCTTCTTCGCCAGCGGCATCTTCCTGAAGATCTCCAGTGGTTTCTTCAGGATCCACTGGGAAGGGTCCTTCTTCTTTAAATTTGCAACAGCGACTTACCCATTGACTTGAGTTGAGCACGCGGTCATGTTCCCTCACTGCACACGGCCTCTGTGGGGTTCCTAGTTACTTACCTCGGGTGGTTCCTTGGGTCCCTGGAATTTCTACGTCCTCTGGGTACAGTCTTGACTTGAGTCGTGGTTCGCATCCTGCTATTTTAGTATATGGTTTGGTCCCCCCCGGTGACCACTGTGTATTCGTGCTACTTACATGTTTTCTTTGCAAAGTATTGTGTGCATTGCGTATATCTCCGGGTAGGAGATATTTGTATGTGTTAGTGAGTGTCTTATAATAAATACAGATTTTTATAAATACACTGTGTGGTTCTTTTTCACTTAATCTATACCAATAAGATTGCGATCTGTTAAAACAAGCTGCTTTACACTCCTTCTGGACTAAGCCTGAAGGTTGCTCTCCATAGCTACCACTTAGAGAGCTTTCTAAGGTTGTCTAAGACCTCTAAAATCACCAGAAGGGTTGTCTGGATTAGTGCAGGGTGCTACACTTACATAAGTGAGCACCATATACTAAGCCAGCCTCCTACACTGCTCTCGTCAGTAATTCCGCACTTCCTACTGAGCAGCACTTTGTCATTGTCGCATCACTGCTTCAAAAACAACCAATCCGTGCCTTGCTCTCATGCTGTTTTTTCTAGTAAACTGAATGAGAGCAAAGCAAGAATTGATTAGAGCAGGGGAACCCAGCGCTCCAAAGGAGACTGGGGCAGCTGTACTGCATTTCCCCCTGGCTCCTGAGCAGCACAGTTCTGAAGGCTAAAGTACGCATGTCTGGTTGTATTGTAATCTACCACTGCTTCTTTAACTGTATGGAGTCTTGGGAGAATCATTTAGAACTCTGTGTTATGCTTGGTAACCACTGATCAGTTGGATTGTGGCTGACTTGGTGGAGGCTGCATTACCCCTTGGTGGATGCAATAAAGAATATTACTTGTAAGAAGTGTAGCGTCTACCTTCTTAACCCTGGCGACGAGTTACAGTGTGCATTCATCAATCTACCCTGAGTGCATCCTTGAGAATTTAAATTTACACTTTCCATTGGATTGGCGTTGGAAGTGAGATGGTATTCACTCTCCACTTTTAAAAGTAACAGGACTGTTGCGATGAGTTATTTCGGCAAGCAGTTGATTCCGGCGCATTTTGAACAAAACAGTGAAATTTTATATATATTTCGGGCCCTTACCCGCGTTACTGTTGGTATTGCGAGCTTGTATGCGGTGATTTTTAAAAGTCACTTCGTGGCTGGTGCAGGAGTGCGCGTAAACGGTGGCGCTCGTGCGACATCGATGTGGAATTTGCAATTCCGCTCCGTGTGGTGAAGAAGCTGGCATTCACGTCATTGTTCCCGGGTGCATGCAGGGAGCGCATGC
Source organism: Calotriton arnoldi (assembly GCA_963921515.1). Taxonomy (NCBI): domain Eukaryota; kingdom Metazoa; phylum Chordata; class Amphibia; order Caudata; family Salamandridae; genus Calotriton; species Calotriton arnoldi. The sequence goes on from CAWUFW010015273.1 coordinate 49,656, forward strand.
ACGCCATCCTACGTCACAGGAGGAAGCTAATGCGCACATCCCTGTATCATGCCTCGCTGAGGAATACTTTAGTGAATGCGCAGTGCATTTGCAGTAATACGGACTGTAATCAGTGCGCTTTCAACCCCATCAAGTGGAGAGGGCAAGGAGGAAAAGAACTTTGATCTAATGGCAGCGACATTTTCTAATACTGGGGTATTGTGCCTCACCCTTATTTCCTGTCTTGGATGCTATATCACAATTGCTCCTTCTCTACGGAGGCGTTTTCGGGGGTAAGGTGCACATACATACAGAAAAAAGAAGAATAAAGAAATAGGAAAATATTTTCCTTCCCCACTGAAGGAACATATAAGTTCAGGGTAACGTTGCCAACAGTCATTTTAAGTTATATTTGGACTGAAGCCATTGATTACCTTACAAATATTTTAGTTAGTTGTGTTGGCTTATTGTGTTGACTCATTATTTAAATTTGTGGTGTTAGTTTATTAAGTGTTAGTTTATTAATTTAACTTCAGTTGCCGGGATGGCAGCCAGCATGAGTCAACCTCTGCAGTTTCTGTCGGAGAGGGGCGAACCATTGTTGTCCTGGAAAAAATGGAAGCACTTGTTCGATTCGTATCTAGTGGCTATAGGAGAGGAAAAGTTCTCTCCGGCTAGGAGACAAGGAGTTCTTCTTCACAACTTGGGTGTTGAGGGTTGCAATATATACGAGAGTTTGGATCCCATAGCTGTGGGTAATGGTGAGGGTGAACCTGGGAACCTTTATGAGATGTCTGTGCTTGTGCTACAAACGTACTTTGGACCGCGTATCAATGTAGTTATGGAGCGTCACAAATTTTTCATGAGGGTGCAAGCCAAGGGAGAAAGAGTTGTAATTATCTAGCGCCACTGAAGACCTTGGCTCAAACTTGCGACTTTGCTGATCTCACTGACTCACTCATTTGTAACGAACTTGGGCGGTGCACAAACAATTCCAAAGTGCAGGAGAAGTTATTAGCCAAAAAGCCTTCCCTCAAAGAAGCAATTGACATTGTAGAAAGCATGGAACATACCTATTGTTGGGTTAGGGAGATGCGCAACTCATCAAGTACCCCTAATGTGACAACTCCCAGTGTTGCAGAGGTTGTTGATTATGAGCGGGAATATTGTGAGACTGATATGTACAAGGGTGCTGTGAAAAAGTATCAACTAAAGTGGATTAACATAAGCCTTGGGAACCAAATACACTGAGTTCAAGTGTGGTAGTCCCAACCACTCATCGAATTATCCGAACTGTTATGCTAGGAATGGCACCTGCAGCATTTGTGGGAAAAAGGGACACTATGCTCGAGTGTGCAAAAACCAGAAAGGTAATGGTATTGCATGTGACCCAGAATTGCATCAACATGCAATTTTTGCATGTATCTATTTGTATTTGTGTGACTAAGTGCGGAGCTTGTGGATTATGATACTGTGACAATGCCGCAATGTGATGTCACCATTGGTGGCAAATGTGTACCAGTCTTAGCAGACTCTAGAGCACCTTTTACTCTAATTGGAAATAAGAATTGGGAAAGGATGTTTGGGTTAGAAGCTATTGTGTTAAATCAACCTGACATAAACCACATAGGCTAAGGGGTCAGAATATTGACCTTTTGGGTTACACTGTGTTGACCATTAAATTCAATGGCAGGGAAACTATTGGCAAAGTGTACATGGCAAAACGGGTTGCTTATCTATTCGGTTGGCGCCATCAAAGAGACCTTGGCATCACACTTAAACCAAATTCACCAGAGCAAGTCATCCTAGTAGCACGTCAGTGAGGATACTGACATTGTGTAAGAGTTCCATGAACTGTTCAAAGATGGATTGGGTTTATGGAAAGGATGTGTGCAAGCTGCTGTGTAATGCAGGCTGCCGTTGAAGGGGACCCTGCATGAAAAGTTATGGGCACACTGAGCACACTTACCAGTGTAATAGGGATTTCTCCTTTCCAGAGGCTCAAAGGAAGAATTTCTGGTTCAAAATTGAACCCCGTCTGGTTGAGTGGTGGTACTTGCAGGGTGAACCTATGTTCATGCAAGATTAGGGATTATCAAGAAAAATATAAGGTGCTTTATGACAAGAAGCATGGTGCTAAGCATAGTAGATGGGAGGTTGGTGAAATGGTGTATGTAAAGAAACCTGTCTGGTCTCTCAAAGGTGAGACAAAGTTCATTTGTTACGAAGAGAATCATTGAACTAAGGAAAAATGTGGTTGTTTTGGGGGGAGGAGATGTGTGGAGCATGTCAAGGTTGTCCAAATGCAGTTTGAAGGACAACCAGGGCATGATGTACGAGAAGGACATCCAGGCACATGATGTGAGTCATGGATCTGTAATTAGTGGTGAGGGTCATGCGTGGGATGACACAGGTGGGTCACATAGCACTTTCAGACCCAGGAGGCCACCAGCTTATCTAAATGATTACATGGTGGAATAGAGTTCTGGTTCTGTTGTCCCTAATAATGTTTTGCAATGCTGTAATTTAATATTTCCCATTGTTCTTTTTACCCTTATCCCACTCCCTTAGGATGGCTTTAGCTTTTTGTTTCTTTATGGTTATTGGAATTTCCTTTTGTTTTTCTTAACTGTCAATGGTTTCTGCTCTTCATCCTTGTTCCCTTTCACATTTGTTATATTTCATTGTTAGGGGGGAAGAAGTGTTGTAATCTACCACTATCTCTTTAACTGTATGGAGTCTTGGGGCCATCATGTAAAACTCTGTTATGCTTGGCAACCACTAGTCAGTTGGATTGTGGCAGACTCGTGGAGGCTGCGTTACTCCTTGGTGGATGCAATAAAGAATATTACTTATAAGAAGCGTAGCGTGTACCTCCTTAACAGGTTGGCCAGAGTAACAGACCTGTCCAACCTGACATGTGCACCAGGCTTTAGCTGCTGACTGCCAATCAGAAGGATTGGCCACGCCCTGCCCTACCCAGACACGGGCAGACAGACAGGAGAAACATGCTGTGGCCACAGTAAATAAATAATCTGTGGCAATTTGGTGCTTTCGATTGGCAATGCAACTGTGGGGGGCAACAGGGGTGGTTGGTCAACGCCCCCACACTCCAATGTAAAAACCGCCGCTGGAATAGAAGATTTACCTACTGTCTTCTGTGAGAGGGAACCTTGATTGGCTACTGCCATGCTGTCTCTGTTCTGTGAGGAAGTAAAGCTTATGCTGTTGCTTCCCAATTCGTACCTGTCCTGTGATGAGGGAAAGCTTGCGCTGCTAGACTACCTGTACCTGTCCACTGAAGCAAAAAAAACATGCATTTTTTCTGGCCATGGTACGCTTGTTCTATGAAGAAGGGGTGTTTTCTCTGCTGGTGCGTCATCTTGTGAAAAACCAAAGGATGTTTTTAATGCACTTGAGTAAAGTATGTGAGTTCAAACATTGGGCCGCTTAAAACAACCTAATCTCTTTCTATCAAACAGGGTTTCATTAGAAGTGTGGAATAAAGATTCAGGCCACCCTATCAGTGCTGATACCCCATACCACAGACAAAGGGTTCTCTCCAGTACTTGTCATTTATTGACTTTAAAACACATTTGACAGTGTGGGCAGAGATCTGCTCTGATATAAATTAGCTGACTGGGGGATTCCTCTGCCCTTTGTTATGAGCAATTGTAGCGCTTTACTGGGCAAAGATAAAGCTTGGATCCTCCAAACTCTCCACTGAAAAAAATGTACAAAGACCTACAGCAGTGGTGTGTGCTTGCACCCCTGCTGTTTAACTTATATGTTGCTTGCTGATTTAAATGAGCAACTCTCTAAGGCCAATGTATTTCCACCTAAATTTGGTAGCAGGCCTTGGCCTATGCTACAATATGCAGACGGCGCTGTCCTTCAGGGTAGAATTAGGATTGGTTTACATAGTGGCTTGAATGCATTAAGTGATTATTGTGCAGTCAGAAAATTAACCATCAATAGAGATCAGATTCATGGTCTTCGGTAGTATGATCTTAACAGCCAGCTAGTGGATTTTGAATGGTAAGGCATTAGAAAAAGGCCACTGCATATAAATACTTACTAGTCCTACTTAATGAAAGAGCAGGACATCAGTCTCACTTAATCTTATAAAGGCCAAAGCCGTCTCACCTAAATATGGCTTATTTGCGCATACTAAGACCCCTTTTTGTTTCCTCAATGGAGCACATTTTATGTGATATATGCTAAGCTAATGCCCCTCTTAAATGATGGTCTGGTAGGAGTTAGGGCAAAGAATTTGGGCCCCAATTGCAAGGTGTGTTAACTAATAAGTCAGTGGCAGGCAGGGGTTTCGTAACTCAGTCCCTTGATCTGTGATGACCGGTTGGCAACATGTTTCTTAATGAAGCTTACATCTGTCACCCTATTTATTGCACAAGCACTTTCTTCTCTCTATAGACTTTAACTTATGAGGTGATTTGAGGTGTTATTTTCTTGTATTTATTGAATGAACTTTGTATTTTATCTCTCCATATTCCTGATGTATTTTGCATTACTCAAGAAGAAAATGTCATGACATGTATTAAATTTGTTTTCTGGAATTTTGCAAAGGTTAAAAATATTTTTTTTTAAATTAAATGATGGTCTGGTGGCTTATCCTGGGCCTTGTCTAGTTCGGCTGCTATAGTGCAATGATGCACTTAAACACTGCTGTTTGGTCTATATACACTCTACTGCCCAGGGTTAGATTGTTTACAATTTGGACTGAAAAGTCAAGAACAGTGCACTAGTAAACTTTGTTAAAACTTGCTTTATGTTTAATGCATCCGCTGAGGACATACTGAAGTTGCTGATCTGGCATGAATTACGAGAACGCTGTGAAACGACTTCTGATTTTGGTCTTTGTAACCCCTGGTTTAAATATTTAAACCATACAATGTCCTATCTGCAGGTTAAACACCATTGGCAGTTAGCCATTCAGTACAACCAATTTAGAAAGCTGGTGGCTGCTAATGTTAAATCTGTTTCTTACAAACCAGAAATAGACGGCATCAGAAGGATGAATGTGTGAAGGGATGTAGACTCCTTATTCCAAGTTTGCATATCAACTATATCTCTTATCTGCTAATTCTTGCTACCTAAAATGTAGCTTTGCATGTGTGACTGTAAGAAAACAGGGCTTTTTGCAGATGTCCCCCCACTTTTCGCCCTCATTTGGACTACTAGATGCTGGTTTTCGACTCTGACAGTGCTCTGAAGCCTGCTAACTAGGCTCCAGTGCCAGTGCTCTTTACCCAAAACTGTTATGTCAACTTGGTAATCCTAAATTGGCAAAGACTTTACGCCCTTATAAGTCCCTAGTATATGAAACCATGGGTACCCAGGGCATAGGTGGTAACGGGGCCCACAGTTTTGTGCCACCCTTTGTGACCCAAGCTAACTACTGACAGCAGGCCTGCCATTACAGACTCAAGGAGCAGTGCAAACTGCTGGAACTCAACTGTGCCCTCACAATGTGTGGCACAGTCAATGCATTGTCTTTAAAATATGTCACACACCCCTAAGGAAGGCCTTCTTAGTCCAGGAGGCAGGGTGCATTACATTGAAGGTGTGGACATATAAGTGCAAGCCTATATGTCCCTATAATGGCATTCCCCATTGGAAACTAGTATGTGTTAACGGTCCATAGGATAACATGGACTTCTAACTGGGCACTCTTGAGATTGGCAGCTCCATTATGGTTTCACTAAAATGTCATGTTTAGTCAGTTAACAATGGGCCTTCTAACCCCTGACATGATTCTCATGATTCTCATGCTGTAGGTGACCTGGCATGCACCCAGGTGGCACCTCAGAGGTGCCCACTTGGTTGCCCCAGCTTCACTGTGCTCTGGCTGACCAGCCCACACTTTCCCACGCCTGCTGCCGCCAAGGCAGGATTCTGACCTCCTGCCAGGCAGTGTGATCACTCCCAGGAGTCAGGAACAAAGGTTTCGGCAGGAAGGAGGTCACGGATCACTGACACAATATCGACAACAGAAATGTCGACCTAAAAAAATATCGTGACAAAAATATCGTTGTCAAAAATATCGACCTCCTATCTACATAATGGTAAGTACAAAAATATCGTTTTTTTTTTAAATGTTTAAAAAATAATGTAAAATAAATTAAATAATACATATAATTAAAAAAAACAGTTAGAATTATAAAAAAATGTTTAAAATTATAAGTAATAAATATAATGTAAAAATAAATTAAACATACATATATAAATGTACTTAATATTAATAAATAATTATTTTAATAAATTATAAAATATTAGAAACATATTAAAAATTATAAATACATATATATATATATACACATACACCTCTAAAATAAATATAATAATAAAATATATATATATAATAAATTAAAATATTAAAATATTTTTTTTTAAAACCACATTTTACACTACATTAACTGCAAAGGTAGAGAAAATGTTGGATAGCAAAGGGGATAAAATTACTATTCCCACTCCAAGGAGTGCAACAGTAGGGAAAGTGAAGGATAGCGGAGGGGAATAATTTACTATTCCCACTCCAGCAAGTACAACAGTAGGGAAAGTGTTGGATAGCGGAGGGGAATAATTTACTATTTCCACTCCAGCAAGTACAACAGTAGGGAAAGTGTTGGATAGCGGAGGGGAATAATTTACTATTCCCACTCCAGGGAGTGCAACAGTAGGGAAAGTGTTGGATAGCATAGGGGTAAAAATTACTATTCCCACTCCAGGGATAGCAACAGTAGGGAAAGTGTTGGATAGCGTAGGGGTAAAAATTACTATTCCCACTCCAGAGAGTGCAACAGCAGGGAAAGTGTTGGATAGCGGAGGGGATAAAATTACTATTCCCACTCCAGCGAGTGCAACAGTAGGGAAAGTGTTGGATAGCGAAGGAGTAAAATTACTATTCCCACTCCAGGGAGTGCAAGAGTAGGAAAAGTGTTGGATAGCGGAGGGGAATAATTTACTATTCCCACTCCAGCAAGTACAACAGTAGGAAAGTGTTGGATAGCGAAGGGGAATAATTTACTATTCCCACTCCAGGGAGTGCAACAGTAGGAAAGTGTTGGATAGCGGAGGGGTAAAATTACTATTCCCACTCCAGCGAGTGCAACAGTAGGGAAAGTGTTGGATAGCGTAGGGGTAACAATTACTATTCCCACTCCAGCAAGTGCAACAGTAGGGAAACTTTTGGATAGCGGAGGGAATAATTTACTATTCCCACTCCAGCAAGTGCAACAGTAGGGAAACTTTTGGATAGCGGAGGGGTAAAAATTACTATTCCCACTCCAGGGATAGCAACAGTAGGGAAAGTTTTGGGTAGCGTAGGGGTAAAAATTACTATTCCCACTCCAGGGATAGCAACAGTAGGGAAAGTTTTGGGTAGGGGAGGGGAATAATTTACTATTCCCACTCCAGCAATTGTAACAGTAGGGAAAATGTTGGATAGCATAGGGAATAAAATTTACTATTCCCACTCCAGAGAGTGCAACAGTAGGGAAAGTGTTGGATAGCGAAGGGGATAAAATTACTATTCCCACTCCAGCGAGTGCAACAGTAGGGAAAGTGTTGGATAGCGGAGGGGATAAAATTACTATTCCCACTCCAGGGAGTGCAACAGTAGGGAAAGTGTTGGATAGCGGAGGGGTAAAATTACTATTCCCACTCCAGCAAGTGCAACAGTAGGGAAAGTGTTGGATAGCGGAGGGAATAATTTACTATTCCCACTCCAGCAAGCGCAATAGTAGGGAAAGTGTTGGATAGCGGAGGGGACTAATTTACTATTCCCACTCCAGCAAATTAATTAGCATTAATTAACAACCAATTAATTAATTAAAAATAATTTACCTCCCACCATATTCCCCTCTAAATGACACCACCAATGTCTTAAAGCATGACGCAATTAACATAATTAATTAACAATTAATTACTCAATTAATAACAATTAACAAGGAAATAAAAAAATTAATAAAATAATTCACACAATTAACACTATAAAACAACATTAAATAAATATTATATAAAAATATTAATTAATTAATTATAATTAAATTACTTCCCACCTACTCCCCTATAAACCCACAACCCGCTCCTAAAAAATGACACAATTAACATAATTAACAATTAATTATTAATAATTAACCAATTAATAACTAATTAATAATAAATTAATTTCCACTATTAACAATATAAAATATTAAATACATAAATATTAATTAATAAAAAATTGTAATTAATTATAATTAAATTACTTCCCACCCTATTCCCCTATAAACCCACAACCCGCTACGGAACTGAAACGCAAAATGTAATTAAAAAAAAATTAATAACTTCTAAAAATTATTAATAAATGTATTATAATTAAATTACTTCCCACCCTATTCCCCTATAAACCCACAACCCGCTACGGAACTAAAACGCAAAATGTACTTAAAAAAAAAAAATTACTTCTAAAAATTTAACACATATATTAAAAAACAAATGCAATACTTACACAAAAAAATAGAACACATACATTTAAAATACACACTAAAATACATAACTAACTAAAACAACGATATTTTTAAGAACGATATTTTTGCAAACGATATTAATGACTTCGATATTTTTAAAAACGATATTACTTACCTTAAACTCGATATTCTTGACAACGATATTCTAACAGTCGATATTTTTGTATTACGATATTTTGCACTCGATATTAGTGCAAGTCAACATTTACAACTCGATATTATGTCTGTTTACCGGAGGTCACACCTCCCTCCTCCTAAGCAGGCTCATGAATTGGCAAATCAATGCGGTGAGCTTCAAAGGTTGTATCGCCTCTGATATGCATCTGGGCTGTCCCCCTGGGAAGAACACAGCCCTCTCATTGCCCCAGGCACACTTGCACCTGGACCAGGTGGGAAATTAGCTATTCAGGAGGTGTACACCCCCAGGAAGGCTGGCCACACCTTTTGGATGGGCAGACTGGTCTGCACACCTAAAATCGAATCCTGCCATCATTAGGAATGCAGAAATAGTGGGGTGAGGGTAGAAAACGTGACTAACACCACCCGATACGGTCACATCAGGGGCAGATTAGCTGCAGGAATTAGCTGCCCATTGGCTACTAGCTCCCACACTCCTAACTCCCCTAATTCTAGAATTTAAGAGACCCCCTTGACACCAGAACCTCAGATCTGAACAACTTACTACAAAGAAGGACCAAGAAGAGAACCATGTCGTTGATACACAACAAAGCAAAAAATGGATGCTTTCTCCCTGAGGCAACAGACTTGGAACTGAGTGAACGACCCTTGTCCTTGGCTAAAACTCAAACACTCCTGAAGAGAGGGACCCTTGTGGAAGCTCAAACACCCTCAATCTTCCCTGGACTAGTGGCACTAGTCCCCTGCAAACTGCAGGTAAAAACACTTGTTGGATACATAGATTCTCTGGCCATCGGGCCCTTTGAGGGTTCACCCAAATCTAGGTTGTCCAGTGCATTGTGGGAGTTGTAGTCTCACCTGTCCTTAAGTTTGAAGCCGCTATGTTACTCCCCTGGACCCAGTAAAGTTGCAGAAGCTTTTCGCTGTGCTTACCGCTGCCAAGGCTTGTTAGTCACCAATCCGGTAACCGAACCCCCCACACTTGATGCTGCGTCTACAGAGAACACCGTGCAACCATCATCCAAAGTCAGCAGCTGTTTACCTGCTGTGTTTTTGCATTTTGTTTCTTGCAGCACCATGTAAGCGGTAAAAACAGCACCTACCGCGACTCCCGTTCAGCACCAAGGACAGCTAGAACAACTCTGCACCCAGACTCCATGGACTAGGTAAAATTGATCTGACTGTTGTGGCTTGGTCCTGGGGCCCGCATGCCCTTAACCCTATAAGGGTTCCACGTAACTCGACCTGCAAGTGACTTTTTTTTGCCATTGACCACAATGCTATTTTGTCTATGTATTTTGCTGAACTGATTTAATATTGCTTTAAAAATCTATAACTTTAGTTATTTGTATGCTATTCTGTTCGTTTTGGTGTCTAAATTAAGATTAAAAATATATTCTATTTTTATAAATTGGTATCGGATTCCTCTTGAGTCGTGTCAACTACTTATTGTCCATGTTGGTACTCTGAAATGCTTAACACGTGTTCCTCTAGTAAAGCCTGACTGGTTTTTGCCACTTTACCAAGACTGAGCTAAGGATTTATTAGTGTGAATCCAAGGACCATCTTTGGGGTATTGTTATAATATTACATGGTAGGGCTACCCAGTCATACGACATAATATTCCACTTTCCTACACTGACTTTCTGTCTGTTTCCCTATATGAGTTTCGGGCAAGCTAGAAAATTAAAAACGGCACACTATGTTGCAGAGGCAAACGGCAATTACAACGTGGTCATTACCATGGCCTACCTTTAGCACACATCCATTGCCACGCATGTGCCTTTACCACCCAATTTCTTTACCGCGCGTGCCTTTACAATGAAAATGTAAGTATACCGCAGATAAGTGTGTGTATATAGATAAATATTAGGGTAAGAACTTTTTTTTAGGTTCTAGGGGTGGGTATTTTTAGGGTTTAGGGTCGGTAAGGGTATTTGGGTGGCAATGGTATTTTTAACGTTTAGGGTGGGTAGAGGCTCTTGGGTGGCTAGGGTATTTGTAGGGTTTAAGGCGAGTAGGGGTAATTGGATTGCAAGGGTATTTTTAGGGTGGGTAAGGGTATTTGGGTGGCAAGGGTATTTTTAGGGTTTAGGATGGGTAGAGGTTTTTCGGTGGCAAGGGTATTTTTACGGTTTAGGATGGGTAAGGGTATTTGGGTTTCAAGGGTACTTTTAGGATTTAGTGTGGGTAAGCGTATGTGGGTTGCAAGCGTATGTTTAGGGTTTAGGGTGGGCAAGGGTATTCTTAGGGTGGGTAAGTGCTCAGCCGCCCAACCATCTTGGCATGATGGCTCACCCTTCTCACACCTAATCCCCTTTTGTCTCACTGGGAGTAATACACAAACTCCAACAGCAGAGCCGTTCACAGACGTGTGACCAAGGATACTGGCAGAAGGCACAAATGGTTAGGGCAAGAAAATGACAACTTTCTAAAAGTGCCATTTTGAGAATTGTGACTTAAAATCTGACTTTATTATGAAAGAGGATTTTAGATTGCAATTCATTTGAGTGTAAACATATTTTTCCTATCTGCTCTCAAGCTTAATGTATTAATAATTATGTGTAATAAGTTAACCCAATGTTATCATATAGGAGAGAAAGGCCTTTCAGTAGTGAAAAACGACTTTAGGACTTTTTCACACCAGGGCATGTAAAACTTAAACACACATGTCCTACTTTTTAAATACAGTGTTCCCTGCCTGATGAGCCTTTAGGGCCTACCTTAGGGGTGACTTCTATGTATTAAAAAGGAATGTTTAGGCCTGGCAAAGGTTTATTTTGCCAGGTCGAAATGGCAGTTTAAAACTGCATTACAGGCTTCAATGGCAGGCTTCAGACAGGTTTTAAAAGGCTACTATGCAGTAGCATTTAATTTATAGGCCCTGGGTACATGTAGTATCATTTACTAAGGACCTAAAAGTAAATTACATGTGCAAGTTAGGTGTAGGCTAATTTTACCATGTTTTAGGCGCAAATTGAAACTGACACACACAGGTGTTTCTCCGATCGGAAGCTTACACAATGAGCTGACCATCCTCTTCAGTGTCAGATGTGGGGAACCACATAGTAGACTCGTGGGCCAACCGATAAAGAGAATAACTACCACATACCCACGGCATAAGAAATCCAAACAGGAGGAAGACCTTTATCACTTGCTCTTCCGCAGCTATACCTGGAATATCCTCATCGCCTCAGTGCAAAGACTCGTAGAAAGTACATGAACAAATAATTTTCACTCTTTCCCCACGATATCATCTATCCCCATGAAGGAAGATTGCTAACCCATCCACAACATAAAGAAATCCTTTTTGTGCAAATTAAGAAGAGCACTGTCCTGATGAAACCCTCACACTGCAAGTAATGTTGAAACGTCGTCGACCACACCTAAGGAAGGCCAAACAGCAAAAGCGCCATGAGAACAATCTGGCGGTCCCTTTTTTATCAAGAAATAAATACACCGACATCCTTGTTTATACCAATAACCCTGTTTTAAGTCACTGAATTGTCACTTATTTCTCAGACCTGGTTATGGTAATTTTACTTGGGGCTCTTTCCTTATCTCTATCACCACTTGTCTAAAACCACCACTCACAGACTCTAATGTGTCAAAATGAATATATGTTTAATACAGCTTGCTGAACTAATTCTTTTTGCTTTATACTTAATAAATAAATAACTCAGTTCGGCTGAATTGAGTTGAAAGTCAGGCAATGATTGGGCTACTTGACTTAATTTGTGTTTAAATTAATTTTAGGCAGATATTTTCTGTTTCATCATCATCTGTTTCTGATTGAATCAACATAGAATAAAATCGTGGTAACACGTAATTGTTTTTTAAATTAGTTCCATGAGAACACTTGCTCTAAGTTGATGTTTTAGGGAGAGAGCATAGACCCTTTAGCACTGATAAAGTGTACATAGTCCTAAAGCCAATAAAACAAATTCAGCAAAACAGGAGAGGTGAATGCAAAAAGGTTGGGTGACTACCACTTAAGGGTGTCAGTTCTAACAAGCAGTTATGAGTGCAGTCGGTAACTCATAGCTTGGTGTTAAAATACTACTGAAGTCCAGTGGAGCAGTGACGACTGAAGAGCTAATGAGTAACGATGCATCATGAGATCAATTAAGAAAGCCTTGCAACAACCAGAGCTACAACTTACTGTCATGACACGACTCAGTGCAGTGAGACTCAGTGCAAGAGTACAGACTCATCGAAAGGGCTCAAGGCAGGCGGGCCAGCTTGGTTTCAATAGTACAGGCTGCCACAGAAGTTGCAGCATCATTGTAGACAGGAACTGAGGCAGAAGCGGAAATCATATAGAAAAAAATGGATAGCTGAATGCTCATCACAGCTTCATCGTAGCGTCTCTGTTGGTGTTCAAACCAAAACAGATACCAGAGGGAGATCTGTAGCCTCGATGGTGGGAATCCTGGTATCTGGAGTGCTGGTGCTGTCTTGCACATTTGCTGTAGAGTAAAGTGGAAACTAGGATTGGGAGCAAAATGAATGAAAATGTGGAAGGGCACAATTAGGGACATGGGATGGCAACAGAGGCGAAGTTGCTGTCAGGGGAACTCATGGATCATAAAATTACCTCCGTTTATAGGTCATTTAACCCACCAAATTCCCTCAGAGCGCTAATACAGGGATAATAGCGAGACCTAGGTCCACTCTCACACGGAATAGGAGAAGGCTCTGGTATTCCCCAAATAAATCAGCCATTGTAGCCAGGCTTCGGCTGATGGAGCAGAAGATCCTACACAGGGCCTTTTTGACAGATAATAAGCTATGGAAAATAGGCTTAATAGCCTCATCACTATGTCTCCTTTGCCACTTTCAAGAGTGTACCCTAGTACACACCCTATGGGGATACATAGTATTGGGTGGGTTATGGGACATGGTCCATTCTATGCTGGGCTCAATACTCGGATGCGAAATCCCAGAGGAGTCCAAGTTGATCATCCTACACATCAATACTGGTCTGGATAATATTAGTTACAAATTGACTCTATTGAGACTGGGTTTAATGGTGGCCAAATGAGACATTGCAAGAATATGGCTGAAGAGCGACCACCCACCTTTCTAGTAGAGGAATGGGAAAGGGGCCCGACCAATGTTTGAGTATGAAAAAAAAATCTATGCTTACAAAGGATGCCCACAGAACCACTATAAAATTTGGGCCAAATGGTGTCAATACCGGGGGATTCCTATAGACCCTGTGGGGCCTGCAAATACGTTTTTGGAAACCAATATTCGATAGTATGCGTCCCTAAACACTGAATAAGGATATCATATCTTTATATTGTGGAATATTTCTATGAGGAGGTGGAACTCTTTGGGTCTGTGCAAAGCCAATGATGTTCAGGGTGGGGTCTACAGGACTGCTTTGCTTATGTTGCTCTTGTTTTACAGGAATGGAAGTTCTCTCCTTGAATTGTTCACATATACGTATAAAAATGTGTTATAAAAAATAAAAAAAGATTTCCTTGCCTGATTATCCGTCAAGGCCCTCCACCTTATGGGGTACTGCTTGAGGAATCTAGTCAAAAGGTGAGGAATCTGCAGGTAGAAGTATCCATCAGAAGAAATTGTTACTTACTTCTGTAAGTCTGTCTACCTGCAGATTCCTCACCAATCCTACATCTTCTCTGTTTGGAAGGATGATCATATATTTATACACATCATCAATAAGATTACAAGTTAGTTCATTGCACTGCACCTTATCAGAATTGATGTCATTCTCATCCTCTTTTTCTTGTTGGAGTGGAAAAAAATAAATGGAAAACTGACATCAGGAAACTGGAGTGGGCGCTTTATTGCTCCAGTGATGTTATCCCCTATTGGTGTGGAAAATAGCTAGTGTAAAAGATACCGGATCCAGTCTGGCGGCAGGGATAATCAGAAGTTGGGCAACCTATTCAGAAGGTAAAGAACTGCAGGGATATAAAATATCCACCAGAAAGATAATTACCAACGTTAAGTAGTTTTATTCTTCTCAGCTAATTCAAGCACCTTTAATGCCAAAGAATATTGAATTGAATGTTAATGTATCAGCAAATGAGTGTCAGAGAAAACAATAGCTCTTGAGCCTACTGTGTCTGAACACATTTATTGAGCAGGGCAAGCAGAATGCGATGTCGCTATGCAAAGTGTCAAAGTTTTCCCCTCATTGTGCTTGAGTATCGAACACTGCTAACCTCCCCACTTTATGCATGCTTCTTGCAGACATTTTGCACTAAAACTTTGGAAGAAAATTCACTTGACAGAAACCACAGCTGAGATAGTACCACAGATTCATAGTTTTCTCACGTGAAGGATGCAAAAGACTTTGCGAAAAAGATACAAGAACAGTAACTTTTAGATTCTGAATCAGAAAATCCAAAATCCTTGCTGAGAATGCCAAGCATGAAAATGAGGCTGAATACGTCATAGGCGAGGCAGCCTGAGCAGCTGTATTTAACATTGGTGTGCACTATGGCTACCATAAAAGCAACATGGTGTCAGCTAATATACTATTTATAAGGCAATTTTGGACGTTATGGCAGGAGGTGTGCAATAAACAGATAAAAGCATAAGCTGCCTGGTGTCCACAAGCAAAACGGTGTCAACAAGAAGCTCTAACAAACATTGATAAATCAACTTATTTTCTATTTTTATCTTGCAACAACATTTTTCGTGGAATTCGGTGCCTACCCCGCCTGTTCCACTAATTGCAGCAAAGATACAATTAAGGTGGATGTTCAGTGGACTACAGCATCATGTTCAAATAAGACACATGAAAATAGCACTTCAAATTGTAGACTTAATTCCCAAAATCCCACTTCATGACTGGGGTTCTCACTTCAACACTGAAATTCAAATCGCTGCTCTGAATATTCTTTACCATCAACCTGGTGAAATTAACAGTTTTACCTTTAATTTTCTTCCCCTGCCTTGACTTTCCTCTTCTCTTTCCATGTGTACCCTTCTCTAGGTACACAGTATGCTCCATTAAAAGAAATGGGAGAGTAGAAGACAGGGCAGTAAAGCGCAGTATATAGCGAGAGAGGTGAAGTAAAGGGAAAATACATGTAGAGATAGAGATGTAATAGGGGCATAAGATAAGGAGAAAAAAAAGATAGCCAGAAAGAAAGATACAAAGAAGTAGATCGAGAAAGAGAATTAGGGAGAGAGTTAAAATTTTAGATGAAGGTAGAGAGAGTTAGAGATATGAAAAAGAAATGTACAGAGAAAAAGAGAGGTGAGGTAGAAATCTAAGGTAGAGCTGTAGAAAGCGAGGCGAGTTAGAGAAAGGCATAAAAAGAGAAGTATAAAGAGATGTGGAGAGAGCTATGAGGCATAGGGAAACGTAGAGAGAAATAGGTGACGGGTAAAATGGAATGAGGTGTAGAGAGAAACATAAGTGAAGTAGAACAAGGTAAGTGGGGTTGATACAGAGGTAGAAAAGGGTGATGGTGTAGAGAATTGTCAGGTAGAGAGAGAGAGAGCTATAGAGATGTGAAGTAGAGAGGTATATAAAGAGGGAGGTAGAGAGGGATGAGGTAGAGAGGTGAGTTTAAACAGAGAAGGGGCGCAGAGGAAGAAGAGAAAAGAGGTAATGATAGTTGAGGAATAAACAGCTACACGTAGAGAAAGGTGGAAAGAAATGAGTAAGGTAGTGAGAGGAAGAGAGCAGGAACAGGTAGAAAGGTGGAGAGGTGAGGTAGCGAACAAATGGTGAGGTAAATTCAGAGGTTAGGTATTGCGAGAGAAGGATGAAATAGAGAGATGAGATAGTGAGAGATGTCTGTAAGAGGGAGAAATGAGATAGAAAGTGGTGAGACCGAAAGTCGTGAGGCAGAGAGAGTAAACATATGGTGAAAGACATAGAGAGGTGAGGTAGAAATAGAGGTGGTGTAGATGAAGGAGAAGTACAGGGAGATGAGATCAAACAACTCTGAGGTGCAGCGAGGGTTTGGGGTAGAGATTTGAGGTAGAGACAGCGGGTAGGGAGGTAGAGGTAGGCACAGGGTGGTATAGAGAGAAAGGTTACAGAAAGGTGTTTTGAGAGAGAGTTCAATTAGATCTAGCTGAGGTAGAGAGAGCGAGAGGGGGCAGGTACATACAGATGTATCAATAGGTTGAGAGAGAGCGAGAAATGTAAAGAGAGAGGGTGAGAAGAGATGACCTGAAGTAAGTTTCTGAACTTGAGACAGAAAGATTTTTTTTAATGTTATTTTATTCAGCTGCCTCATAACGCAAGGGCTATGTTTGGGCAGGCGGGGTAAACATGCTAAGATTCAGTGACTTATGCATGCCCATCTGTCACACTTAAAATATTTTTTTTATGGATTTCATTATTATAGCGGGCCTGTCCTGATCACTTCACCATGGGTCGCTTGGAAGGTGGAGGCACGGGGTAATTCTTCATTTTGCAGATGTGCCAAAGCAGCTCTGCTCATAGTGCCCCCTCTTCCCCTGCAGTTCACCTGCCCTGACTGTGCCCCTTCCATTCTGCACTTCCTGTGCCCTCACACTGACTCACCCTCTTGTGCACACCTCCCGTGCCCAGTCTCCACCAACATACATCCTGCCTTCAGAGTGCCACATGCTCCCATGCATTTATCCTGCCCTCACAGCACCCCATCTCCCCCTGCACATCTTATATTGCTAAAGTGACCCACCCTCCCCAGTAAACCCTTTACGCTCACTGTGTCCAATGGTCCCAGGACCCGAAGGACTAAGCCTCCCCAAGGATGGAGCCCAATGCAGGCCAGTCACAGGCGCACTGTGCTCAAGGACAGTGCCGGGGCCAGGGGTTGGGGCCTCTGAGGTTATTAGGGCGTTGTGTCTAGGTGTGGAAAGCTAGGGCTCACAGAGGGCCCGGAGAATTGCACGAGAAACAGAGACCGGTGAGTGGGAGTGGGGGGGGGGGGTCTGCTACTTTCACCCGGGAAGGATAGTGTGCATACCCTAACACCAGTGTCGTCTCTGTATTCGTGCACAGGCAGCTGTGCTGTCATGACCATTCTCTCTTGTTATCTGACGGAAGCAAAAGGGCCTGGGTGCTCTCTTCCCTGTCGGATAAGGGGGTATTAGGTGGTGTGGGGGGACCTGATGTTGCATAAGGAGTGAGCTGGGTGGGAGCTGTGAGATGTCTGGAGTCCAGGGAACACCATATCAAGCATTTCCAATAGCCATGGCAACCAAAGCATCCATATATATCACAACAAAGAGGGTGTTGAAAGGATATTACTTGGTGGTGTCTCAGTACATCTTCCAAATAGGCTCACCGTCAAAGTGCTTGCTACACCCTCGTCATTTTGTAATAATAATAAAAAACTAAATTATCAAAGGGAACTACCGGAAGTGGCTTTCCTATTGAAAAGGGTGATGACCCTCATTCGCCAAGGTGACATGTTTCTCCTTTGGGGCCATCCTTCACTTTGGATATAGCATTGCTATCCACGGTGGGCTCATCTACCTAGAGATGTTTAGTTGTAGGAGTAAGTGAAGTAAGCCTGTCTTTGAATTCACATTGTACTCATCCTTGTCACGCCACCAATGAGGTGTGTGGTGTTAGCCAGTTCATTGTTGTGGTGCTATAAATTGGAATTGTATGTACTACTCTTTCCTTCTAGTATGATGTAAACACATGTTCATAAAGGGAAATTGGGCAACAGCTATGATTCACTTGATGTGCAATACTGTGAGTGTCCCTGGAGTAAGACGGCTACACCCGACCTAATTTCTTTTATAGTAAAATCATGTTTTATTGTCTTGGAGAAAAGGTTGTCTGGTGTAATCAACCTGAAAAAAAACGTTTCTTAACATAATGTCTCTATTATCACGTTAAACCACAATCAAGCCCGACGACATTAATATTAACAATAATGTTTTTAGGTACGGCTCGCAACCACGTTTTGTTGTTTCTTGTCACTACAACTAAAATGTGTTAATTTACTATTTCTAATAAATACCCGATTGCTCGCATTCTTGAATTCAAATGTTGACATTATGGATCCATTAAATTGTTTTCGAGATCAATTTTAATATGGGTTTCCAAGCAGAAATATTCAAACTTGAAATTATTAAATTGGCCCCTCGGTAAAGAGTTCCAAGAAGCAAGTATTAAAAACACGTTTTCCATTGAAAATCAGAAGTTGCATTTTGTCACATTTAGCAAGGAGGTAGGACAAAGTGAAAAATGTATGGTATAACATAGTGGATGGAAAACAACGCCTAAGATAGTGTGAGTAAGGATAAATAAAGAGACACGGACTGTGAAAGAGAGGAAAGGTATCTTGCAAAGTTGAGAATATGATTGATCTAAATTTGAAGTCTGTTCTAAAAAGAACTTAAAATCTTTAGCTAGTATGACACCTTATTCCTGACATCGACATTTTTTAAACTTAGAATTGAATTAAGTTTCCAATTAGGGCAAAGACATCTAGTAAGTACTCACACAGAAACAATTGTTTGCCTTAGGTAGAAGACATAGCTCCTAGTAGCCTTCAAGCATAAATTTTTGGGAATTTTAATTGCTGACAGTAACTTGGAATGTTCATTGTATGCTCTTCACATTCGGGAGAGTGGATGGATAGGTAAGCGAGAAATGTGGGGTAAGGAGGAGAAAATAAAAGGGAAGCATAACCACAAAATAACCAGTTCGATAAAGATGTGGAATGTAGCACTATAATTATATATGTCTTATTTTCGTGGGTAGGATTGTTACAAATCCTATGTGAGCATCGGTCAAAGTTTAGCAGGATCCAATTAGGTAGTGGTCTTGCCACGATCACATTCCATATCACATGTCTTCAGAATCCTCTTCCCTAGGTTGAGTAAGTGGTCCTCTTCATACCCTTAAGGTATCCAATTAAATTAAGGACCTCATATGGGTTTAGAAAGAGCCTTGTATGAACTGCCTTGCCCAAATAAGGGGTTACTCTATCTTCAAGAGCAGCGTGACTGCGCAAGCCATTTGTTTCTATATACGAGTCACAGGCGTTCCACTTTTTAATAAGCATTGTGTCCTTGACTTTGTTTCTCCAGTCTTTAATCTATGAAATATTCACAGATAGCCACTTTGTTGTTATGCATTCGTTGGCTGCATTCACAAATATGCGTAACATTTCTTCCTCTTGGTTGTAGAGGGCGACAGGTGAATTCGACACTAAGATAAGGGGGAATTGATTCATTTTGGAGAGGCATGGCCATATCCAATGCATCTCCCCCTGAAGCTGGTGTAAAAGTGTTGCAGTCCGTGGGCCAGTCCAAAACGTGTTCCAGTGAGTGTCGTCGCCAAACCCCTCCAAGCATTTCTCTTCTTAGGCCCCTCCTCAGTGCTTTGTCTGTACGGAAAGACCTCACTCCTAGTTTCCATTGGAAATCTCTCCATGGAGAAGAGCCTGATATTTTGTGGACTGTATGACACAAGTAAATCCAGTCTTTGTCTGGGAATGTTATGTTCATTTCATGCTCCCATGTGGTTCCAATCTTTTCGAAGACATCCACCTTTACTGTCAGTAGCTCTGCTTTATTGTAACTGAAAACCAATTGCCTCAAAACATTCCCCTTCTGTGTTTTGGGCTTTTAGTCTGGTAATTGGGTTCGGGTTGTGATCACTTCCTTCCTTCTCTGCCATGGTTGTAGTAAGTAATGTCTAATCTGTAGGCTTTGGTAAACGGTGTGAGAAATTTCTTGTGGAGATACTCAAGTGCTACCACTCTCCATTCTTCAGTAAATTGAATAAGGTTTCATGTGTTTATAGAAGGAAGTGCCAGGATTTTCTGGTCCATCTGGGCCCAGGTTCTCAAAATGTTTGTATGGAGCTTTTTAACTATCTCAGAACTGCACTCCATCAAAAGGCCTCTGAGGGACCAATCCACCTTGGGTTTCGTATTATTATTATTTTTTTTTAACTATCCTCAGACCACTCATCTCGAACATGAACATAAAAATATGCTTAACTAGTGTTTCCATAACTTGTCCCATCATGGGGAAGGGTAGACATTGAAACTAGTACAGAATTCTTGGGAATATCTTAATTTTTGATTGCATCGATCCACCCCTTTGAGGCTAGAGAGAGAGAGAATTGTCCACCTCTTGAAGGCTCTACAGAAGCAGTGTGTAGTTTGCATCAACCTGCTTGCCTAGACCTCCATCATAATGATTCCCAGGTATTTCATTTTTCTTTTGTTTGTTATGGCACAGCCAAGAGGTATTTCTGTCTTTCTGTCTCACATGACTCTTGAATTTCGGCGCCTACAAAATAATATGTTGTGCTAAAAACAAAACCTTGTCATTGTTGTGACTCACAACCTGAACCACAGTCTCTATGCACGCTGTCACTCTTAATGCTCACACTACCCTCAGGTTCATTCATCTCAACTGTCAGCACCATGAGCTATTCTGCATATTCTTACCCCTGCCCTGCACATCTCAGCCTCTCCCTTAGCCACAGTAAATATACAGAATATAAGGTACTTAGAGCGACACATAAATAAAAATGTTATACGTGTTTTTAAATTTCGTTTTTTGATCTTGTACAAACCTAGCTCCAAGGAGTGCTGCCAGAGAACCTTGTCATTGTAGGCAGAGCATCTCGAACAGGACTTGCTGTTCATTGAAGAGTACAGTATGATCCATGGGTTCCGGTTGAGAGACCTATAGTCTTTCTGTAATGTGAAGAGGTGGGTGAGGCAAGGCATGTTACTCGTATGCGATCAGGGAACACACTGTACAGCTGATTTGTGTTAATTTACTTGACCCATATTTATAAGTTGTCCCAAATCGTACAGTTTTCTGAGTCAAGTTCCAAAGATTGACTGGAACCCCTGCCTTCATGTTCCAGGGTGTGCAACTTTGCCATTAAGCAGCATTTTCTTGATTGCATTTCTGGTTTATTTTTATAGGAATTATATTTTCACACTCCACCAGGCAATGGGCACACTTGTGAAGTGAACCCCAGCTGGCCCTGGGCTCCAGTGCAAATCTTCATCCAGCCTCTTCTGGTTCTCAGTCTCCCTCATCTATGCTTCTGGGCCGCCGGGGTCATCTGGAAGATCATCTTAGGTGTGCTCTTCAGGGAAGCAAAGTCATCTGGCAGACCATCTCAGCAACCCTCATCTCAGCATTAGAGGGAGTAGGGCCATAGGCGAGCAGTGGCGGCTGGTGACATTTGAAAGTGGTGAGGCATAAAAGTTGCGTGAAGCGCACTGTGGCGAGCGAGCAGGGCCAGACTGGGAACCCAAACCGGCCCTGGCAAAGTGCTCGGCCGGCCCCCCTGGGGGTTGGGGGAGCGCCTGAGGTGTTTGCCAGGGCCGGTTTCGGCCGATCTTGTTACAGGGGCCATTATTGCAGCTATGCTGCAAAAACTGCCCTGTAACAAAACCGGCCCCCACCCTTTCGGCCCACCGGTGAAATGCCCGTTGCCTGCTATGGCCAGTCCGGCCCTGCGAGCGAGCGCAGTGAGCGAGCCGAAACGCATGAAGGGGGGTTCAGGGGATTCTCCCCCCGGGAAAATTTTGAAAAAACAGCGGCCAAATGGTGCATTTTTAAGGACATTTCAGAAAGCAAGAATGTTAATAAAGCAATTGGGAAAGTGTAGCAATTACATCAATAAAGAGATTTTGTATGATAATATTATGTAGGTTGCTGCTTATCAATATAACCACAGATCTTCACAACAGACTTTGAGATAACAATGCTGAGTACCTCAAGTTGTGCAGCCTTTTAAACTGCTAAACAGCTGGCAATTGCCCCTTCTAGAACATTCTAGCCCCTGGCAGCATCTCGTAGAACTCTTCCATGCATCACGTGTCTTTGCAGACGTTTCTACCCATTGCACAATACACATCGTCTCACTTTATCACGAAAGTGATGATGTGGCGTAACAACGAAAGCTGCTGACTTTCGAACTGCGGAACCGAGTTCGAGTCTCGGCGTTAGCTCAACATAGTAGACACATTCATGTTTTGTAGGCACGCGGAGATTAGGTGATTTGCCCAGAATCACAGTATAGTATACTGTGATTCTGGGAAAATCACCTAATCGCCCCGTGCCTACAAAACATGAATGTGTCCTTGTGTAACGTTACTGGTGCTCGTGACGTGTAAAGCACTCCAATACATTGGGGTCAAGTTCGTGTTCGATAAAAAGTGCACATAAAAACGTGCAGGGCTCTGACGTATTAAGATAAAAGATTTTCTGAAAGATTTTGTTTGACTCCTAACACTCATGCCGGTATGAGCTTAACTTTGCAAAGAGGAGTGACATACACCTTCCAGAATTTCTTTTCTTCAAAGCGGTTGCAGTGTCTTTTTGGGGCTTAGGAAATCTACTCTAACCCATATGAAAAGTAATTTGATTAGTTACATAATACAAAAAGCCAAAACATACATTGGAATATTTATAGAGCATATGCTTGCACAAATTCAAGAGCTGTCATGTATAGATTTGGAAATAGTTTTCCTTCAAGATGCAAACATACTCATTCACAGAATGCACAGAAACATTCTTGCAGTTCACACATATTTGAAATAAAAAACAAATAAGGATTAGTTCTTATCATAATGTTCATGTCAACAAGAACACCATGTCTACCACAGTCAGGCAATCTGCCTACTTAGGCAAATACACCAAGAGGATCATGAAGGATGAGGTGCAACAAGAAAAAACAAATAAACCCCAGGCTATTCAGGAAAGGCCAAATTAAACATGGTAAAAATGTAAAGCAAAATATTATATATCTGATTTGCAGTGGGATTATACAACACAATGGAAACATTATCAACTGGGGGAATTCAATGCTGACATTTTATCTATAATTAAAACATATGTACTTCATAATTATGCGATTGTTTGTGTTTGCTAAACACAATCAATAAAATAGATGTTTAAAAATGCTTACTTTGGTCAGCTAAATAGGTCAGGTACTCCCAAGAATCCACCTTTAAATATAATAAATAAGAGGTGCAGTGGTACTTTCTCAGGAGTGCTTAATTTGCATGAGTCTATATGTTTCGGGAGGCCCTATGCTTGAGGTCTGACACTTTGCTGCTCTGCTGCCCATCTGAAGCCACTGCACTATGGCCTCTGTGTAAAGCTTGTTGATTGAGGTCCATGCAATGTCACTGCCAAACCCCAGTCTGCTGCTTGTGCCAATTTCGGGCCTGCTCGTGCCTTCACTGTCTGCTCAACCACTTAGTTTTGGGGTGAGACTGCCATTCACCACCCACCAGGACACTGTTGATGCTGGTGTGATGAGGCGGGGTGGACATCTGCCATTAGTAAGTACATGTTGTACAGATGGTGGGTTCGGCTGTACTGCTGAGTCAGAATGAGAGGGGAGGACAGTGCATTGACTAGGTTGAGAAGGCAAGGCACTCACCAAGAGGAATCAAATGTCTCTGAGGTTTGAATGATACACTAACAAGTGTAGGTAATTATATCTTGGTACTTTCAGGAGCAAATAAAGGAACTTGAATAAAAGTAGTTCTGTTGTTTTTCTGTTATATTTTTGTAGGCTGAAATCTTATTTTAACATGAGGATGAAAATCCTCCATTAGCATTCTCTGCACTCACCTTGTTGAAATGCATGTCCTTTTAGTTGAGCAGGAGGCACCATGGCCGGGATTAGGGGGCCTCACCTTCCCACTCCTAAACTGAATGCAGCTGTTGCTCCCACCTCTCTCCCTGTACTATAGGCTGCTCTAATGGGCCAGCAACCCTGACACTGGCAAATCATGAACGACTGACTGACAAATTGAGAGACAAACAAGCAAACATACTGGCTAGTACTAGTAGGCAGAATGATATGCAGATATACACAGACGGACAGAAAGATAGGCAGGCTGAATGACAGGCTGGCAGACAGACAGGCATGCAGACTATTACCAGATTGGCTTGTTGAAAGACGCTGACAGGCTAGAATGCAGGCTGACACGTGCGATGACAGGTTGATTGACAGGTGTATGGATTTACCTACCAGTAGAAAAGCAGACTTATAGACAGAGTGATTGGAACACTGACATGTAGTCTGGCAGAGAGACCAATAATCAAACAGCCAAGCGAGCAGCGAAACAGGCCGCCCCATAAGGATGACCGAGTGACTGTCTGACAGGCAATTTGACAAATTGAGGGACAGCGAGACAGGCAGTCAAGGAAGTGAGGGGACAGTCCGGCTGACATATAGAGCGAGGCCAGCGAGCAGTTTAATCCGGCACGCAGACAGACAAATAAGCCAAGCATCACAAACGCCTGTTGACGGTCCCACTTATTTGGAGCTCTCCTCACAATGTGTGTTTGCGGGGTCGAGGATGCTTGCAGGTTCAAGGAATAATTCTTCTTTTCAAGCTCTTCAATTTATTTCATGCCTGAGCACTGTCATTGTATGCAGACAAGATGAAAAGCGTTGTTGTTCAAAGAAATTGAAATGAATTCCTACTGGACCCGGCAGGCTGGAGCAATTTGTCTTTTTGACTCGCCGGTGATCCCTGGGATAATATCTAATTCCGCCAGGAAAATTTCATGATAGGGCCACCGTCTGCACCAGGCTTTGTCCCGGGAGCGCAAGTTGTTCCGGGTGACTGGAGCAGGACATGGCCAGAAGGAAGCAGACAGGCTCCTGCTGCCATGTTGACAACTTCATTTTCTCGCTGTCTTCCATACAAAAGAAAGTTTTGAATGGAAACAATAGTCGAGTAAAAATGTAGGCACATTTAGTTACTTATATGGAGAGATTGGAGTGTGGTGCGGGAGCAGCTTCACTGCAAGAGAGAGGGATATTGGTAGTGTGAGCTTGGCGCGGGCAGGTTTCTGGGACGGGTTATCGCCGAGAGGACAGGAGGCTGGAATGCTGAACATAAATACCCCATTTGTCAGTTGCCCCGACAGACGGGATGGCAATAGAGGCAAACACCTCACTAAGCCCAATTTTCTCAGGACTCAGGTGAATGCCCCAGGTCATTACAAAGAGCTCACGCTGTTACCTAACCTCAGTAACCTGAACCATATTGTAGAGCAGTAAGTAGGAGCAAGAGCACAAACCTTAAGCTAAGGGGTACCGTGGCGTACACTCTTCTCTTGTCTCTATGATTGATGCGACGACTCTATCTCTTCTCGAGTGGACTACATGTGCTCGTGCAGAGAGGGAGGAGGAAGGGTGGCCGATTTGCCGAGCAACGGCAGAATGACCAATCACTGCATGACTTAACAATAAACCATTACACTGATTGGGCTTTGCTACGTTGGGCGCTCGGCGGGCCCTCCCACCCCCGCGGTGCCAAGTCATGCCTCTGCTAGTGAGAGACTAGACTGGCAACCGCTCTCTACATGCTGCAGCAGCCAATCCAGACGCTGCTCTCTTACAGAGAGCAGCGCCAGGATTGGGGTGAGCAGGCAAACTCGCTGCTCATTTTGTGACTACTGGGGTCTGCGGTTTTGGGCAACCCCCCATTCCCCGTGTGCATGCTGCACAGAAGCCACTGTGCGCATGTTGGGTTCCTGGCCGGGGAAAGGCAGCCGGCCAAACCCAACATGCGCACTGCCAACGTGCCGCGCACGGCGCACTCATCATTATTGCCACTAGTTGACAGTGCACGCCACTCGGCTGTTTGTTGTCACGTGACGTGACGCCGCGCGATCCGAGCGCGCCGCTCTAAATTATTAATACAATTTCAACTTTGAAAGTTGAAATTGTATTAATAATTTAAAGCGGCGCACTCTTGAAAATGTACAATGATTTTAAGTGGGGCAACGCCCCACCGCCCTAACGCAGAAACTGCAGGTTATGTGGTAGATATCTCAGCCACGTTCATCTGTGCTTCTGGGGGTAGTGGAGTCATTTGGGAGAGCGTGCTCCTGTAGGAGCCACACTCACATGCGTTCATGGCATTTCACCAGTTAGTGGAAACTGTATACTGAGCAGAACTGGGTACACATCACAGGCCATGGGGGAGACATGCAAAAGAAAGTATGTTCTTAGGGGAGGACTTGTGTAAGTTGTTCAAAAAAAATAACAAGCAACACATTTTACTCTGGTGTTCCCATTCAGGTCCTGTGCATTGTTGGAGGTTACAGGCTGCTTGACACTGCACCTTTCACAGCACGCTGGATTGATTAAGTGAACTCCTGAGCGGTTGGTGAGCCACAGAGGTCACAAATGTCCTGCTCTAAGCTTGACCCTGTTGCATTTTTATTTCCTGTCCGCTTCATCCAAGGCCTTTGGAATGATGCGGCAGTAGGAACGAAATTATGTCTGAGGATTTCCTGATTTATGGAGCAAGGAAAGGCATATAATATGGCATAATATGATTCTAAAGCAAACACAAGGAGATGATGGACGGAGCGCTGAAACTTTTCAGACACTCACCCCAGTCACAGATCTGGGTTGAATCCATCATCATTCTTTAGCTCACTTCGCCACCTCAGTTCAGACCCAACTTTATGCAAATCAGTCTTGACCCTGTGCCTCATGGGAACAGCCCAGCCCAATTTCCTGATTTATGGAGCAAGGAAAGGCATATAATATGGCATAATATGATTCTAAACATTAATGGCTATTTCGATGTTATAACAAACTGATACTTCCCGTTGTACTTCCCAAAGTAAAATAAATTGTGTGAAAACATATCCTACTATTACATTCAGCAGAAACCCTGCCTACGTGTAAACAGGTTCTCGTTAAGAAGAGGTACCTCATTGGCTCAGTGGGTCAAAACATGTTTATTTCGGATTAACACATCTTCAAAAACACTATCAAGAATGAGACATATAAAAGTACAGTATGTAAAGAGGCACATACTTAAAATCATGACAGTTAAAACATCTTGACATGTATGGGCCTACATTTAAATAGTACCACATAGTTAAAATCATCCCAACATAGCAGTTAGCACTAGTCACATAAATAGTGAGAAATAAAATCAGCATTAAAAAAGAGAGTGCACAAGGGGCAATTCAGAAACCAGGGCAATCTCATATAGAGCGTCCCGGCCACCCATACACCATTGTCATAAGTTAAGCTATACAGTACAGATGCAATTGATTCAAAGTGAGTTGTAGCGTAAGGGTAGCGCAAGATTCACTCTCATGAATAACGACATACCTAACGTGGGGAATCACTAAATAAAATCATAAGCAATCATTATTAGCAACAAACTACACAATGGTAGCAAATGCTTAACTGGACAACACATCTACATGTGCAACATATAGACGCATGGAGGTAGCTAGGACAGCTGAAGTGCAAAAGGAATAGAAAGCTTAGCGAATAGAAAAGTGCAAATGTGCAGTACAGTACAAGTTACCTAAGCTACTGCTAAGGCCTTACGTCTTTTAGACCACATCCAGCCCAGAAACTTTGAAACAGCACATGCATATAAATGTCTAGGGTCGATTGTAAGATTCTCATAGCTGGTGCACAGTTTCTCGTGCCTAAAGTTAGGCAGAACGGCCTAATGCAGGTCTGTCTTTGATGCAAATAGACTGTGCAAACAAAGAAAGCATGGGCAATGTTTTCCTCGTACATTTTACAACTCGGGCAGATCAATGAGGGCTCATGTTGGGACGACCATTTAGCAGTGAACGTATAGAGTGGCAAAGATACTAACCTGAACTGGACATACAATTTCCTATCTAGGGGATTGGCAATACAGTCCACGCATTTTTCGTACAGAGTGCTCGACTTGAACCGCACAAAATTCATAGAAAGAGTCCCCTTGACGTTGCTAGCTGGTTCTTTGTAGATCACCCAATGCCAATATAACTTCTTGATTTGATCTTTTGATGGAAATGATTCAGATGGCATGGACACCCAGTTGGCCTAGGAAAGACAACACCTTTCTGATGTTTTTACACCACTCAGTTTTGTGGAATTTGTCTAACCTAATTATATCCTGAAAGGTCTCTGCATAATTAGCTAACTCTGGGGTAGTTCTCAGCCTCCACCGGAACAAAATTGGTCTGAGCCTACCCTTATCAGCAATTTGCCTCTTACCCAGGTCGAGATCTAATGGGAGGGAAGGTGTGTTAGAGGGGAGAGACAACAAGGTTCTGGTAAGCTTACGTTCAGATATGCTCATACCAGAAAGATTGACAAACCCCCCATATTCTGCACCATATAATGCCGCAGCCAAAGCTTTAGAATCATAGATCTGAAGGAGAGGCGCAATAGGTTTGCTGTATGAGGAATATGCTAAGGGTGGCTTTTTCGAAATGATGTGCTAGATGACATGCTAGATAACCAGGGGCGGTGCGTCCATTGGGGCGCTGGGGCGTTGCCCCACTAGCCACATCGCCCTAATTCGTGCAAGCACCACTCTCGCGCTGCAGCTGAAAAAGACGGCAGACGCCTACTAAACATGCGCGGCAATCGGCCGCTGAAGGGGTGGGGGCGGGGCTGCGGCAGCATTCAGCAAGGTTTGAGTGACAGTCAGACTGTCACTGATAGCGGCGCGTAGTGCGCATGCTCGGGTTTGGGCTGGTCATTTTATGACCAGCCCGAACATGCGCAGTCAGCCCAGGCTAGTATAGCTTCAGTAGGAGAGCGAGGGAGGGGGGACCCGAGAGGCCATCGCAGCCCCCTTGGTCTCCTAGTGGGCGGGCCGTATCTGTGCCCTAGCCAATGAATCCAGTGACGCTGCTAATGCAGCAGCGTCTGGATTGGCCGAGAGTCTCAGCCAATCCAGACGCTGCAGACACCGGCCGCGCAGTCTGAAGTTGTTCCTGCTGCGGACGGACCTGCCCAGACCTGTTCCTGCTCCGGAGTCCAAACCGGCCCAGGAACTGGACGCAGAGGCGGCGCGCGCGGGACCGGGATCAGGTAAGTCAAGTTTTTTATTTTACATTACACCCCCCCCACCCCTGAGAATTGCGAGCCGCGACTGGCTGCAAAACAGTAATTGTGCGAAAGAAGGGAGAGCTGCCCATTATCAGACGATTGGAGCAGTGATAGCGGACATTGTGTAAAGCGTTGCACCGCAGTTTTCACAGTCCATTTCTTTATAATGAACAGTGTTTACATCTTCAAAAACGCTAGAAGAAATGGCTGCCACAAAGAGCTGGTAAAAACCGGGGGCACGTAGGACATTAAGTAATAAATGTATTTTTTCTTTTTATATGTACTCTGATCGTTTTCCACACCGTCCAAAAAAGAAAAAAATGTAATTAAAAAAGGCCGCCTTCATGCAGTCAGAGGCCACTGTTCACGCAGCCCCCCATTGAGGAAAACTGTAAATTTCAGGACACAGCTTTTCGGCATCCAGTGCAGGAACGTATTTTTATGTTTGCTATTTAAATAATGTATTTGGCCATGCCACGTATACAAAAAAGCTGCATTTTCAATATATTTTTCTTAAAAGTCTAAAGTATCATCAGTGTATGCGACGATTTGTACTTTGCAAAGGAGGGGGTGGATATTGCTAGGATTGTTTTGGGTTGTGACTAAAGGGTGATAGTTGAAGCTGTTTAAAGGCATTATATTTTTTAATATTTATATGAAATTGTTTAAAGCACATGTTTACGACAATTAATGAAAGGTTTTGGGTGCAAAAGGACCGCATAATGTGCTTCACGTCATGTACCAAAGGCTTACAGTCTTATCTTTAGTTTTATGAGATCGGGATATCTGCATGCTGTCAGAGGGCGTTAAACGCTTTCCACTGAGCAATGTGGTGATTTGCAGATCGCGTATTCCTGCATTGCTGACCCAGTTTCCGGCCTTACTTCACACGTGGACATCATAGGCAGCCTGTCAGACATTTACGCTGACGTTGTTTGTGTTCTGCTTTTGAGCAAAATTATGCCATGTGTTGTAATAGAGGATTGCTTTGGATAAAAAAAAATCGTATAGCAGGAGCACCAAAACAATGCAAAGGGAGCGAATGCGAGTGACTCTTGTTCTCTGTTTTTGGGCATTTTATATTTTTATGGCAAATTCCATTCTCGCGACAGTCTTGGTCCCGAGAACACATTTAGCGCCGGAAAATAGAGCAAAAAACAAGCCAGTAATGCATACAAGTCGGTTAATGCACCTGTTGTACAGATCTACGATCAATGCACTGATTCTAATGCCTGCATGTCGGCCTCAGCCTTTCATCCCGAAATTGTAAATATAGTAGGTCAATCGAGTAATGCTAGCACGAACTCCTGATATTTACAGCGCTCCATAAGTACAATCTTTTATTTTACATGTTTACTTGATCTTGCATTCCCACGAGTGAGCTATTTTATAATGTTGTTGTTTATCTGTATATTTTTCTGTGCATACTTTGAGGCTTGAGCAATGCCAGGTGTTTATGAGGGGCTTTGACTGAGCACGCAGGCGCTAAGGCTAAAGCCAAACAAAGTGCCTGTCAGTGGGTTGGCCTCTCTTACTGCAGCGCACACAGAACAATATTTGTGTATTCCATTTGCAACTGAAATTCTGTGGGAATGTGTGTGAAGGGGTACACTGATGTCAAAATATTTGCAAGGCAAAAGTAAGAGAAATGAAAGTGCTTATATTTGAGGGAGTGCAGTGCATGTTGGGGGCGGTGAAGTGACAGAGATGTGAGGAAGGGCATTCGGGGAAGAGTGAAAAGAGGATGCTGAAGAGGAAAGAGAGGGTTGTTGAAGATGTGCAGATGGACAAGATATGCAGAGAAAAAGAGGATATATATCTAACATAAAGCACAAATAATTGAAGGCCAAAACTCCTTCCACAGACCTCAATGCTATTTAATTCACAGACTCACTATTTCAGAATTTCAGAATTTAAACATTTTCAATGTTAATTGTTTATAAGAAATCATTGTTGTTACTCATTTATCTTAAACAGCTAACACCCAGTGACAAAGCCAATTATACTGACAGGCTTTAGGCATATGTCAGTTGCTGTGCCATTTATCTGGATAAAATTACATCTCAGAGAGAAACCAAAATACCGGTCTGATGGCACACTATGGGAATCACAGAAATGTATTTGGCATGTTCCTTTACAGGGAGCACCCACTTTTTTCATCTCACTTAAAGACCTGTCTGCACATATTTCTATATGACTGGTTACAGCCAGCAGCTGTGGGTGCTTCCTGAAGTCTGGTTAGAGCATATTTTCCAAAGTTAATGCTGCATGCAGTGCAAGACACTGGGAAAGCATACATTTTAAAGGGCTAAAGTTGTCATGCAGAACAATTTACATATTACAGTAACTGTTGAACAAATTAATGCAAGAAGATACGGGGCAGTTTTTAATGTGTTTAATATTTCAAGACTATACGTTCCCACTGCGTAATAAGCCTTTGCTTTATCGCTGCATTCATTTGCTTTAAAATGCACCATTTGCCAATCTTTTTAAATTTCCTTCTCAGAAGAGGGACTGTCCCTAGACCCCAGGTTTGTCCATTGAACTTGTTCACATCGCTAACTAGTGTTTTCTATTGCAAAGGGTAGAGCCAAAGCAGTCTTGCTTAGTACCCTAGCCCTCTTCAGAAGTCAGACTTGCTTGGCAACCCAGAAATTCTCTGAACTAATGTATGAGTTTTCTGTTATGAATGCCTAGAAGAACTGAATTTTTAGTCCATTTATCACAGAAATAGTGCTGAAAATCGCACCAAAAGATGCCAATTTTTTTAAATTTCTTCATGGGGGAGAACCCCCCGGACCCCCCTTATTGCCGTCGGGCTCGCTCGCTGCGCTCGCTCGCATGTGTTGATTCATTCTGCATACGCCTCACCACTTTCAAATTCCACCAGCCGCCACTGTAGATAACAATTTGATGCCCAGGTACTCAAACGCATCCATCCTTTCCAATTCATCCCCTTGCAGATACATTTTTCCCTCTAAAAGATTTTTGTTGATTTAATGTCATAAATTTGGTCTTGGTTGCATTAACCACCTGACCTCTTGTTGTGTAAAACTCCTCAAACTTGTGAATAAGGTTTGCAGCCCTTTAGGTTTTTGTGACACAAGAAATGGTATCATCGGCGAATAGCAGAGTGGGTACCTTCACACTGGCCAGGGGCGGTGCGTCTGATGAAACAGCCGAAAGAAAGTGCACTACTTCATTCAGGTAAAGGGAGAACAGGATTGGGGCAAGAACACAGCCCTGCCGGACTCCCTTCCTGATCGGAATTGGGTCCGTGAGCTGCCCCTGTTCTCCTCATCGAACGCTAGCATGGTTGTCTTTGTGTAGGCGAATAATAATAGATAGTATATTGTGAGACATTCCCATCTGCCGAAGTACCTGCCACAGCTTTGGCTGGGAGACTAGATCAAAAGCAGACTTCCGGTCGACAGAGGCCACATAAAGGTGGCCTTTGCCGATAGGATTCGTTTTCCATTATATTAAGAGAAAACAAAATATCTGGTCCACGGTGCTGATTTTTTCCCTAAAGCCAGCTTGAAAGGGAGAAAGAATATGTCCTTCCTGAGCCCATATAGGAATTGTGTCCAAAACGACCCAGCAGAAAATCTTCTGCATCGATTCAATCAGAATGCATCGGTCTATAGCTAAAAGGCAGGCTGCGATCCCCTTTTTTTAAATGGGTAACACCACATCACCTTTCCAAGACTTTAAAATAGGTGCTCCTTTGCCTATAGCATTGCTCAAGAACATAATATACTCAGCCCACTTTGCTTTATCAAAAAGATAAATGTCCCTGGGGATACTATCTGGTCCAGGGGCTTTCCCCTGTGCAGTAGTGCCTGTTGCTAGCTCTATGTCCTGTAGATCAAAAGTCACTACAAGATCCGTCTGATCTATATTATTAGGAACCTTACCATCTCTACTACTATCTGTCAAGCCATCGTCATACAGGGATTGAAAATGCTCGGCCCACACCAGGGGCGAATATGATTAGCAGGCCGAGCTGCTGCCTCAGCTCTTCCCATTGTGACAAGTGACCAAAAACTGGTCATATCTTTCTCTTGCAAGTAGATAGAAGATCTCTCCATCTTTGTTCTTCCCAGTCTTGCTTAGTTTTTAATTATAAGCCTTGGGCAAAGAGCGGGTTTTGTTGACATTTTTGTTCTTTATAGCTACCGTGAGTTTTGCCTTTAGGTTCATACACTCAACATTATACCAAAAATTGTTTTTTTGCACACTTCTATTGTTGTTGGGCACATGGAAATGGGAAATGAGCTGATTAAAGAAGCTTAGGTGGCTATCTATAACGCCCTGTGAATTATCCCCGGGAGCCATGGCAGTTTTAAGTTTTGCTAGGACAATCAATAATGTGTTCTCAATAGAGGATAGAACATCCTCTCTCCCTGGCTATTGTCTCCTCTTAAGATATCGTTTGCTATTAGCTAGGTGAATATCCTTAGTAACACAACAACAGTGCTGTTCAAGGCTAGGTTTCCCCCAATAGGAAGTCATGGAATGACATAGGGGGTTATGGTCACTTTCAGTCCTACTTTCCATGACCATGTCATCTACAAGTTTCCACAGCCTTAGATCAATTAGAATGTAATCCCCAACCTGCTGCTAGCGTGTCAGGTTTCAAACTTGTGTCCTTCACAGATCTTTGGCCAGGTTCACCAGCTTCACTTAGCAGTTGATTTAATTGTTGATCTCTCACAGTTGAGCTCCTCCTCATTCCCATGTTGCTATTACTGGTTACCACAGATGCCCCTAAAAGCTGCTTCACTAGACCGATCAATTGTGAGACCATGGTCTTGAGAGCCCCTATTTCGTTCTTCATATCATTAACTGTGCCCAAAAGGTTGGCAAAATGGGGAGGAATTTGATCACAGGATAGCCCATTATCTGGCTGGTTTGATGTTGCTTCACGTGTGGACGGGGGCTTCTCTCCCGTTTGCAAACACGCAACCCGGTTGCTACATAGAATGGTGGGCACCAGAGGAATATCCCGTGGGTTATCCATGGGAAGCAGATCATCAGAGCAGGCTAGAGAACCTGTCTCACTTGCAATGGGAGTCTTAGGGGAAGCGCTACTAGGTTCTTTCCTTTTAAACATACTAGATAACGTGCGCACTGCCCCCTTCGAATTCCCATATAAACCCTTTTTAGACTTGGCTTGTGGGCTCGTGTTTCCAATAATTGATTTTACCTCCTCAATTAGCAGATCAGTTTAGTTTGAGGTACAATTATCAATTTTCTTCAAAACCTTGCCATGTTTGGGCGTTCCCTGAACGGGTTCTGATGCCTTACGTTTCCCCATTAGGATCTGCAAATGCAATATATATAGATGGTACAGTGAGGGGCAATAGAATAAATAACTTTATTAAATAGACTTTAATAGTATAATCACTCATGCAAGCAATAGGAAGACCTAGGGCGAATCAGATCGGGCAATCAAGCTCAATCCACTACAAAGACAATTGCATGGGCTACAGGAAGAAAGAGGCCTGAAAAACAGCCTATTACTACTAGTGCTAACTTTTTTTTGACTTGTACAATGACTTTTGCCACACACTTGCCGAAAATGCAATGCTTAATAATAAACCCCAAAGTTAAGAATAAACTAAAAGGAAAACAGCAAATAAAATAATTAAGATAAAGGCAAAGATCACGACAGCGACAAGGGCACATCAACGTTTTGGGAGGTTGTAGGACTCAGCGTGTTCGAAGATGAAAGCAAACCCTAAGGATTTCTAGAGCCAGAAGTTGTTCATGTCATTGTCTCTCTAGAGGACGCCAAGTGAAGATCAACAAACCTGGTTTTAAAAGCAAAACTGCAAAGTATGAGTAAGGGTCGCAGTACCTTCTCCGGAAAAAGAAAAGGAAAAAAGAGAAAAAAGGGGGGGGGGGTGGGCAGCCTCCACTGGGCTGGTTGGAGGGTCTTCTCCTCGCCCTCGCTGTGGTTTGGGACTCGGAGTCCCCACCAGAAAGGTCAGGAAAGCCGCAATATCTCCCCATTTGTTCGCACAACCCAGATATGTTTTAAAACCTGTCTTCCGTTACAAGTTTGCTTGTTATACACAATATTTGACCTCTGGAAGTACTTCTTTCCAGGAAGAAGCTTCCCTTAAGCAGTATACGATATTTCGTATTTATTACATACAGATCTTACTAGGAGAAACTCAAAAAGATATAGAGCATGTTTGGGATTCGTCTCAAGCCTAAGTGCAAATATGCATCCCTTTCCGATATTGTTTCTGGGGCTAATAGGAACACAATTTAACACAGTTGAAGTTATGTTTAAGCATGTAAAGAACACAAAACGAAGAAAACAAGGAAGATAGAGGAATCTCCAAGGATGTCAACGCAGATCTAATTTTTGCCATGCATTACCAATGTAACGTACACCGCCTCGGCTGAGGTGGACAAACTGTGTAACTGTTTTACATGTGAGCTGCTGATTTGGAGAAATAACCCAATAAAGAAATATATTAAAATCAAAAAATAAATAAAAAAATAAAAAATAAAAAAATAAAAGAATCAGAGAGTAACTTGTCATGAGTACAAACTGTTAAATGGAGTGTGGGGTAAAGTTAGCATTACAGTGATACTAGCCTTGAAGAATCTGTCACCTGCACTTTGCGAAACAAGTATCGACTGTCTATGCTCCAGTAAGGACAGCTTTTGGCTCATGTATTGTGAAAGAATATTAGGAATAACTTTACCTGAAGGCATTACAGTGTAGTTTTTCACATTAGTATGTATTAAAAAGGGGGATCCCTTTACAGATTTAACAGTAAGATAAGACGAAATACCTTTCCTGGTTGAGATAATATGCATGATTAGAAACCATTGACTTGCTTTTTGATAATAACAAGTAAACAGTAAGCCATCCATTTCAATTTGTTTGTTTTTAAGGCTATGCACAAGGGTGGGCAGGCCGTGGGTGCTCTTTTTAGGTCTGGCTTGATAGCATAGCTTCCACTGGATGTAATTTAATCAACCTAAAAAAGAGCTTTCATAAGTAGAACAGAGAGGGGCTTTGTCTCCGCCTACATGCTGGTAGCCAGAAGTACACGTTTTGATTGGGTAGACGTTGTGTGCTTCCACAGGAAAAAGTGCTTTCCCTCCATGGAGCTGTGATTATTTTGTTCATGTATACAGCTGCCTCAGCCAGCAACAGTATTTTTTTCTTGAGTTTGCACACACATGACATTGTAATGCTGTTAAAGTGTCTGAGATAACTAGGTAATTTACTGTATTGTTTTTTCTCTGGGGGCAGCAGTGCAGATGGGAGGTAGGCAGTCAAGAGGAATGTATTGCTTTGCCACCATTAACTTTAGACTTCAGAGTGCA
Source organism: Calotriton arnoldi (assembly GCA_963921515.1). Lineage (NCBI taxonomy): Eukaryota > Metazoa > Chordata > Amphibia > Caudata > Salamandridae > Calotriton > Calotriton arnoldi. The sequence continues at coordinate 86,487 of CAWUFW010015273.1, forward strand.
GTTTTGTGTGTGAGAGCAGTATGGAATGCCCAGGGCCACACTAATCCACATGGATTGTTAGGTCTTGCTTGACAGTGCAGCTGTCGCCAGAACTTATGTGATCAACAAAAAAGGACTTTCAGAATACTACTGAGAGAAGGATTAGGCTCCACCCACATGCTGGTTCCTCCTGAATACAGGATTTGATTGAGCAGTATTTGCTTCCGCTAAAAAGAGTGCTTGTATTGCACTTTTGGACTTGTGGCAAAGATTATACTCGATAAAGCAGAACTAAGTTGGTTATGGTGGAAAACCAATTATCATAGTTATAGGCCTGATCTGTTTATTATGAAATGTAATGCAAAAGAAACAATTGATGGACGGAATGCTGGACAATGCAAACATTCACCCCCAGTCACAAGGATCTGGGTTAAATCCATCATTCTTTTGCTCACCACACCACCCCAGTTTGGACCCAGCCATATGCAAATCAGTCTTGACCCTGTTCCTTGTGGGAACAGTCCAGCCCGAACTGCCAAGCCAGGTCCTCCCTGGACCGGAAACAAGCATCCTGGGACCGGTTTCAGGGCATCACCCTTCTTCAGCCAGGCTAGCTTGAATCCAGTGGTGTAGTGAGCACGGGACCCACGTCTGGGCATACCCTTCCCACTTAGGGCGACAAATGCAAAAGAAACAATTGATGGACGGAATGCTGGACAATGCAAACATTCACCCCCAGTCACAAGGATCTGGGTTAAATCCATCATTCTTTTGCTCACCACACCACCCCAGTTTGGACCCAGCCATATGCAAATCAGTCTTGACCCTGTTCCTTGTGGGAACAGTCCAGCCCGAACTGCCAAGCCAGGTCCTCCCTGGACCGGAAACAAGCATCCTGGGACCGGTTTCAGGGCATCACCCTTCTTCAGCCAGGCTAGCTTGAATCCAGTGGTGTAGTGAGCACGGGACCCACGTCTGGGCATACCCTTCCCACTTAGGGCGACAAATGCAAAAGAAACAATTGATGGACGGAATGCTGGACAATGCAAACATTCACCCCCAGTCACAAGGATCTGGGTTAAATCCATCATTCTTTTGCTCACCACACCACCCCAGTTTGGACCCAGCCATATGCAAATCAGTCTTGACCCCTGTTCCTTGTGGGAACAGTCCAGCCCGAACTGCCAAGCCAGGTCCTCCCTGGACCGGAAACAAGCATCCTGGGACCGGTTTCAGGGCATCACCCTTCTTCAGCCAGGCTAGCTTGAATCCAGTGGTGTAGTGAGCACGGGACCCACGTCTGGGCATACCCTTCCCACTTAGGGCGACAAATGCGAAAGAAACAATTGATGGACGGAATGCTGGACAATGCAAACATTCACCCCCAGTCACAAGGATCTGGGTTAAATCCATCATTCTTTTGCTCACCACACCACCCCAGTTTGGACCCAGCCATATGCAAATCAGTCTTGACCCTGTTCCTTGTGGGAACAGTCCAGCCCGAACTGCCAAGCCAGGTCCTCCCTGGACCGGAAACAAGCATCCTGGGACCGGTTTCAGGGCATCACCCTTCTTCAGCCAGGCTAGCTTGAATCCAGTGGTGTAGTGAGCACGGGACCCACGTCTGGGCATACCCTTCCCACTTAGGGCGACAAATGCAAAAGAAACAATTGATGGACGGAATGCTTGTTTCCAGTCCAGGGAGGACCTGGCTTGGCAGTTCGGGCTGGACTGTTCCCATGAGGCACAGGGTCAAGACTGATTTGCATATGGCTGGGTCCAAACTGGAATGGCGTGGTGAGCAAAAAAACGATGGATTTAGGCCCAGATCTCTGTACTGGGGTGAATGTATGACATTGTTCTGCATTCTGTCCATCAACTGTTGTTTTTGCTATTATGAAATGTAAGGCTAAAGGCATTGGGCTTCACATATTTATTATGAATAGTATATGTTAGTGTCAATAGGCATCAAGTGTAGATTGTTTTTATTCCATAAGAAAGCCTACGGTTAGGTATTTTCATACATGGAATCTCACAGGTTATCTTATTAGGCAATTATTTTGGTGTTGGTTACCGCATGGGCCAAACCGTGGATATAGAAGGTTTGATCTGTGAGAATCCTTGTTAGGGTCTCCTAGGAGAGATGGTAGTTTGCTTAGCCAACTGTAATTTTGTATACCTTTCTAATTGTAGGACTGTGTGTCTGATGGTTGCCTTATGGACTGTCGCGGCCGGCATGACTCGCGGGTGGGGGGCAAGGGGTCGCGAGGGGGGGGGGTTAATAAAAAAAAAAGTTTAACTTCCCTTCGCCAGCCTGGTCCGGTCCGGCGTCTCGTCGCGTCTGGGTCTCTCTCTGCTCCTCACAGGAAGCAGCCAGCCTCCCTCCCCTCCCCTAAGCCAATCACAACGCTGCAATGGCATTGTTATAACTGAATTAAAGCCTACAAAGATTTTGTTTTTGTTACATGGAATCTTATAGATTACCTTAGTAGGCAAGGGTTTTCCCTGAAAAAACCTATAGATATATTTGCACTGTGAGAATCCTTGTTAAGCCCGGTTAGGAGAGATAGTATTTTGCTTTGCCAACTATAATTTTCAGTACATTTGAAATACAGTTGGCCTTGCTTATTTATTGTGACAGGCACATGTTAAATAGACCTCTAGCAGAGGATTGCCATCACATTATGTTAGAGGCCATAGAAAGTTATTTGGTTACATGTGATCTCACATGGAATCTCATAGATTATCGTAGTAGGCAAAGGTTTGGTGTTGATTGTCCATTCTGACAAACCCTGGGAGTAAAATTTAACTGGGATGATTCTTGTTTGGCCCTATTGAGAGGGTTGTGCATTATTTTGCCAACTGTAATTTTGAACATATTTGTCATTTTATAAATGTATGCCTGATGGTTGCCTGTGTATGCGTACTTCAGTAGGCCTCTGTTGTATTTAGTGTCAAGCCATTGGTAAAGGTGAGAGGTCTTATCAGTTCAAAGGGAAAAGTGATGTCAGACTCCTAAGTTGTGATCTGTTTATAATGAAAACTTATGTTGAAAAGCATATGTTAAAGACAATCGGCTTTTAAGGGTGAATTGTTATTACACTGTGCTAAAGGCTGTGGGTAGGTATTTTGTTAAATGGAATCTCATAGATTACTGTAGTAGGCAAGGGTTTTGGTGTTAGTGACCAAAACGAGCAAACTATGGGGATAGACATTTTAGTACTACAGTCATTTTTATAAGGCTATATAAGTAGTTATGTATATTGTTTTCACAACTGTATTTTGCATGTATTTCTAATTTTATTACTGTATACCTGATGTTTGTCTTGTGGGAAGGTTAGTTCTGAGTTGGGTATGGGCAAGCTAACGATAAAGGTTATTGGCCTGATTGTTTATAATGAAAATTTATGGTAAAGGCAGCAGGCCAGACATTTTGATTGTGAAAAAAATATGTTAAAGTCAATAGGCATTTAAGGGTAGATGTATTACTCAGTAATATAGCCTTATAGCCCGCCGTAGCGGGCTATACCGGCTATTAAAGGCCCGCTCCCGCGTTAAAGGCCCGAGCCGAAGGCGAGGGACTTTAACAAGGGACCGGGACTTTAATAGCCGGTATAGCCCTGCTACGAAGGGCTATAAGGATATTAGAACATTCTGCCACTAGAGGGCAGAATGTTCTAACAAATAAAACAAAGGCCTCTCGAAGCTCGAGCTCCGAGAGGCCTTTGCAAAATATTGGAATGTTGCTCTGCGGGCCTTTACCGGCCCGTAGAAGCATGGAGCACTCCATTGTCTACAATGGAGCTCCCAACATTCCAATGTTCTAATAAAGCATACAAATAGGTACTTTGTTACATGGAATCTCACAGATTACCCTAATAGGCAAGGGTTCTGGTGGTGGTTACACCCTCCGACAAGCTATGTGTATAGAATATTTGCACTGTCAGAATCCTTGTCAAGCCCTCTTAGGAGAAATAGTATGTTGCTTTGCAAACTGTAATTTTGTATACTATGCAATTTTATGAATGTATGCCTGATGGATGCCTTATGGCAAAGCTTACGTTCAGTGCAGGCATGACATATTGACTGAAAAGCATATGGTAAAGTCAATAAGCATTTAAGAGTGGATTGTTATATCTCTGTATTAAAGCCTACAGACAAGTATTTTGTTACAAGAAATGCTAGTTACCGTGTTAGTTATGGTGTTAGTTACCACCTCTAACAAACTCTAGAGTAACAATATTTGCACTGTAATACTTCTGGCTAGAATCTCTTCTTAGTTGTCTGGCAGGATCTTGTAATAAAAAAATATTTAAATAAAAAATAAGTATATATCTATATAGATACATAACCTTTGGGTCAAATCTGTTCTGTCATTGGTCTGTTTGAGTGTCATTTACACTCTGCTTCCATCCATGACAGAGTGTTGCATGGGGTAATGATTCATTCCACCTGAGCCATTGGCTCTCTTGCCCTGTGAAAGACGGCATTTTCCAATCACATATGTACACCCACCTGAAAATAAGTGTGGTTCAGTGTCTGGGCTGGTTGCTCAGTCCTTTATTTTTCATTTTTCTCCTTTTATAGTTCTCCTTTCATTTCTTTGCTTCTACTCGTTTTAGTTTAATGCTTCTCATGAGGATACTATAGCTCCTCAAGCAGTGTTATCGGGTCGCTTGCTTGACACTTATTTAATCTGTAGTGAGCCGCAACCCATGTGGCCAATTCTTCCTAAATAAGGAGATCATTATGCAATGTTGTTATCTATAGTGTATCATTGTTTTACCATTCCCAGATGGCCAACACTTTGATTTTAAATGTGGCAGCCATGTTGGAACTTTACACCATCAATAGACTATTTGCAATACCTCAGCAAGACTTACACCCGCTGCTTCGGAGGAAGCCTCAACAACACTGAGATAACAGATGGGAGGTCCTCATGAGACCATTGCAGCAAGGCGGCCTGGTGGTTCCAGATTTCTGTATTTACTACCTGGTAGCGCAGGCAAATTACTTGAAATATTGGGCCATAACCCACATGAATGTAGCCCATGTTAAAGTGGAACTGACTATTGCTCCTACCCGAGAATTATTAAGCAAGCTGTACACCCAGCCACGAATAGTGTGGGAGGATGTTGCTGTAATTGTGTCTACATGTCGCGTTTGATGGGTGCAGGCAAGGGAATGCGAGATTGACAGACCATACTCCCCTCTTATACCTCTGGCAGAGAACCCTCTGATTTTCCTTACTTGTGAGCTATACATGAAAGCCTTGTTAACTGAAGTTGGGCTGACGGTGATAGGTAACCTGTTTGGAAATGGTAAATTCCTATAATTAAATATTTTCTTAAACGGGAGTGTTAACTTTTTATTTGCGATATTGGTATATCATAGAATCCATCGGCCATTAGAGTTGGCATCCCCACTGATCCTACTAAAATGCCGCTTCTTACTGCATATATTCTCAGAGAAGATATGGGGTGCACCATCAAATTTCTCTATTCTTTTCTCATGTCCACTGCGGAGAGAGCCCTCGTGGAAGCCAGACAGAAATCGGAGGTTGACTTGGGGTGCATCATTCCTGATAAGATGTGGCCATACTGTTGTGCACAAATGAAAGGCACACCTGTTAATTACAAACACAAACTGATACAATTCACATTCATACACCAATATTACTAGACTCGTAAACGGATTGCCAAATTTAGTGGGACAGAACATAGTGCCTGCAGACAGTGTGAGTTATTAGAGGCTGATTTTCTGCACATGTCCTGGTGCTGTCCAAGAGTCTTGCACAACTGGTGTGATGTATTTCAAGTTATAAATGACATCCTTGAGATTGTAATTGACCCCTCCCCTCACGTTGCTTTAATGGAGGATATGTCTGCTGTACTCACAGTGAATCACCATCTAACATCCTTGCTGTTGGTTCTAACCAAAAGACGAATAGCAATGGTCTGGATGCAAACAAGGTCACCCACAATCACCCAATGGCTCCAGGATGTAACTTACTGTAGTGATGTGGCTGAGCGCTATGCAGAGGAAATACACCCTACTGCTCTACCAAAGTAAATATGGCAGCCCTTCCCATCATATCTTTGCTGAACTGCAACTAGCCACTCTTCGTCATTCGACTCGTCTCTTGACTGTAGAGATAATATATCATGACATGGAACCCTGCCTAAGCCTTGTATACATGTAACCATGAGGGCACTAACAAACTGCCTATTCTGTATTTGTGTATTATACCCACAAACCCTTTTGTTCAATGATCCGCATACTGTTTGGTTATTGTACTCAAGTCACAAAACTCTAATAAATATAAATACAAATAAATAAATCAGTAATTTCAGTTGATGTGTATTGTACTCAGTTATCAGCTATGAGGTATTCGGGAAAGCCCTCATGCCTAAAGACATCCACAAGAAGATAGAGGACAACATTGGTGGTGACCTTATCCATGAACATGACTTCTGGCCACTTGGGGGCCGATTCCGATTCGGGCCAGAAATCTCTCCGACCGATCCGGACCCGGAGAGATTTCCGACCGAATCGGACCCGTGCAGCCCGACCGAACGAGTACGATGCGCACGTATGCCATCGGACTCGATTCGGTCGGACTCCCATTGAAGTCAATGGGAGCCTGTCGTACAACGTGTACACGAGCTCCCATTAACTCAATGGGTGCGAGGCGGACAAGGGCGCCCCCTACAGCGTGTACGCGGCGAAGCGACTCGCGCCGTACACGCACAGGTAGGGGGGACCCATGGGTCCCCCCTGTGTGCGACTCGCACAGCTACGCGTACAGGGGGGTCCGACACGGACCCCCAAAGTACGGCTCCGACTGCTCTTTGGAGCCGGAGTGCGCGGCTCGGTCGGACTGCTCGCGGCGCGCATCGTACTTACCCGGCCGGGGAACGTCTCCATTGCGCGGTGCGAGTCGAGTCCGAGCGAGTCGGACGGTGCGGTTAGACCCGGGAACGAGTCGGTCGGAGCGGTCGGGACGCCCGGACGAGTCGTTCGGCGAGTTCGCATCGTACTCGCTCGCCCGGACGCGCGTACGAATCGGTCGGGAAATAGGGCTCCGAATCGATCCGGTTAAGCCGAATCCGATTCGGAGCCCTACCGGCCGAGATCGGAATCGGCCCCTTGGAGTGATAATCTAAAAGCACTACAGTATATTGCAAACCAGAAGTTACGCTCTTAAAAGCACCAGCAAAATTAAATCCCACTTTGTGCCAAGGAATTCAAGGCCAGAGAACACTTTGCATTGTAGGAACTTGGGATTTGCATGTTATGTCAGAAACTGAGCAAATACTGCACTGTCTGACCCATTGTTCAGCTTCGACACCCATGCTCAGCCACCAAAAGTAATTACTCGACAAACTCTTACGGTATGACATACTTATGTGTCCTTGGTGACACATATTTATGATGGTTTCTCTCATACCATGAGGTGCAATGCATTTATCATCACAGAATACCAAATCCCCAAGAATGCTATGTTCAGGTGCAACTTGAGAAAAAGTGTGAAGGGAACCTTTAAAACTCTTAGAATTGGGCCCACCCTCACAAATGTATTTCTTTACCAAAGCCGGAACATTGTCCCTTTCATCCTCCAAGTACCATTTGCCCTTGCAAACACTTTCACCATTAATGACACAAATATTGGAAATGCATGTGACAACATCAAATTCTTCATCATCCTGTGCCACAGTCTCAGAAATCATATAAGGCAGGCTGGATAAACAGTCTGCAGGTTGTTTGGCCAGGAACATAGGTGACATCAAAGCTATAGTCTTGCAATTTAGAACTTAATCTAGTAATCTTTGCTGTGGTAGTAGTGTTTCCCCCAGGTGACAAAATATGAACTAGGGGCTTGTGGTCAGTGTGGACTAAATCTACTTACCCAGTTAAATTGCCTGAAATGGTCCACAGCCTACACACATGCAAGCAACTCTCTTTCTTTGATGGAATACCACCTTTCAGTTTTATGTAAAGTTTTGGATCATTAAGCCACAGTCCACTGTTGTTTGTCAGATTTTTGAGACAAGCCCACCTCCAGTCTATAAGCACTTGTATCAACAGAGATGATACAATGTTTGCCACACACGAAATGTTGTAGGGCAAAAGCATTGACTTATTTAACTTTTGATGAATTTGAATGTGTGTTGTTGTTTGCTTCCCTAGACAAACTTAGGGGCAGATTTACGAGCCCGTTGCGCCACTTTTGCGCCGCTGTTGCGTCACTTATGTGATGCAGCGGCGACGCAAAACATGCGCCACGTTGCACAATATTTACAACGTGACGCATCTAGGGAGATGCGTCACGTTGTAAACCCCTGCGCCACATGAAACCTGCGTCAGGTTTCATGTGGGCGTTCCGGTGCAGGGTGGGCGTTCCCTCGCAGGTACGCCTCGTAAAAGTGACGCAGTGAAATCTACAAGATTTCACTGAGTCACTTTTACGCCCATGCTGCGTCAAAACCCTGCGCCTGCTTGAAGCAGGCGTAAGGATTGACGCAGTATGTTAGGCATAGGTCACCCCCGAGCCTTGCTGGAGCCGCGTCGCGCTTGCGACGCGACTCCAGCAAAGCGCCGCCTTTCCGTCGGGGGATGCGACACGCATCTGCCCATCCGTGCGCCACGGCGCGCCGCATTATAAATGCGGCGCATCGGCGGTGGTGCAAGGGCAAACTTGCGTGACGCATCTTCCCTGGCGCATCCCTGCTGATTTGCAGGGATGCGCCAGGGAACGTAAATATGCCCCAAAGTGTTCTTAACTAAAAGTTTACACAAAAGTTCCATCAAGGATGCAAACTTTTCACAAATGTTCCACAGTATTCACATAAACCTGCAAATAATCTCAGTTCCTCACCTGGAGCAGAAGCTTTGCTGATGGCAACCATTAAGGACTATTTGGGCATAATAACTTTCCGTAATAAGTTGTGACCTAGAGAATCAACTTGTGTTCTGAAGAGTTTGCATTTGTCTGATTCAAAACCAAACCTCCTTAAAAAATCTTTTGTACACTTCTTCCAGTGTAATTAAATGTTCCTCAGCTTTTTTAGAGAAAAATAACACGTTATCCTGAAAACATCTCACACTGGATTCCATGTCTTTAAATTGCTTGTTGAAAAATGGATGCAGCTGAAGCCAATCCAAATAGCATCCTTTTATGTTGAAATACCCCAAAAGGGGTGATAAAAGCTGTGAGCAACCTTGAAGACACTGCAAGTGCAATTTGATGGTGCACACTGGGCAAATCTAATGTGGAAAACATTGTGGCACTATCAAGCATAGATAACAAATCATTCATCTTGCTTACAAAATGGCAATCACACGTAATACTTGCATTTAGAGCTCTGAGATCAAAACACAATTTCAATGTGCCATTAAGATTTTTTATAAAGACAACAGGAGAAATCCAATCTGATGACTCTGCCACCTCAAATATGTCCTCCTTTTGAAGATTTCCCAATAGCAGTTGTAAGTCTTTGTGAATGCCCTAAGGTACATTTCCCCCCTTCTGTTTTACTGGAATTGCATTTGCTTTATGTTTAATATGATGGGTGAAACCCTTCAACCTTTGAATGCCACTGTTAAATATTTCAGGAAATTTACTTATCACTTTGTTGGCTAGGTCATCTTCTGAAATGGCAACCACGAGATAGGGGGCACATGGATTAAGGATCATCTTTAACATCCCTTGATCACTCCACCCTAGAATGCAAACACCTGTCTTCACTACACATATCTTTATTCTTGCTGATCTGTTCTTAAATTGTGCATTGGCTACGAAATATCAAAATAATTGTATTTTATTTAAGTCATAAGTGACTCCACTGATGGCAGGTGCTGAGAGTTTGTCAATTCTTGCAGCAAACAATAATTCAAAAATGTCTTTCTTCTCTTGTGGCATGTCTCCTTTCGACCAAGTTCAATTTGCAATACAACGTATCTTCTTAGGGTTAGCATAGTGGGGTGATCTAATTTGTATTTATTGTACATACAAATGCCATGATTAACTTGGCTCGTGCTCAATGTGTCGGGGATCAGTGGTTTGAAATGGATGGTCTGTTCTATCATAACAACCCCTTATTTGCAATCTATGACTTTGCGTCTCCCAATGTCCGTTCTGTTGTTGACTGGACAGTTTATTTTGCGCTTGTTCCTGTTGCGCTTGTTCCTGTTGTATTCTAAGAAGGGTCCTACCCTCCTCCACGGAAGTGATATGTAGCTCTTCACCCTCTCAGTGGAAGTGCATAGAATCTGAGGCACATTTTCCTCTTGGTAAGTTTTTCAACTTTCAGTTTAAGCTGTTTCCTCTTGGTCGCAGTACATGGCGCTAAGTCTTATGACAAATGTATTATGACCCATTAAAAATGACCAAACTCTTCTTCCTCACCTCTCTTATGAGGTGTTCTTTCTGTTGAAACTATGTCTGCATCTTTTATTTGTCTTCATTTTTCTGTCTATTTGGACCCAATCTGTGCACCAATTCTCTGCCCATATCTCCTTCTTTCAAGCTCAGTAGTTGGACAGAGAGCAGTATTGAAAAATCTATTCTCTTTTGACTTTCTCTAAAACATTCTGGTTGGATGTGGCTGATTCTCTAATCTTCACAATTCAAGTCTAGGTTTTCTGTCTAGGCATCCATTTCTTTCATATTTGAGTTCAAACTACTTGTTGTTGGCATGTCCGATGATGTCTCTTCCAACTCTACCACTTGTTGCCCCACATGGTTGATATCTTGCCTCAATGATGATACAGTCTGTTTCAGTCTGTTCTGAACATCCTCCATCTGTTTCTGTCTCTTTCTGAGAGTCCTGTGGTACAGACCAGTCTTTTTTCTCCTCATTCAAGAGATCTGCAGTGTAGTGTGTACTGTCTGATTGGATGGAGAGCCTGAAGGATATCATTCGAGCCCTCATGGCGGCTGTATATATCTGGGTTCCTTCCAGCTCTTGTGATGTGATGCTTTGTGTCCCAGGTACTGCAATGCCTCTAGTCCCTGTTGTGTCTTTTGTTAGATCATTGCACCTCTGGGGGTGTGCTTTCTATATGTGTTTTTGCAGCCCCATCATCTTAAGAGTGCAGTGCCATAGCCATTGTGTCATGGGCCATTGTGCAAGGAATGAAATGACCCACCTGGCTGCTGTTTGTACTGTGAAATGCAGCAATAATTGAGGTTCAGTGGGCCTCTCAGGGCTCTGGCCCTGGTGCCACGTCGCCTCCTGCACCAATAGAAGCTATTCCCCTGCATGAGTGTGGTTTATAGTTTTTCCCAGTGTTGTGAAGTGACTGTGTCCCCGGTGGTGTGCTGCATTCAGCTCCATCAGTTTGCCACCTTGCCTCAGTCCATCATCTCCAGGTGGTGCAAAAGGCAATTATTGCCCAATTTAAAGTTGCATTCCCTCCTGCACTCTCTTGTTGACTTGTCCCTGGGCTGCTTTCATTTGGAGACTATGCTGTTCTCTGTAGTCTGGCACTTATGTTGGTGTTCCAGCCTAAATCACAGGTGATTTAGTACAAACCTTATTACATCAGCCACCCACATCACTGGCTCCTTCCTCCTGCCCTCAGATTACCTTACTCCTAGGTCGGCCTCTGGCATGTGTTGAATCTGTACCACAGGGTAACCCCGGCCTCGTGCCTGACCAGTGTTCCACATTTGGCCCAGGGCCTGCCATTATTTCCACTCACAGCTCCCTGTATACCTTGCAGACGTTTTCACTCCATATTTTGGGGTTTCCAGGATGATGGGCCTGGGGCACTAGGGAAAGACGTCTGTCATCTTTGGCATCTCAGTCATCACCATCATCATCTTCTTTACATCTAACAGTAGTTCTTTAGTCTGAACCAAGTCAAATATCACACACTCTAACTCTTCAAGTTGAAAAACATCTAGCCCGAAGTACAAGGAGAAACACAGAACTAGTGGTTAGATCCAAATTATGGGTTCCCCGTTAACTCCGATGAAAGATCTGTGGATAGAATATATCATCCCGACTGTTAAATCCCACATGAGTTAGTGAAGATTAGAAGTTATTTCCCCCAAAATGAGGAATAATGCACACACTTGGACATGCCAGGTCTAATTCTGCATGTAATTCTGAGGGGAAATTAGGAACCCAAAGCTGCACACACTTACTGTGTTGTGTGGATGTGGTAAACGTTGCGAGGCTTTTTTCTTACCACTTGCAGGTGAATAGGACCGGGTTGGTATGATGCCAGAGTTTCTTTTACTTCAGCTGTAGGGTGGACTTTTTCTGCTCTTCCATGCCGAAGTACAGGGACCAGCAGGGATCGGAACAGGAGCTGCCCACAAGCCTCTTATAAGTCTCTAGGTCTAGAGACTTCGAGCCCAGAGTTATTGGAACCAAAGCTTCAGTTCCTGACAATTCTGGGCCTGGAGACAGTGAAAAACTTGCAGTTTCCTGAAGCTGTACACCCCCTGGGGATACCAATCTGGGCAACTTCTAAAATATGAGGCCTGGACATAAGTACAAGACTTAACACATCTCATATTTTTTACACAAACAAATACACCACAGGCATTGTCTAGACCTAATGCATTCACAAAGACGCCAATCATACAAAGAAAATTCACCCATATAAAGATATTTACTCGTGAATTCTCAACACTCACACGCAAGCCAAAAAGTTCCAAACCTCCTTAAATCTTGCTGGAAGTCTGCAAACTCTTCCCTTTAAAGTCTTTACCATTTCGTAGCCTTTTCCAGCAAACCCGGATCTCCTCCTTGCTCAGCATCATCATGAGTACAATGACACTTTCTACCAACCATCTTGGTGAAATGCTCACTATTCCACCACTTATTATTACCTACTCATATAAAATCATTACCTTTACCTGTTCCACATTCACAGATTCTTGACTGTATTTAGACTCACAATGGGTGGGATCCTTGATATTATCCAGTCATCAACACACAGTGTACATTTTTCTCACTTTAATTAAGTTAGCGTTCTTTGCCCCATCTTCACCATGTCCACGTTTTTCACGAAAATCCTTCCATTGGTTCACTTTTTCTTTAAACTTAGATGCAATTCATAATTTCATATATCATCTGTCGCTCCCAACAGTTCAAATATTGTGCATATTACAGTGGAATGAGATGTCCTCCCATAAACTGAGTTGCCTCAATTAATGAACTAAAGCTTTCCCTAGACCACTGCACACACAAAGAAATCTAAGGGTTCATTCTTTAGACATGGCCTGTGAATTATTTTTTCAGCTTGACCTGTGAATGATGCAAACCCCCTTTCTATATAAAACCTCTGCATTTCACAGAAATTATACGTAACTTCACTATCTAAAGCAGTCTTCTTAAGGAAAGCTTCAGAAGCAAACACATCTGGAAAACAATTACCAACTACACGTTGTGGGCTTAAATACAAAACTTTCAAAAATGATTTGCTATGGTGATCTGCGAAACCTACAGCATATCTTGGGTAAGTAAGTAGGTAGAACTCCGAATTGACCCAGAAAAACAGCAGTTAACTTTTTTTCAGTCGTTTTGGAAGGTTCACAGACCATAAAGGAGCAAAGAGCAGATCCCAGAGACTGGGTTTCTGAGTTGAAAGAAAGAATTAGTAGTGCTGTTGCGCTGTGGAAAAGTTACATTTTTTTAGGGAAAGATGTTGTATAATTAGGGCTGATCATAAGCCCTTTTTATTCATCCTTAAAGGAAACACGGAGCATAACTGAGCCCTTAGCCTTGTTGCCATTAAAAGTGTTGAAGTTCCAGTTTGATGCTGAGTACATTTCAAGGGGGGAACCACATGTGTAGACTGTTGAAGTTGCTTATGGTGTTAGGAATTGAAATGGACAATGAGGTAGAGCATGAGAACTGCTTCGTTCATTGAGGAGGAGATGTAACCTAATGGCCTGAGCTGCTGACTTTGGAAATGGGAAACAAGTTTGACTCCCAGTGTCAGCTCAATATCCTGTGATTCTGGGCAATCCTGGCCCTGCATGGCAAAATGAAGGATTTTACTGCTGATCAGGGCTGAGGGCGCACAACAAAGAAGCCATTTAGTGCTTCCCTGCTGGTAGCACTACATATAATCTCCTTCATTGCTGCCTGAAGTCTTAGGGTAGGAAGTCCAGCAGCAGAGACCGCTAAGTATGTGGCTGCAGAGTGCCGACTATTATGTTATTCCCACTGCCACTCAAGACTGCTAGAGCCTAAAGTGACAGCGGCGAAATACAGTGACCTGCAGCCTGAAGTTCTGTTTATCTTGGTCAGAGTATCTGGTTGAAGGGAATGGGTCAGGCGAGGTCAAACTTTGCCTCAGACCAAGTCAGGAAACTTCTCCAGTTTTCGAGAATGGTCAAGTGTCCTGACTTCGCCAGACTTCAAGAGCATAAGGTTTCCCTTCAGCCCAGCTTACTGAGTTATATAACTGTTCTATAGCTTAGGACACACTATGGACTCATTGACTGAGTCTAACATGTTAAGCTTGCCACAGAAGAACTGGCATCACAATTTCAAAGATTTATAGGTTGCCAGGATATTTTACAACTATTAATATGGCTAATTGTGCATCACACCTCATAGTGTCTACACAAATATCTGTCTCATAAACCAGCTGAAATATATTTCCCTATCTGCAAAGCTGTTCTTTTTTATGGTAATTTTTAGAGATTATAGCAGTTAAACGATATAAAGTGTTGATAACTTATGGAATTGTATGCATTTTTGTCATGTTTTAAAGTGTTGTAATGTGTGTTACCTCAAGGATTTGTATGTGATTCTTTGCATCCACCATTCCGAAATAAGGGGAGAGGATGTGGTCTCACGGCTAGACTGCCGACCTTGGAGCTGGGAAACCAAGGTTCGAGCCTCGGGGTTGACTCCACATCCTGTGATTCTGGGCAAATCAATTAGTCTCCCGTGCCTACCAAAAAATGAATTTATTTATTTATTTATGCGTTTTTATATAGCGCGGACTTTACCCGAAGGTGTCAGAGCGCTTCACAATAGGAACAGTAACATTACATGAGGAGAAGGTTACAAGTGAACATAATACAAAAGCAAGCGTTACATTACATGAGGAAAAAGTGACAATTGTGCAAATAACAAACAAACCAGATACAAAAAGAGGTATACGTTCCAAGAGGAAAAAGTGACAGGTGTGCATGATACATGAGATACAAAATACAAATAGAGGTATAATACTGCAATAAGTGGCAGTCACTCATAACACACTGGGAAGGCACTTCTATAGGCATGGAGTACAGAATTTCCTATAGTGGAAGAACTTCCTTGAGAGAGTAGAGAGGGCGTGAATGAAACAGGGGACTTGAAATGAAGGGAACACACACATAAAATCCAACACAGCACACAAGGGTGAGGAATGTACAGGAAAAAGTACAAATTTACAATGAAGAGCGAACTTCCTAGAGGTGCCTGAGAATGAAAGTATTAGTTCTGAAAGTGTCTTTGGAAGAGAAGAGATTTGAGGTCAGCTTTGAAGATCCGGGTAGAGGAGGTGGCACGGAGCAATGGGGGAAGCGAGTTCCAGATTCTCACCGCATTGCCTGAGAAGGATTGAGCCATCGATCTTTCCCTTTTGAAGACGGGGGCTCAAGCAGAAGCTTTTCCGCATTGCGAGAAGGGCGAGAGCCACCGGACAATTTCAATTTATTCGCCAGGTAACGAGGGGAGGACGTGTGTAAGGCTTTGTGTGTGATGCAGGCAGTTTTGTAAATAGATTTTGCCTCTATCGGAAGCCATCGAAGAGAGGACAGGATAGGAGTGACGTGGTAGCTTCGTTTAGACCCTGAAATGAAGCGAGCTGCTGAATGGAGGATGGATTTGAGAGGGGAGAGGTGGAATTTGGGTAGGCCCGTCAGAAGAGAATTGCAATAATCCAGTCTTGAGAGAACCAGCGATTGTACCAAGGTTTTTAAGTCTTTCTCCGGGAAGAACCGACGGATCCCCCATAGAAGGCGCAACTGGTAACGTGCGTTCTTAGCAATAGAGTTGATGTGGGAGATTAGGTTGAGTCTTTTGTCAAGAATAACACCTAGGGATTTAGCGCTGTCGACAATGATGGGTTTGTTGTTGAGTAGGTTCAGCTGATCCATCCAAGATTGAACAGGAGGAGGTGAGAGAGAGGTAGAGAGGAGGAGGAATTCAGTTTTGGCGGGATTCAGAATGAGTTGGTGAGCTAACATCCAGTTGTGAATAGAGTTGAGAGTAGAGTTGAGTAGGGAGAGATCGTGTGCGGAAGACACCTTAAGGTAGATTTGAGTGTCGTCCGCATAAAGATGGTAATGGATCCCAGATTTGCTTAGGAGGTTCGCTAAAGGTTCCAGGTAGAGATTAAACAAGGTGGGTGCCAGGATAGAACCTTGAGGGACGCCTTGACCTACGGCCAATGGAGATGAAAGACTATTCGCTATCTTGATCATTTGGGATCTGTCCGAGAGGAAAGAGGCAAACCATTTGAGCACTGTGCCATCCAGTCCCATTCTCTGTTGAAGAGTGTTGAGGAGGGTGCTATGATTAACAGTGTCAAAGGCTGCAGAGAGGTCTAGAAGAATCAGAAGACACGATTCCCCAGAGTCGAGTATATGCAGCGCATCGTCAATCACTTGCAGCAGGGCTGTTTCAGTGCTGCAATTTTGGATGAAGCCCGACTGGAAGACGTCGAGGAGGTTATTGTCCATAATATGTGAGGAAAGTTGTTTCGCAACACATTTTTCGGTGATTTTCGAAAGAAAAGGGAGGTTGGTGATAGGGCGGAAGTTGTTGAGGTCGTTCGCATCGGCGGAGGGTTTTTTAGAAGAGGGGTGACCTGACCTGATTTGAGGGCAACCGGGAGGGAGCCTTGACTGAGGAAGAGATTGACTAGCCTGGTCCAGTAAGAGAGAGTATAGGTGTAGAAATCGATGGCGATGTCGATAGGGATGGGGTCAGAAGAATGGTTGGAGGGTTTAGTTTCGAGGATGCATTTGAGGAGGTCATCTTCCGAGATGACGTCAAAGTTCTGCCAGGTAACTAAGGATTTCCGCTCCTCAATGGGGGAGGGGTGGGCGACCTGATCCACCAGTGCTTTGACCTTTTCATCGAAGAATATAGCGAAATCTGCTGCTTTCTTTGAGGAATCCTCAGGCTTAATGGTTAGGGGAGAACAGTTTGGGTTTTTGATGAGGTCAAAAAGTTTTTTGGGTCTATTTTTGGCTGAGTCAAGGAGGGATCTGAAATGTGATGCTTTTTCAAGGAAGATGTGGTTGTGATATTTGGATCTTGCTGAGCGTAAAAGAGAGAGATTGGAGGTGGAAGGAGATTTTCTCCAATGTTTCTCCAGGGATCTAAGGTTTTTCCTTTCATCGTAGAGAGCTTTATTGAACCAAGGTGCTGAGGGGGTGGGTCTTTTCCTTTTGCTTTGGAGAGGAGCGACATTGTCGATTTCGACTGCTAGTACTGAGAGGCACTGAGAAGTGAGAACGTTGACATCCACGCTAGGGTCTAGTCTCGGAAGTGCCCGCATAGCAGAATCACAAAAAGTGTCCAGATCAATGTTCTTAGTGTTGCGGAACCAGGTAGTAGCTCTTTTAGGTTGGCCGAGAGTTATAACGTGCGATAGGTGAAAACGGAAGGGAATGAGGAAGTGGTCAGACCAGTCTACATGGATGGGGGGAGCAGTAGTCAGCAGGTCTGCTTTGGATATGACAAGGTCCAGAATTGAGCCCTTGGAATGTGTGGTTTCCAAGCAATGTTGGAGGAGATCATTGGCTGAGAGAAAGGAGGCAAGCTTGTTGGCAGCCGAGTGTTCCAAAGAGCCCCAGTGGAGATTAAAGTCACCCAGGAAGATCTGTCTGTCACTCTGAGAAAATTGGTCACTGATGAAGTCAGTCAGTTCCTCCACAAAGGAAGAGCAGTTACCGGGCGGGTGGTAGATGGCATGGAATCTAAAGGGTGAGCCGTGATGTATTTGAAGTTCTAGGGATAGGCATTCGAATGTACGGAAAAGGGTGGTAGGGAAGGCTTTCATTTGAAGGGAGTTCCTGACGATGATAGCGACACCGCCCCCAATTTTGTCTGCCCTGTCATTTCTGAGGATAGAGTAGTCAGTGGGTACCAGAAGATCAAACAAAGTATGAGAGGAGTCATTAAACCAGGTCTCAGTGAGGAAGAACATGTCAAGATTTTGGTGGGTGATAGTATCAGAGATTTCCACTTTGTGTTTGATTGCAGATCTGCAGTTGTGGAGCAAGCAGTGCAGCTCTGACGCAGATGTTTTGGTGATGGGGGTGTTAGGGTTGTTCAGGGAGATAGGGATAAGATTCTTGAATGAGGCAGCCCGGTAAGAGGGAGGCTGATAAGGTCTGACAGAGGAGATGGTCTGAATAGGAAACTGCGTAGAATTATTAGGAGAGGAAGGTGGAGGGGGAGTGACGTTGGTGGTCTTGTTGCTGGCCAGTAAGTTGGTGATGTCTACAGAGGACAGACTGTGGTTGGTTTTATTGGGACGCGGGAGCAAGGAACTCCTCGGGAGGTTGTTAGGGACAGGGGACAACTTGGCGCTTAAACGTGAGATGGACGCTACAAGCTGGGAAATGGAATAGATGAAAATGAAATGAAATGAAAATCGATATTTGTAAAGCGCTAACTGTCACTCCGAAGGGAGCATCCTGGCGCTGATACTGAGGTGAAATAGTACTCTGAGGGTCTTAGATGAGAGAGAGGCAGAGTTCGTCTGTTGCTCCAAGATCCATGTTTTAAGAGCCTTTCTATATTGGGTTTCAGTTTTTTGCATTCTCAGTTGCAGAGGCAGTAGGTTCCAAGCTCTGGAACCTAACACTGCTATGGTTTTACCTCCTTTAGTTTTGCATCGAAAATTGGGAGGTAAGAGCAAGTTGGCTGATGAGGACCTAAGAGTTCTGTTTGTAGTATAAGGAGTGAAACGAGATGAAAGATATTTTGGTCCTATCTTAAGTGACACTTTAAAAGTAATTAGAAGAATTTTGAACAGAATTCTCTTATGTAATGGGAGCCAGTGAAGGGTTTTGAGGGCTGCAGAAGCGGAAGACCTTCGAGGAAGTTTTAAGACAAGCCGTGCTGCTGCGTGTTGGACCACCTGGAGTCTTTTTACAGTTTTTTTGCTGGCTCCTGCTAGGAGGCTGTTGCAGTAGTCAAGACGTGAAAGAATTAATGCGACTGCTACTGATTTCCTTGCTGCAAGAGGGAGTAAGTCAAAGAATTTTCTCAGGGATCTTATAATACTGAAGCAGGTCCCTGCTACCTTCACTGCATGAGAGAATCAAGTTTATTTTCCAGAGAGAGGAGAGCTGAGCACGGAATGTTGGGTGGCTCGATGGATAAAGAAGGGAGTGCAGAGGGTGAGGGAGGACGGGGAGGGGTGGGGGAACGGGTTGAGGGAGGCGGTGCAGAGGGTGAGGGAGGACGGGGAGGGCTGGAGGAGCGGGATACGGGAGGGAGTGCAGAGAGTGAGGGAGGACGGGGCGGGGTGGTGGAACGGGATGAGGGAGTGCAGAGGGTGAGGGAGGGAGGGGAGGGGTGGGGGAATGGGTGGGGAGTTGGGGAGCAAGGGTAGAAGGTGAGGAAAGATGGTGGACAATAGGAGTGGATGGTGAAACAGTGGTGGGAAGAGAAATATTTTTACTGGTGTTGGACAGAGGGGAAGAGAAGAGGGCATACGTATGAGGAGAAAGTTGAGGAGTAGGAGGGGGGACAAATGAAGGCCGGAGGTAAGGGGAGAAGAGGGGAGACGAGGCTGAACCGGGAGGGGAGGGCGGGGTGTCAGATGAAGTCCGAAGGTACTCCGAGGAAGGCCAGAGGTATGGGGAGAAAGGAGAGGATGGTGCTAGACAGGTACTGTAGGCTATGAGAGGTGAATGTAGGGGGACAGGTAACAGGTGGAGCGGGGGGGAATTGGCTAGATGGAAACTGCGGGAGGAGTGAGGGACTGCAAGGTCAGAGGGAGAGACGAGAAAGGAATTGTCGGGGAGGGAGACAAGGTTGGGAAGCAAGGGATGAGGAAGGTGGGGTTGAAGATAGATGGGAGGTGGAAGAGAAGAGTTTAGGGTACGGGGACGGGGAAGAGCGGAAAGGGATGAGGTGAAAGGGGGAGGGAAGGGGGAGATAAGGAAAGTTGATCGGAAGACCAGGTTGTAAGAAAGGTGGATTAAGAGGGGGGGCGGTGGGTTGGATTAGGGGGATTAGGGGGGCGGCGAAAACGTTGGAGAATCGGGCAGATGCAGGGTGGGGAGGGGGGGTGGACGGACAGACAAGATAGGGGGAGGGACATTTTGGGAAGGGGGAAGAGAGGGAGAGGAGGGAGCAAAGGCAGGGGGGAACAAAGGGTAGGCCTGTGTCTCCCGAGAGAGCGGCCTGCTGGAGTATCGGGGAGTCAGGGGGGGAGAAAGGGAGAAAGGAGAGGAGCTCAAAGAAGAGTTGAGGGAGATCATAGTTGTATGGGTTGGGCGAAGGGAGTGGAAGAGATGGTCAAAGAGGGAGTGACAGGAGTCTGTTGCTTGAATCATGACGGTGCCATTATTGTAGAGTGTTATGGTGAGAGAGCCCTTAAAGCTCGTGGAGGGGGAAATTTTTAGCCGCTGTCCATGCGGGATAGATGAGGAGGAGGAGACGTTGAAGAAATTGAAGAAGCTGGTGGACCAGGAAGGGATGTCGTGGGTGAAAAAAATTAAGTCATTTTTTAGCTTCCCTAGGTGCACATTATGGAATTGATCAACAAAGAGGGAATCAGGGAAGTGTTCAATGGTGTTGTGCTTGAACCGTTTTGCTGCTGCTTTGGACAGATTAGGGGGATAGATGACTTTGAAGCAGTTAACTCCCGACTTTATTCGAGTGGAAGCCATGATAGGGAGAAGAGGGGCCACTAGGGTAGCGATAGTGCAGAGGAGAATAGTAAGAAGAGGAGGGCACATAATCCGGAAGACGAGTGAGGATAATCCAAAAGGATAGAGGTCAGGGGGCGACTAGAAATGCAGGGCCAGGGACTCTGGTCTAACTCCCTAATACAACATCATACCGGAGGGAAAGAAGGATGTTTTGCCTCCCGTGACTGTGAGGGTGTGGGATCATAACGGGGCAAACCCTACCACCAGGGATTGGGACCTCCAAGTATGGAAACCGGCATGGAAATGGGAGTCACCTAGAGGATCAGTGATAGGTATAGACGTTCTTCGGCTCCCCAGGGAGGAGGCCAAAGTGGGCACCAAACCTCAGCCAAGAGCACTGTTAGAGGAGAACAAAATGGGCGCCCATTATGTGAATCACTCATCTCATGGGCCACCGAGCGAGCCAAGACAGTCCAATAGGAAGCAACAGACCCAGTCTTGGTCACGCGTTAAAACATGTCAGCAAAATGTGAGAGCCATTAAACCAAGTGTCAGTGTTCCCTTACTTGTTACTTGCAAAACGAGGGGAAAGACAGGGGGGGGGTCAAACGGGACCGTAGGAGAACAGTCCAATGAACGCATTACACTCAACCTTCATCCAGCGCCACGTCAGATTCACGAGACGCTCTGGGATCACAGTGAGCACAGGATAGTTTCACCGCAACTGGACTGCTTAGAACCAGATAGCTGCTCGGACCATAGAGCACCACTCAGAGGCGAACGAGCCCCAGGAAGTGCAGAAGGGAGGCAGTCCAATCAGGGAGTCACAAAGTCACCTTCATCGGGAGCAGCCACCCCAGGCACCGGGGGGGTGGGGAGGAGGGGCGGGGGGGGGAGGCCCAGTGCAGACCGCGATCGGCCAGAGTTCGCTAGTACCACCCCTCGCCCGGCGCTCTCACCTCTGTGCGTACCCTGCGGGGGCCTCCACGCTGAAGGATCAGGGCCTCTGTAGCCAAGCTTTGCAGGGCTCTTCACCCTTGGGACTCTGGAACCAATTAACCTGCCCAGAGGCCAATCCGCATGGCAGCGCCGATAATGCCGGCCCCTCAGAGCCAGCGCTGCTCAGGCCACACCGGGTCTCCGCCATCACGGCCCAGCCGCGCTTCCCCCAGCCTCGTCTTGTGGAGCCCCACATGGGCAGGCTGCCAAGGGACCACAGGAGTGCTTCGCCATGTTGCGATCTCGTGGAGGCCCGCCCCAGGGGGCCCGCCGCAGCAGTAAGAGCTCCCTTATGCCAGGCCCTTCAGGGCGGATCGCGGACAGCCGCGGACCGGGTTTTGCTGACGACGGCGCCTCCGGTAGGCCCGGGCGCTCACCCAGGACCTTCCCCGGTCAGGACGGGTCCGCTCCCATGGCCTCCCGGTCTCACTCGTCCATGTCGGGGCCCCTGCCTTCTTCTGGAGCGGGGGGGGGTCACAAATCCGCTCACGCCCTCTTTGGGTCCGGTCGGCTGTGCGGCAGCGGTCCGCGGGTGATGTCTACTCTCCGCTGACGGTCCCTTCTCACCGCCCGGTACGCCAGGCCAGCAAGGAGCATCCAAGGCCCGGTGCCACCGGTAACTAACAGCAGTCGTCGGGCAGAGGCCGCAGCTCCCGGATCCCAGGCCAGCGCCTCGGGCAGGCCCAGCCCCGGTTCGGCCGCTAAACGGTGCCAGGTCCCTTAATTTCTGCTGGCGGTGACTCACCGTGTCTCCTGGGATTGCCGCTATTGAGGTCGTCTCAATGCACTTCCAAAGGATAAGTGCATTAAAGGGCATTGACAGGAACACTTGCGGGACAGTTGTCTTCACCTGTGGAGCCGCCCCAGCTTCCTGCTTGCAGCCGATCACGTTGCTGCGCAGACCTCCTCCCGCCGGTCGCGACACCGGGGACCGTGCCACCGGGTACACCGCACTGTCGCCACACACGGACAACGTCTCTTGCTCCGCTTCCTCGCCTGCCGGTATCCAAACCCCCCTAGGGCCGAAGACGTCTGTGCCCCCGAACTCTCCTCTTCGCTGCCACGGCTGCCAGGCTCAACGTCCGCAGTCTGCCGCCAACTTGGGTCTCTGTAGTCGCTCTCGGCTCCGCCACCTCCGGGGCCGGCTGTCGCGGCTGCTGCGAGACCAAGGAGCACACGCAGGCGGCGGCCTCTGGATGGAGGGCGGCCGAGAGGGCTAGCTCGGAACAGAGTCTCCGCAGATGGGCATCGCCGCTGAAATCCACTCCGGAGCGCCGAAATGTAGCGCTTCCCCGCCCGTCACCGAACCGGACACTGCAGCCCCGGTCTCAGCAGTACTCATGGGATCGATGCCGTAGCAGGATTCAGGGAGATACGATCCTTCTGGTGGCTCTTATGCTCCGATGCAGAGATCAGCTGCTCCTGAATGTGTCCTTGTGTAACGTAACTGGTGCTCATGTAAAGCGCTCCAATACCTTCGCGTCGAGTTCGCGCTATATAAATCTGCAAAAAAAAAAAAAGGCTACGTGCCTTAATAGTTCTTCTCATTATGGCAATATATTTTAGAATACAATGTGCCTAAGAAAGGGAGCAAGCAAAAGATTTTTGTACAATTTTGACTTCTCCGTTTATGGTCTCTTGGACCCCAGCAAAACGGTCACAATTTACAGAATGCCATAGGTTTGTGAACAGAAAGACAAAGCAACATCTTCTTTCTATTAGAAATTGTACGACTTTAAAAGGTTAGGTGACATTTGGCCCTCTAAACATGGGTCTTAGTGTAGACAAAATGAATCACCAACCACCAGTAAGAGTATCCATGTCACAGATTAGAACAATGTCACCCTTTCCTGCTGTCCAGTTTTCCAAATTTGATCTACAAGTATAAGTTCAAACACAGGCTACTTCCATTTAGATTTACAAAAAAAGACACAATTGTATGTATCTATGCTTAGATATCCATATTCCCTTATTACAAAACTAGCAGTTTAACTAGACCACGCCAGCACCTGGATCTTTTCTGCTATCTTTAGTCAACATCTTAGTCAAATACCAATTTGCAGATCTTCAAGAACCTGTTTAAAAAGTGTAAAAAAATATATATATATTGTCTGTGCTTGAGAAATTAGTGACTGTCAAATCTGGTCCTCTGACTCTTGGATACAGTCAAATTTGTTTGGATCTTAAAAGTACTTAAAGTACACGGTTAATTGTATTATGATTGCTTGAAAGTGAGAAGTGACAGGCTATTTTCTCCCATTCTTCTTTTGAGACTTAAAAATAGGTTTTATTGATTAGATGTTGTTGTATAATAATATATTTTCTTTCCCAAATTCCAATGAATTGGCCCTATTGTCATCTAAATATAATATAATGGCATATATAATATTATAATTAATTATCAATGACACAGAAGCTAACTTTAGAAATGCTATTTTCAAAGAATGTTGCAAATTTTAACCAACTTATAGCTCAGTGAGTAATTTCATGCTCCAATTTTCTACTTGAACTGAAGTTACAGGCAGTGCTTAATTTGTAAAAATAAAAATAAAAAGTGCCAGGGCTCTCTTCGGGAGGCAACTGCAGCTTGCACCACACATTGCCCCTGCGATACTGCCAATGATAGTAACAACACAACTACTAGCCATCACACTCCTACATGTGTGACAATTCGGACTTTTTCAGGCCTTATAAGAATAGCTTGGGCGGCAGGTAGTAGTCACTTTTAATGAATATTGAATTAATAATTAACTATTGTTATGGTCATCACTAAATTAGCTAGACAGTGCCACCTTGTGGCAGACTGTCACAAGCTCCAATGTTGACAATTAAGTGCCGTGCTGAGCACCGGAAAGCACTGGCTCAAATTAAGCACTGGTTACTGGGACCTCCTTCATGCTGTTTTTACGTTTTCACAGAATGATACCAAAGATAACTGAAGTGTGTTTGCTCTGTGATCTGTCCATTATTCTAAGGGTAGTAGAATGCCCCAGGGAATGCTGGTAATGTAGCTTAGATAGCGATGTAGGCTATTCATGAGCTACTGTGATTTGTTTTTATATTGCCTGAAATACCTTTTATCGTTTTACTCAGAAAAGATGAAAAGGACTATGCATTGAAGCAAATAGAAGGTACTGGAATATCCATGTCAGCCTGCAGAGAAATCGCTGTAAGTTTGTTTTTTGATTTTTTTTATACTAAAATGTGCGGTTTGTGGCAATGACAGTAATAAATATTACATGTTTGACTTCTTGTTATTGTCATCATTACCAAATTAAATTCCTTTTTGTTAATCACAAAATGGATGATTATTTGTATCTTGAAATTAACAAAGACATCAACTGTAAAATCGTCCTGGGGCATTTCCACAGTCTGTGCTGCATTGTGCCACACTATTTGTATAAAGTGTGAGTAGGTGGCCATCCAGTAGTGGTCCCCCAGAGCTGAATGGTTATGAAACCCAAGATCTTACAACTTGTTGCACTCCTTGTTTTCATTTCTTGTACCGCCAGTGTTTCCTTAGGGTGTGGGTACCCAACAAGGCGTGGGATAAGTTGATTTATAGTAAATAAAGGCATACCTCACATTTTTTGCCACGCACTTCACAATCCTTCTCTCTTTTAAGGTGGCTTTCTTTCCTATTCAAATTTCTTCAAATCCAAGTAGCTAGAAGTGGACGTTTTCCCCCAGTGCTCTTCATTGTGCAACCCGCCCACTACCTCCTTTCAAGCCTTTGTGGCTTTACTTGTCAGCATAAAATGGTCCTCCAGAAACATGCTGGCTCCCTCTCTTCAGCAAAACTCGGGAATGCCTGCCTCTCTTGTTTCCACAGATATGCATCATCTTAAGTGTCCAGTGTACAAACATCGTGCCACGTAGTACTAGGTGAAGAAAACTCATATTTATTGTATCAAACTCACTGTGTCAGGCACTCACTATTTCACTCATTATTCCAACTCCCTTTGGCCAACTGGAGCAGACATATCAAGTTTTTAACCAAGTAGATGCAACTCCCAGAGGAACATGCCTTCTCTTATCCCAAAACGCATAACTACTAGACGTACAAGCAGCTCATGCATCACTAACCATTCTAGTCTTTTCTCCTCCCTCGTTTTTTCCATCTGCAGAATTTCCACAAATCTCGAACAGCACCAAAATTAAGCCCACAATCCTAAACCAATCCACCATCACTCTCTGACTTCTTCCAGCAAGTACTTTTTTTCTTTACCACTATAATTGCCACATTTCACTTTCTATTGTGCACCGAAACACTGTAGCACCACACACCATATTTACCCTTAACGGGCAGTAAATAATTTGACACACCCTTAAAAAGATTCCTTCATAGCTTTATTCCATATAAACATATGTAATTGTTTCCATTGAATATATAATTACTTCACTAAAAGGAGGGAACTGACTCACTCCACTACTATGTCCATTGTAATGTATTTCCCTCAATTTTACCATGACCACCAAGTGAACTCTCACAGAATGCCTCGGGAAAAACATGCAATGATAACCAAGCCTAAATTACAGCTCAGTTCCCATTATGACAGCATTCAAAAACTATACCATTCCTTGAAGAGTCACCTTTAACTCTTAATAAATAGTACAAAAATGTTTTTTACTCGAAAGATTCATTAAAATTTCTTGCCAGCTATTCACGTCCTACATATTTTCATATTCCATCAATGTATGAAGAGCACTCTGGAATATAACTTCTTGTTTTCAAGTACGAAAGCATGGAGGAAAGGTTGAAAACTCCTTTTATCAGGAATTCAGATGTAATTAATATTCTTTTTTCTAGCCATCCACTGCTTTTTCGTTATTTTTGTGTATGTCCCACGGATGTTTAATTCTAGGTTTGCTATCCCGAAAATTTCCATCTGACACTTAGACCACTGATGAACTAGTCCTGTTTTTTATTTGTTTCATAAAGAGTCATTTATTTTCCTGTGTCTCCTTATGAAGACCATTGTCAGTATAATAGTCTAGCCAAAACAAGATTATTGATGTCTATTTAAAATATCAGGGCTTGTGCTTGCGGGCAAATATTCTTTCTAGACGAGGCTGTTGGTGGTTATTATACACGAACTTCCCAAGCGTAAGTGGTTGTGGCAGGAATGCAGTTCTGTGAATGTATAGGCCTGGCGTTTAACTGGTTTGACTAGGGCAGTACTGGGTGAAATGTGAGGACAAATATGAAGTAGGGTTTGGCTAGTGATTTTATTGTATCTTTTTAAACCATTGTTATTTTTAGAATAAAAAGTCACTAATTACTTACTTGTAAAATTTTCAATGTTGTTATGGTGAGGACTGAGTGTATTTTAGGTTTGGTTATCATTACATTTTTTCCTGAGACTCCTTTAGTGAATTCATTTGTTCGTCATGAATTGGCATAATCTAATATTAATTAGAATCAATATATCAGAAGAGTAAGTCAGTTCACTTCTTTCAGTGAATTAATTTGGTGTTCATTGGGGTAAAATCATGTTTCTGTAAATAGAGTCCCCCAGTTACACTTCTATGACCTCATTATGAGGGCCCCTGAGTAATGCCCAGTAACTCCATTGCCCCGAGTTACCGATCTCAAAGGGGAATGAAGGGAGGAAGTGTCTCAATATTTTGTGTGGAACACTGACTGTCCCCAGAAGAAATTATGAATATTGCCCATGGAAATCACTATTTCCAGCCCCTTGAAGAAATTATGAATGTTGCCCATGGAAATCACTATTTCCAGCCCCTGGAAGAAATTATGAATATTGCCCATGGAAATCACTATTTCCAGCTCCCTGAAGAAATTATGAATATTGCCCATGGAAATCACTATTTCAGTCCAGATTCCCCTGCATATTGCTGTTGCCACACATAATATTCTAGCAGAGAGCTTCTATGGTTGAAATACTCCTGATCTGCTGTGTTAATATGGGTCTTATAATACAACTTTAGCAGTAACTCCAATTGCCAACATAATCAGGATTACCCAGGACCATTTAATAAGGCCAATCGTGGGTTTCCCCTGCTTCCTTTAATGATAACCTTATTTCCCACAATAGTCCATTCTGTTTTTCATCCTTCCAGTCTTTCCTAAAGACAACTGCTAAGAGCTTGAGAACCTTAACACTCTTACGTTTACCTTTTTGCAACCATGTTGGACAGGTTGTAAAAGAAGGATGCCTCCAGTAAGTATATTCAGAGTGAATAGGTCAAAATTGCATTTTGAAGGTGGGCCCTGTGGTACCATTTTGTCTTGCTCACTGCCATATCCCCTAGTTCCCTACAACATAAGGCCATTTGAATGTGTTTTTTAATGACACTGTGGAATCTCATCACCAAACCATTACTTTCTGAGTTTTTCGAACAACACTAATACATATTGTATACCATTACAATTATTACAGTACTCCTAATGGTACCCTTTGCTACTGCTAGAATAGTCCGCTTTTAGTTTTGCACACTGATACGTTGCAGAAGTGCACATCTAAAGCCAATAATTCTGATACACAAAATGTCTGTTGTGTGGTTTTACTACAGTTTCTACCGATAAGTATGATTTCAACACCTTGTTGTTTATTTTTACACAATCTTACTTGATCTTGTCTGTTCATGGCCAACAATCTTGCTTACTCTTTTTCCTTTTAGTCAGTGCTTCTCGAATGACCACTAGGCGCAACTTTTATAATTTCATATCTCATGACTCAGGCAGAACCACCTTAACCAACCACACTTTCGAGCCAATGCACCAGCTTAAGTGACCAGCAGGTTGGCAATGCAGCATTACTTCCGCTGGCACCCAGCTGTTACAGGGCCATCTTCAATTCAGTATTTGCTCTCCATCCGCTGTATCTGATCCTTCTCACTATCCTTTCTTCTTGGCTTCTCTTAAGCCATAGAACCACCCAGAGTCAAAACATTCTGCACAGAGGAAGTCAACATATGCCCCTCGTTTACCCAGACACGTAGCTCTTTGTCCTGAGGCAGTTAAGGCAAATATTCTGCTCTCACAAGTTTCTCCCCAGGCGCAAGTTTAAATGTGTACTAGTAATCCTCTAATTTCACTGCTATGTTAGTCAAACACTACAGCACTTTGTCAGCAACCATGGTTTATTGTCAGCCTGCAGAATAAATTCTGTGGTCCACAAATGCATCCTGAGTGAGTTATTGCTCAGGCCTCCATAATGATAATCTCCCGTGACAACTGCGTGCTGCATTTTGCATAAATAATTGCACATTGCACATTCCTTTTAACCACTTCTCTCAGTTTACCTGGGAAAACAAAGCAGTGTCCACAGTAAATATACCTTTCTGGTGGGTAGTACTTATGTGGGAGTTTTGCAGATACCCTATATGTCCCTTTGAAGAAATCCCATTAGGTTTGATGGGTAATGGTTGGTGGACCACCAATGGTGTTGCCTTCCCCGAAATTATTGGAGTTCTTACTCTCGAGAGATCTCCTAAGCCTCAAAAGGACACTGCAGCCTTTTCAGATAATAGGAAAACTAGCCAGAGTCTTTCATCCTTCCATCTGAGTTATACTAATTGGGTATGGGTGTAAGGAGTTAGACAAGCCTTTAAGAGAACCTTATCTGTGTCTGGTGATATTGCAAAGCACCTCCTTGAATCACAAAAACAGTGCCCCCCAAATATTGGTATTTACAAATAACTAATATTTAACGTGTGCTATTCATTTACAAACAATATGAGAAAATATGTTAATAACTTAGCGAACAAAATAGATAAAAGGGTGAATGCTAAATACACCCGAATCATTTTCTATCACATATCCCTAATCAGGTCGTCTAAACCCTGCCCATGGGTTGTTTAATGTTTATCTGATTTTCAGCGTAGTTATTGCAAAATATTCTATGCAAGTCATGTAAAGTCGCAGCATACTTTTATGCCGCTTACTCTGAATCCGGGGACCCCTCTTTCAGTATCCTTCTAGCTGGTTCATCAACGCCCCTCCCTGCCTCATCGCAACTATCTTTTATAGTTTTTAGGTCGAGCCTAGCGCCCCGCGCATGCGCTGCGCTAGGAAATTGGCCTCTCAGAATTACTTCAGCTTGTGTAGAAGCTCGTGCGTGTGGTGCTCACACGCTATTGGCCTTTGCGTCTGGCTTTAGCACGCAATTGGCCAAAGGCGTGTGGATGTCCCAGCTTTTTGGGAAATGTTTACTCCCAGAGCGTTTTGCTCTCGGGAGCCAGCAGCGGCGCGCAGGGGCCATCTGTTTTTAATTAGCGTGGCCGCGCTTGTCTCCCACGCAGTCTCTCTCCCCCTCTTGCAGCATCTCCCTCATTGACTCGAGCCGCTTTGTCGTTTCCCTTACTAACAGCTTCCCACCCAGCAGAACCCCCAGCCGTCAGCCCTTATTACTCTAATGCCACAGAGCGCCTCACAGCCGCGGATTACGTGGCTGCAAGTCAGTGTGCACGTGCACACGCCCACGCGCGCACGGGGGCATGTTTGGAGAAAGACTGAATATCTCAGCTGCTTCAAGCAGAGCCGCCTGCTTCTCAATACACGTTGTAATAAAACCCGTGTGCACTGCATATTTGTGTCAATAATTAGGAGGGGGGCAGCTTGAGACTGAAAGCGCCTTGTTAATTGCTTTCTGTAAGAGGGCGCACACAGCATCCGCGGCAGCCCCTCAGAGAGCTATGCCGCTGGACTGATCTGAGGGTTTGCACTAAAAAGCACGAAGTTTCGGCAAGACACAGCGAGCGCGCGCACGGGGGCACATTTGGAGAAAGACTGAATAGCTCAGCTGCTTCAAGCAGAGCCGCCTGCTTCTCAACACACGTTGTAATAAACCCAGTGTGCACTGCATATTTGTGTCAATAATTAGGAGGGGAGCAAAAACCCGTGTGCACTGCATATTTGTGTCAATAATTAGGAGGGGGGCAGCTTGAGACTGAAAGCGCCTTGTTAATTGCTTTCTGTAAGAGGGCGCACACAGCATCCGCGGCAGCCCCTCAGAGAGCTCTGCCGCTGGACTGATCTGAGGGTTTGCACTAAAAAGCACGAAGTTTCTGCAAGACATAGCGAGTTTATTGGCTGCGGCACGAGACGAACAGCCAGTGGGTTTTCTGAACGTTTCATCCTTCTCATAACATCCATTCCAACCCACCTGTGGTTTCATGTCTTTTTGCTTCCCTTTCCAACATTCTATCCAAGGGCAATTCATCCATGTATCCATTATCAGGATGTTTGTTTGCATGCGTTTATCTATGTATGAGTTGGTGTTTGTGTATGCATGTACGCGTGTATGTATTTATGCAAACTTAATAACATCCATTTACCCATGTGTGCGTCGTCAGAATGTTTGTATGCATGTATGTATGTGGGAGTTGTTTTTGTGTATTTATGGTATTTATCTATGCATGTAAGTTTGTATGTATGTACAGATTGGTATTTGTTTAGCTTCAAGCAAGCTTGGTAAAGTCCATGTATGCGTCGTCAGTACATTTGCTTGCATTATGTATATAGCGGTTAGTATTTGCATGTGTATGTATATGTTGGTAATTGTATAGCTTCAACCAAGCCGGGGGGGGGGCATCCAGTCATTCATCCTAACTAGTTCTCCGTCTATTAAACGAAACAGCCATCAATCGAGGCTCCCACCGGTCCATTCATGTTTGCATTAATTTGCCAGTCTATCGGCCTTGCCATCTTCCTCCCACCAATTCATCCACTTCCGTTCTCTCTGTCCATCCGTCCATTCACCCATCCATTCAGGCTCTCCCTCCACCATCCAAACCTCTCCTCTCTCTCTCATGACCTCTCATCCTTTCAAGCCCTATTCGTTTGTTACTGGCAGTGGCAAACGTATAAGCCACTCAAGAAGACTGTACCATGCGCCGTAGCATCATTTTTTTTTACCCTAATATTGTTTTCAGCAGTGCACGACTCTCGCATCCTCGGCAGAGGCTCTAAATGGCTTGTCTCACAATGGCACAGCAATATACCCCTCCGACAGCTGCATTACTTCCGCCCAGGCCTACTTTAGAGAATGAGCGCGTGTGCTTTGTGTACGGGATGAGAGCAGCGCGCGAACAATGAGTGCGCCTCTGAAAGTAATATTACATCATTTCAATTCCACCGAGGCAGGCCTGCCCCTGCCGCAGACCTCGTGTGCTGCTAATGCAGTGCAGGAATGCTCCTCCTCGCAGTCTGCAGCGGGAAGCACCCTGAGCCTTCACTTCACTCACACAAAGCGGTCTGTCCTGGCGCGGTGGGAACTGGAGGGGGCATTGTACGAAGCAAGTCCCCCAGCACTGGATGCGCGTCAGAAAACGGAGATCTCTCGCTTCTGGGATGGGATCTAGCCGTGATCCAGGGCACAAGTCCTAAAAAAAGAAGTGGGGGGGACTAACCTAATTAATCAGTATGCAAGAGACATCACAGCGCGTGACATCGTGGCGCGTGACATCACAGCGCATGACATCACAGGAAGTGGCATCACAAGAACTGACATCAGATCCTAAGCCCTCACATATATGTTTAGCAGGTCTATCATGAGTACATTTGAGCAGATTGATTTAGGCAGAAGATTCACACTTTTGTAAGCTTAACATAAACCAATGTTGCCTTTTGTCAGCATAAAGCTTCCTCTACCCATAGTGCTTTAAAAGAAAAAATAGTGATATTTAAATTATTACAACGCCTCCTCAGGGGTAGTATGCGCTATATAAATGCTATTTATTTTGTGCAAATACTGGGAAAGATCAATACATCTGACTTCTTACAGTGCATGCATATCTCCTAAACAGAGCCTGAACAAAGTGAAATGCTGCCTCTCCTAAGTATGTGTGAAGTGCTACCAAGGTGTGAGACTTTGTTTCCCCTCTGCTGCATTTGCTTCTAGGTGTGAGGCTCCTGACTGCTCCCAGCCAGGAGACCCCAACAAAAGGAGGCCTGATGACCCCTCAAATTCGGCCTTTGTTATGGGCCCAGCAGGAGTCAGAAACAAGCATTGGCATAGCCAATAGGTCTCGCCTTTGGGACCTTATAAGTGTTTAGTTATCCAGCACAATATCCTTGGTGCAACAACATCAACTGTTGCATGGCTAAACACTTATAAGGTCCCAAAGGCGAGACCTATTGGCTATGCCAATGCTTGTTTCAATTGTGGTAGTCTGAGAGCGAGGAGGGGTTTGCTCGCCCTTGGTTCTTGCACTTGTTACACAGGACAGCATAGAGTGCCTCCCTTTGGATTTTAAAAAGCGCATGGAAACTGCCTCTATGTTATCTTTCCAGTTCTTCTGATACAAAACCATGCAATGTTGTTTATCCTTGCAAAGCATAGCACAGATAACGAGAAATGTAAAATAGTGTTAACAATGAAAAAATCCTTTCCCCGCCTTCTTAATGTGAGCAACAGAAAAATATGTGACACGTATAATTTGTAAGTCTGCACACAGCGGTGTACAGCTAAGTTAGTAATGAACAGGCCTTTCTTCTAGGCCATAGACTTAAATCATACGCCTCAATGCACTCAGTACACGAACAATGACCATGTTCATATACAACAAAATCTGTGTTGTATAAAACACTATCTAAACACTTAGGGGCCGATTCCGATCTCGGCCGGTAGGGCTCCGAATCGGATTCGGCTTAACCGGATCCGATTCGGAGCCCTATTTCCCGACCGATCCGTACGCGCGTCCGGGCGAGCGAGTACGATGCGTATTCGCCGACCGACTCGATCCCGGGTCGAACCGCACCGACCGACTCGCACGGACACGACTCGCACCGCGCAATGGAGACGTTCCCCGGCCGGGTAAGTACGATGCGCGCCGCGAGCAGTCCGACCGAGCCGCGCACTCCGGCTCGAAAGAGCTGTCGGAGCCGTACTTTGGGGGTCCGTGTCGGACCCCCTGTACGCGTAGCCGCGCGAAGTCGCACACAGGGGGACCCATGGGTCCCCCTACCTGTGCGTGTACGGCGCGAATCGCTTCGCCGCGTACACGCTGTAGGGGCGCACTTGTCCGCATCGCTCCCATTGAGTCAATGGGAGCCCGCGTACGCGTTGTACGACAGGCTCCCATTGACTTCAATGGGAGTCCGACCGACTCGAGTCCGATGGCATACGTGCGCATCGTACTCGTTCGGTCGGACTGCACGGGTCCGATTCGGTCGGAAATCTCTCCGGGTCCGGCTCGGTCGGAGAGATTTCCGGCCCGAATCGGAATCGGCCCCTTAATAAGAGCTAGCTACACATGCTAATTACCACCATATTTTATTCAGTACATATAATAAGGGGCTTTTGTTCAGCTTCCTTAAGCAATTGGCTTCTGTGGTTCAGCAGTTTTCAGCAATTGGCTTAAGACATTGTCAATCATACCTTCGAGCAGCCCATAGGAGTATTTTAGCCACACCATATTTCTGTAGACTATTTGAGTGTATCCATCCACTTCCATTGGAACGCAGGAGGGACTATTTTACATCTGAAAAGTTCACCATTGAAGCATATTTAATTTTTTGTTATTTAGGCATTGTGTAAACAAAACAGCCATTTTGGAGCTTGTTTTGTACTTCAGCAGGCATTGTTTTTGTTTAGTCAGTGTGAGAGCATGAACGTCAGACTGATTGGCTTTGCCAGTGCTTATTCTTCTTGTCATAGATATGGCACATTTTCTTGGGAAGTGTTATCAATTGTGATAACTTCGCTGTTTTTTCCTCTAATTCTACATAATAATCACACAAGCCTGAGATTCTGAGCAGCTACTATTTGTCCTACCATATTGGTACTTCGTGAAAAGCTCTGTTCAGCAAAACTCTACAACATATTTCCCTTTCACCTAAGGCAAGCCAAATTTTTTCTGTTCTTTTTGTATTTTTAAGGTTTTTCTAAACTATTTTTATATTAGTGAGGATATCTTAATTTATCTTGAGGTGATTTATATCTTAATTTATCTTTAGGTGATTTACATCACATGTACAAGATCAATCAGTGTATGAGTCTTGGGCCATTCAATCCTTCAGCGATGCAGCTCATTATCAAGTACCACAGGGTTCATCTCTGTCTTCTCCTTTGTTTAAAAATGACATTAGACCTTTCCTGTGCCTCCTAAAAAAAAAGCCTTATTTTTCACTCCTTCCTCAAAGACGTGCAAGTTGAACTGCATTTTGGTGGGCCGTCGGACGACATGAGTGAGGTCATGCAGAACCTGACCAGTCAGGAGGGCTGATGACCTTAAGGTAAAAGCAGCTAATTGTCTTACACACTATGCCTATTACAAAGAAGGAAGGCATCAGTTCCAAAGCCAAACCTAGAAGATTCACTGAGAAGTTGCCTACTCCGGTCCTAAGGGCGGAATTCGATGGGCATTCGGAGACCAAATTAAACAATGTATGTAGGAGCCTGCCTCTCTGTACAGTGTACTAAAATGAAGTACGCTACATAGAGAGTGCGAGGGATCCCCAGAGGAAGATAGAGGCAGTAAGTAGATAATACTCACTCTCTTTTAGTGGTAGTGTGTGCGAGCAGTTAGGCTTATCAGAGGACAGTGTTAAGCATTTGTTGTACTCACAGAGGCAATACATGAGACACACACTCAAGAATAAATCCGAGACCAATTTTGTATAAAATACCAGGATTCTTACATACGTTTCGAGAAGCAAGACTTCAAATCAGAAATATACTTTATTCAGTTTCATTATTCGAATAAATACTTTGTATACTTTTTTTTTCTCATAAAGTTTATTGCCATTTATAGGTAACTGTATTAGAGTTATATATGTAAGCATCGTTTGCTTCAATTACCATTTACAGCCCACCTATTTCCCCTCGTTTTCTTTGCCAGTATAACATGTACAACATATCACAACAATTAACTTCCCCCACCCCCCTCCTCTTCCTTCTCATCCCTGGTCAAAAATACTTTGTATACTTGTGGTGATCGAAATAAATGCAGTGCAGTTCAAAGTATGCAGTACTTTTAGTATCTAGGCACTCTGCGGTCGATACTGTCAAATATATACCATCGCGGTCGGCAGAGAGCACTGGAAGTGTATATCTGTAATGGAGTTCAGTCGACCGCCAACACGGTTACAACCGCGGTTGCCAGCAGCAGGGCACTGGAAGTCAACGGATTCGGAACACCGCCAACCCAGCGGCTGCGGTTGATGGTGTGGATTCTTAGTAGCAGAGGACCGCCAA
Source organism: Calotriton arnoldi (assembly GCA_963921515.1). Classification (NCBI taxonomy): domain Eukaryota; kingdom Metazoa; phylum Chordata; class Amphibia; order Caudata; family Salamandridae; genus Calotriton; species Calotriton arnoldi. Next base: position 122,490 of record CAWUFW010015273.1, read on the forward strand.
CTCAGTTACCGTCGCGGTCACTGGAAGGAGGACTCTGCCAAGGAGTTTCGGATTACCACGGTCCCTTGGCAGGTCAGAGGTCGTCTTCGCCGGAGTGATGAAGGTCTTTTGGGGCCCAGGACTCGGGTACAGCAGGCAGTTGGGTTGTATCTGGATCAGAAGTACAGGAGGTCCACTATCCGCCACTCCACGCTCCGCCACCCCACTCTACTCGACTCTGTGCCACTCCACTACACTTTTTTCTATTCTACTCTACTCTACGACACTCCACTCTACAACACTCCACTCTACAGTACGACACTGTACTCCACTCCACGGTACGACATTCTACTCCACTCTATGCCACTCCTCTCTACGACACTCCACTCTATGACACTCCACTCTATGACACTCCACTCTATGACATTCTACTCCACTCTATGCCACTCCACCCCACTCTACAACACTCCACTCTATTGCACTCTAAGCCTCTCCACTCTACTCCACTCTACACCACCCCATGACACTCTACTGCAATCCAAGACACTCTACTCCACTCTAGCCCACTGTGCTCTACGCCATTCTATGCCACTCCACTCTACGCTACAACACTCCACTCTACAACACTCTACTCCTTGACAGTCCGCTCTGTGACCCTCTTCGACACTGTACTTCACTCTATGCCACTCCACCTTACTCTACTCCACTTTACGACACTCTACTCCACTCCACTCTGCCAGGGCCGGACTGGGAACCGAAACCGGCCCTGGCAAACTGCTCGGCTGGCCCTCCTGTGGGGGCTGAGGGGGTGCGGCCGAGCTGTTTGCTGGGGCTGGTTTCGGCCGATTTTGTTACCGAGGGCCAATATTGCAGGCCCCGCTAACACAAACGGCCCCCCAGGGGCCCAAAACCAGCCCCCACCCTGGTGGCCCACCGGGGAAACACCCGGTGCCCGCTACAGCCAGTCCGGCCATGCACTCTGCCTCTAATCTACTCTATGCCACTCTACCCTACGACCCTCTATTCCACTCCACAACACTCTACTCCACTCTGTGTCACTCCACGACACTACGCCACACCACTCCACTCTACAATACTGTGCTCCACTCTGTGCCACTCCACTTTATGCCACTCAGTCCACACCACTCTAATGACACTCCACTCCATTCTACAACACTTCACTCCACTCTACGCCTCTCTCCTCTACGCCACAAACTTTTAGCCATGTTGAACAGCAACCACACTAGTGTATCCAATGGCTAAAACACATTGACAAAGTCAATAGCTCTTGCATAAGCAAGACCTTTTGGCTGTACCAATGCTTGTTTAAAACAGTGTGCAAAACGCTTGCCAGATGACCCCAGAACTTGTGATTGAACAGAACAGAATTTCAACAGAACTGATAGCTTTCCATATTGTGTTATAATCACCATTATATGCTCTGACTGAGGTGTTAAACAGGTATATTTTACATCTTTCCCTTAGATTGGGTGCATGGTCTAAAATGCTGCCAATAGGGCCCACTGGAAACCCCGTGTACTCCAAACACTTAAGCAATCTATTTTACCCTTATTATATTTGTGAATTTTTTTAATTAATTTTCTTTAATTTTCTATTTACATTTTAAATTGTTAAGAAATTTGACAGATTTTAGCAAATGTTAAAATATTTTCAAAGATTACTGATTGCTGATAAATCTTATTTATGAAGCTGTGTTGTCCAATTAGAGAAAAACCTTGGTAAAGCGTTGTTTTTCGTGCCATAGAATGCAATGTTAATAGTCTAAAATTTTATTGGAAGTGAAGATTATTGTAAAAGATATTTAGGAAAATACATTTTGCACAACGTTTTTATAAAAGGGATTTTATCTCCAAATCATCTTCAGCAAATTTGTTTTTACGTTTAATTCTGCACCGTGCAATGTAAGTGCAACTCGAAATTGAAGAGTGAGTCACACCTATCCACAGAAGTGTTTTTTATGAACCTGGGCCATTGTTGGATGCCCTTTCCCCTTGTCAATATAGGCCCTTCAACTATGGTCTGAGCTATCACCGGAGGCGAACATGTGGGCTTGGTGGGCTCAGAAGGGCTGAATTTGAGATATGTTGGAGCAGCTATTTTCATTGGGCTTTACCAAATATTTTTTGTGCCAATTTTGCATTAATATATATAGTCTGAATGAACAATTTACATAATAATAAATGGAAATATGTGGAGCATAATGGCTTTATTTACCAAGCACACATTTTGAGTACTGCAAGTATACACTTATGACTTCATATTTCCTATTTAGCCATCGGTCACATGGCTTTGCATAACATGTTAATGTCTCCTAAAATGAAAATTGAGGGATGTCATGACATTAGAGTTATGGGGCCAAAGGTACAAAACCATTTTAGGGTTGCAAAAACTACTATTCACAAAATCTAAGGGTATGTGATAGCAAAATGGTATTTGCTCATGTACTAAACCCATTTTGAGAGTTCAAAAAGTATTTTTGACTCACAAAAGTGTTTTGTGGATCATTCAAAATCACAATTAGGCGGTAATGTGAAAAGGACATCCCCGCCTAACTGCGATTCGCAGTGGTATCAATGGTTTTTTTACCACAATTGCGGTTGCAAACCAGTGAAAAGTTACTGACACCCCAACTGATTTGCAAACGGGAAGTTGTCTGTATGGGACAGGTACCCCTTTCGTAGTGGGCCAGGCAACCTTGTGAGTGGGGAAGCAGGCAGTGCCTCCTTGGACCACAAGGTGCAAATGGGAAACATTTTTTTAAAAACATCATTTGTTCCTTTAAGGCACACGCATTGCTTAAACAAATGTTTCCCTTTTGGTATTGCGAAAACAGTGATGGCGGTCTGCTGTCCCTTGCAGGCCACCATCCGTATGTTGGTAGATAATTGCAGGGAGCCACAAATTGCGACCTGTCTAACTAATATTATTTAGGTGCGTTGTTCTGCGACCGCCATCTAATGGGCATTTTGCAATGCTACCTATTAGTCAATAGGTTGCTACGCAAAATTGTATGCAGGTCGCAAAAAAGTCAGTGCGCAGTTTTCACCTGCTATTTGGGACCTGCTTACTAGCATATCTGACCTTTCCTGTTCCGGAGGTCTTGAGAAAAGAATTCAGTATGCATGCATTGTGCCTTCTTATTTCTGATGAGTGCTAGTATAAAGGATAAGAAAAGATACCAAACAGGCTAGTGTTTCCTAGCCACCGCAACATAAATAAATATACATTGTAAAACGCTATGCACCCATGTTTTTATTACCAATAACATTTTAAGGTGAAATTGATGAGCATGTCTCTTATACTTAAAAATATGACAAGAACAGTGTGTCAAAAGAGGAGTGAGGTGGGCGATGGGAAGGGTAAGCTACACCTCTCTTATGAAATGCATTGGGCCAAGTAAAAGAAGACAATTATGTACAAAATAAGTACAAATCCAACTATTACCAAAGTATTGTCCAATGAAGCCTCATGCTTTTTTTAGTTCACAGAAAATGGAAACTTGGTATTCGTGCCTTTGATCTTTCAGGTTTTATGGATCTTTTCCACCAACTTCAGGAAAAAGTTATAAAAGAGGACAGTACAAAGCAAAGGAGAGAACAGGGTGATAAAATGGACAGAGTAAGAATGAGACCGAAAAGGAGAGATGAGAGGAGACATTTTAGACAGTCAGTTCCAATGTAATTATTTATCTGTTGTGTTTTTAATCTTAACAAAGACTTTCTATGGGTTGAACAGAATAAGAAAACTTGAGAAACATAAAACTTGTCATTGTAGCCAAGCTTTTGGATTATTCAATAATTCTAGTATCTCCCGTGCATTTCTCTTTTCTGTTCCTATACGCACGCAATTAACAAAAATAGACAGACTGATAAAAACACTGAATCTTACCCTCTATAATATTTTTTCCTGAAAAATTGAATTTTAAAATCGATCTCAGACAAATGCATTGTTTTCAGACTCTTCTGTTTTACACAGCGATTCAAATATTCTCTAAAATTAGCACCGTCATACTTATTTTTAAGCATTGGTTCAATATTGAACATGTATTCATTACTTCTAAATCTTTAGATGTAACATCAAATGCCTATTTTGCTACAATAGCATTCTCTTTAAATCCATTACAGATCCTTAGTCTCTACGCATAGGTCCACATGTAAATAGTAGTGATCGAATCAGCAGTACTGAGCCCCAGAGTGTTCCGTTTTCTGCTAAAATTGTTGAAACTTTGGAGCAGATGCATACTTGGCCAAGAACCAATCTAGACAAGAACGTCTTCTGTAGGGGTTCCTCTGAACTATTACATTTCTTAACTTCTTTCAAATCCAGAATATGCTCATAGGTTACTATTACAAACATCTTACATTAATAAGTATTTATTAGTGGGACAAATTATCTTCTTCCAGTTTTAATAAATAAATGAATTAGCCTATAAACACGCTATTACCCTGACACTGTGTTGAAACCTAAGGGACATTTATTTCATGTTTTCATTAAACTGAACCCTCAACCTAAATTGCCAATGACAAATCTCTTTACAATAGCACCCTCCCTCTCTATTATTTTAGTTCTACCAACACTTATAATAATTTAATTTACATTAGAACATTGGACTGTTGAGAGCTCAGTTTAAGACAATGGAGTAGCTCTGAGCTTATCATAGCTGGCATAAGCCGGATCTGGTGGCTTGCAGCTCTGTTTTAATGTAACAGTTTCCTATACATTAAAACTGTGATGTTTTAGCTCTATTAGAGACTTAACACCGACTGTGGGATTTTGACGCAAATGCTCAAAGTAAGAGGCACGTTTTAGGCTGCAAAAAAGCTGACGTATTGGACATGATTGGGTGTGTCCAAGAGGAAACAGTTAAAACTAGTCCCTTTTTTAGCTTTCAGGTGGAATGATTTTGGGTTCACAGAGAGTTGTCGCAAGCCACAGGGGAATCTGTACAAACCAGTACCAGGGCTGCATTCTCAGTGATGTCATCAGAGTGAGCACAATAGTTTAAAAGTCTTTAAAACGGTGCTCAGTTTCAAGCAGATCACAGGCTGGTTGGGGGAAAGGAAATGAAGAAATGCTCTACTGCGTCAAAAGGTTTTGCAGGATGAGGGGAAAGCGTTCCATTCTGTATCCATAGACTGTCAGTCTGCCATTTTCATTCTCAGTAATCCACAGGTCCATATTGGACATCTTCTGCAACTAATGACTCCAGAAGACTGTTGATTTCACTCTGAACTTTCTTTCATGAATTTTGAATTTGAATTTTATTACATTTGCATAGTTACTGAAAACCATTGCAATACAAAATTTCGATTAAAACCATAGGATCATAATAAAATATGAATTACGTGTTTATAAATTCCATAAATAATTAAAACTTGGAAGCAGTTAAATTGCTGACAGATTAAAAGTACTTTGTTACTCGTGTAGATAGCTGCCAGTATCAGTAATGCAGTCAGTACAGAGTTCGTTGCCCAGTCAGGAAGTGCTATTTGTCCGGAGAGATACATTACTAAAGGTCCAATCTGAGCACTCTATGAGGGCTTCCCGGCTCAACCTTGTTTGGAACAGCCTCTTATCTTGATTTGGATGGAGTAACACTATAATCGCTGGTGTTTAAACTGCCTGCCACCTACGTGGATTGGTCACCTGTAGGGCTGCCCCTGAACCCAGGAGAGCTTGAGTTTAAGGTGGCATTTTTTTCCCGACTACAACAAGAAATCTCACTAATCTGCAGTTTAGTTGTGGTATTGCTGGATCAAAGCATGCCAAAACTGCTTGCCTCCTTGAGCGAATTCCCCTTTGGTTAAAGGGGATTTTTAACAGCTGTCTCCTTTCCTGCAGAAACTCCTTACAGGAGCATAATAAATTAATGATGTCGCCCTGGCCACTTTTGCACAGGCTACAAGATATTGAGGTTGACTCCCGCTTCCATGGTGGAAGGTTCTGGGTGCATGGGATCATGCCGAGGCGGAGCTTTACATTTTTTAGTTTCTGTGCTTTTGGGTGACCCAAATTGAAATATTTTTGAGGGGCTAAGATCTTGTAATTATTCAGAGTCATCCAAGCGTGCGATCTGGCTGAAAAAGCAGCTTTGTCCTCCACCAACGACAATTTTTTCAAAGATTTCCAGACCAATTTCTTGAAAGCTGAATGATGACTCTGTATGTTCCAGAGGGCCAAGAGTCCAGTGCTTGCCAGAGCCTCCTGAAGGTAGCTTCTAGCAGGGGAATTCTCCCTCTGTTGGAGATCTTGCCATAGGAGCTGATTTAGAGTTTTAGGGGCAGATGATTTGATTTTGTTCCAGCAGATAATGTATGCGCCGAACCTGGCCCATGATTGCTTTAGTAGGCCAAACTCCAACCTTAGTTGCACCGGGAGGTGTAGTTTGGAAGGCTAAACATAGTTCTAAATGCTTTAATTAGTATTTTGTCCAGCAGCTTAGCGTCTCTACCTCTCATTGCTTCACTACCGTAGGTTATTGTAGGTAGGATTTTAGCCTGTGCTACTTTCAGTAGGGGGCTCAGTGTTGGACCCGTTAATTTAGATGTTAAGTTTTTCATAGTTAGTGCTAGCACCAGCCCTTTTCTTTTGATCTCTTCTTGATGTCGTGCAAATGATCCTTCTTTATCTATGTAGACACCTAAATACTTGTAGGCCACCGCTGGTTCTATTTGTGTGCCGCCCAGGTGCCAGAATCTCACTCCTTGCCTCTTGTTATTAATTGACATTGTCCTTGTTATCTTTAGGTTAATTGTCAAGTTGTTTTCTTCTGCGTAGTCCTGCATTCCGTTAAGGAGATGTTGCAAGCCAATTACTGTATGGCTAAGCAGAATTACGTCGTCAGCGTAAAGGAGATTGGACAGAGTTGTGCCCCCCAGCCTGGGCGCATGAGAATTGCAGGAGTTAAGTGTCTGTGGTAAATCTGCCATAAATAAATTGAATAGGGGGGGCGCCAGCACACAGCCCTGTTTAAGGCCTTTCGTTGTTATTACTGTTCTCGAAAGATGCTTCCCTGTTCCTAGTTTCACCTGTACCCAGGTGTCTGTATGGAGAAGCGTTAGCATTGTTAGGAGCGCTTTTGGAATGCCCCAACAGGCTAACTTCGCCCACAGTCTTGCCCTGTCCACATTATCGAAAGCAGCACTAAAGTCGATGAAACGAGTGCAGCTGCATTTTCTTCGATATTGCTGCACCAATAAGCAAAGAGATTGTCAGGATGTTGGTTATTGTACCTGGTTTTTTCGCGAAAGCCTGTCTGGTTTAATGGTATTATGTCATTATCATCGGCCCAAGCTGTAAGTTCATCCAGCAGCGTTCCCGCAAAATATTTGGCCTTGTTATCAATCAGTGCCACTAACCGGTAATTGCCAGGCAAAGCCTTGTCACCACTTTTGTGAATAGGAATGATCGTGGAGCCTTTCCATGAATCCGGGATAACGCCCAGTAGTCTCACTTCTGAAAATATTGGTTGAAATATTCTTGCCCACTCTGCCGCCCTCTGTTTGAACAGGGCGGGGGGGATTCCATTCGGGCCTGGCGCACCTTCCTTTCTTCCTTTTGTAATCTGCTGCCTGATTAGAAGCAGCTCTGCGGCATGTGTCTTTTCCTCTGGAAGTTGATCTAAATCGGAGGGTTTGTGTGGGACTCCTTCCTTTATTCGAGTGTCAACATAGCGGTCATCCGGAGCCGCCCTCTTTTGGTCAATTAGTAGGGAGCCCGCGGTTTGGTGATTAAAGTGGTTTTTTAGGTAACTGGCCCAAGTTTCCTCTAGTATGTGGGAAGAGGTTCCTCCATGCTGCGGGTGGATGATTGTGTTTACCATTTTCCAGAAGCGGGCGCTAACGTTATGATTTATGTTGTGAAGGAGCTTTGCCCAGATGTCATCTTCGTAATTTTTGTTAATGCCCCATTTCAGCTTCTTTAGTTTTGTTCTCTGTTTTCGTAAAGAGGAGAGGAACAGTAAGTTCCCTGGATCATGACGCAGGGATCTTATAAAGCCGTTTATAGTTCTTTAAAGGCCTTTTATTTGCGCACCTTGTGCTATTGTTAGTCTTTTTTCCTGCTTGGAGGCCGGAGGGCGCTTCATTTTTATTTGCGACGCGTGAAGTTCTGAAAAAGTGGTTGTAAATCGTTCCCAGTTTTGTATGTGATTCAGTTTGGTTGGATGTGAGAGTATGAGATTAATTGCTGATCCTGACAGGAACTCGTGTTTTCTGCCGCAAATTTAATTCTCTTGTAATCTGAGGTATAACTGGAGCCCCAGAGTGGAGCTGGCTAAATGCCAGAAGGTGCAGCTGCAGCTATGGAGATTTCTTGTGGGCGGTGAACGCTGTCCCCCTTGTCACCCATTCTGAAGCCAGTTATGATTGAGAACAGCGAGAGACTGGCGAACGTGTAATCTAGGATCGAGCAGGTTGTTGCGGAATAATAGCTGGCTACAAGGGGGATGTCGCTGGCAAATCTTCCATTGAGGGCCCTAAGATTGAAATGTTCTAGATCTTGTAGAAGACGTCTGTTTTTCTTGTTGGTTTTCCCGTAGATAAAGTCCCCTTGTGCTGGTATATTGTAGTTTGAAGATTGAAGGCTTGCTTCGTTTCCTTCTGACGATCCCAGTAAATATTGATTCAGATCCCCCGACAGGATGAGGTTTGGTGATTCTATGCTGCCTATATAGGTAGTTATTTGCCCGATTAGCTTCGCTGTTTCAATTGCTGTACGTTTTGGGTGGATATATGCGTTGACGATCATTACTTCATTTTGTGCCCCTGACAAGGAGAAAGTGAATTTAACTGCTAAGGCAACCTCTGTTGCAGTCCCGACTGCAGCTGCTGTAGATATGGTGGTTATGGATATGTAAGTTGCCAGCCCTCCTGAGGAGTGCCCGGTTTTCCTGCCTTTAGTGGCTGGTATGGGAAAGCATAGGAACCCTTGTATGTGTAATGGTTCTACAAGCCATGTTTCCTGCAACAGGATTATGTCAAACGAGTTGAAGTATTGCAGGAATTCTGGGTCTGAAGTTTTTGTAGCTAAGTCATTGACATTCCATGAGCAGAGGCGAATCTCCGTTTCTTTTTTTGGGCTATTGCCTATATCTAATTGCCTGTATTGTCATTGAGTTGCTGAGGAAAAGGTTATTGTTCTTGTGATCGGCTCTGGATACCGGAGACTGCTTTCGGGAGCTATTTCTTCCCGAGGGAAAACGTGCTGAGAGCCCAGATTGTGAGGCCTTAGTTGTGGAGAATAACCCAGTGCCCCTCTAAGAACGGAGGTTGGGGTCCTTGGGCGGCACTTGGAACCAGACCTTGGGCTGGGGATTAAAAAAGGTGCTGGATAGGCTGGATTTTGGTGAGAAGTAACATTAATACCCCAAGCTTTAAAGGTGTGGTGCTCATTTAATACTCTCTGAGCAATAGCAGCTGTTTTCCACGAAGCCCTCGTTGCCTCAGGCATTACTGGGTTTTCGGGTTTAAGAAACTCTATTGCAAGAAGGTCGGTTGTATTTAGGTCTACTAGATTGGGAATAGCACATAGTAATTTCAAGATATTTCCCCTGTTCAGGATGTCTTGGTTCCCTTTTGAGATATACTCAGGTTCGAGCAGTGTAGAGCTCGAACCAAGTGTCATTCTGTTCGGGGCCTGCGCTTGATTTATAGATTCTCCATCGATTGAGGTGGCTCCTCCTCTCTGGGAGAGCTGTAATTGTTTTCAGTGCTTGTTATTATGGTTGGTATGCCAGGTGGCCTCGGTTGCTGCAAGGGTAGAGTGCCTTAAACAGCTGGTCTGGGACCTTCCGTGGCTGCTTTCCTTTTCTGGATGGTACAGGTTTTTGAGTGTTGAGGTTCGTGTAGGTGTTTGCCTGGTCATTATTGTCGTGGTGATTGGCGGTGGTCCACCAGGTTGCGTCCGTTCTAGACTCTCGATCTCTTGCTATTACTGGGTCTATAATTCTTTTAGATTCTTCCTGTCCTTCAGGCCGAATTGGATTGATTGGTGGCACTTGGGGTGGTAATAGGGGGGCTAAGCTTGGGTCGGTGTTAACACTTCCGTTATGGGAGACCGTTGTTACTGGTAGCGAGTTCCTGTGACCTATATCTGCTAGGGACCTTTCAATGTTAAGGAGACGAGGAGATGCTTCTGTATCTGGGTAGATGCTGGTTTGTGCCAGGACTTTATTTTGATTGCCCATCTCTTTTAGGACGGTGTCTGATTTGGGGCACTGTTGGCTGAAGATTGAATAGGTAGCTGCTTGGTTAAGAAGAAGTAGTTTTTGATTGCGACCCTTTCTTTTCTGCTGACGACGTTGTTTGGCATTTGTCTTTGTGGTTCGTCTAGGTCTATCTTGGAAGGATCTCTGACAGTGCAGAGAGTCCCCTTTCTTTGCTGAATGCCAGGGTCAGTGCATTTCGTGTTCTTGTTGATTAGATTATCAAATCCTCCTCTTTTGTTTCAGGCCCCCGGAGGGGGGAGCGAGAGGAGATTGATGATGTGTTCCTCAGCTCATTAAGCACGGTGGTAAGCATTGATGGAAGGGTCGATAGCTTGACCACGATCTGACTGCATCCGCAGCTAAGGTGTGCCTCTGTTTGTGCTCTTCTAATTAGGCCGTTAATATCCCCCATTTTTTCATCTATGCCTGCTGTGAACACAGCCAGAGTATTTAGTACTTTCTAATTCTTTCATGAAGAGTAATACCACCCTCCACCCCCATCCGGTGTCATATAACCCACGTCTGTGGTCAAATGATTGTCTTCCTGCTAAAAATAGAAAAGTGGTAATGGGTAACAGAGTTTTATATAGCGCAAACTCAAACCAAAGGTATCAGAGCACTTTACATGAGCACGAGTTGCGTTAGGCACGGTCGGGGTTGAATGCTTAGGGTCAATGTCTATATGCTTGCGTATGTATGCTTCTCACACGTTTCATTCCAGGATAGAGGCAACCTATTACCAGTAAAACATTGCTAAAAAATGAATAGAATATAAACAGAATCTGAAAGAGACAATTAGTTATGGATTCCTTACCTTAAAATTACCCCCAGGCGTCAGACTGGATCCGGAGAATTGTTTCCTCAGCAGTACCTCTGCGCGTCGATAGGTGGCATCGGTCGACTCCGCGTTCGTCATTGGCGTTGTGGTAGCCGGAATGATGTCGCAGTATCTACTTAGATGCCGCCCTCACGCGCTGACGTCAGTTCTTTCTTTTTCCACGCCAGCCAGCGCAGATCCGGAGAGAGCGGTACCTCAAGTCACTTTTTGACTCTCTTTTTGCGACTTTTATCGACTTTTTTTTCCGAGTCTTTCGACTCATGGTGCACAGGGATGTCATCACGGCGGACCGGCTTCAAGCCTTGTGGCTCCTGCCACAAGCTGATGTCGGTGACGGACCCCCACTTTGTGTGCCTCTGGTGCCTGGAGCGCGACCACGACCCGAAGTCGTGCTCCGACTGCCGGGCCATGGCCCGAGTCTTTGCAGGAGCAGTCCCGAAAGCTTCTGGAGTCCTGGCAGTCGGCTCCGCGCCGCTCACGGCCCTGGATGAGAGGGAGGTCGCGGGACCGGTCGCCAAGCTATCACTATAACTCCTCGTCGAAGTCTCGTGTAAGTCGAAGCACAAGAAGAAGGCGAAGAAGCATTGTCGCTCTTCGCGTTCTCCCCGTCTGTTGGCCGACGCGACGTGGGACGCAGCAGGTATTCGTCCGGCTCCGCCCGCGGAGCCTTTTGGGTCGACTTCAGCCTTCCCTCCCTTTCCGGGACCCGGAGCGACCCCTGCCCAGCTTCGAAGCTTTTATCTTCGGGCAGCCCGACTCTGCCGGCGCGCCTTCGGGCCCCGCGGACTCGGTTGGGGGCTCTAGGCCTTCGATGTCGGCGGCTTCGACTCCGGCGCCGCAGGGCCCCCAAGGATCCAGGCCTGGATCCGGATCGGCGCCGGTCGACCTCGTGACACCTCCTCTGGTGCCGAATCCAGTGACGACACCCGCACCGCCTCCGACGCCGGTTGTGTCCTCATCCGGTGTCGACCCCGGCCTACCCCTCGATGAGGACACGGAGCCGGACCGACGTCGTCCGACGTCGGTACCAGCGCCGACTGGTACTTTTGTACCCCTGTTCTCTCCTGATGTTTCCTACCGCCCTGAGTGGCTCACAGGAGAGGGTGAGGAGGACTGGGAGGGGTCTGTGAACCCTCTTGCAGACCAGTTGGAGGAACCGGACTGGAGAGAGGAGTTGGGTGAGGCCAGTGGTCTGGATACCTCCCCAGATCTTGGATGCTATCTCCCCCTATGGTGGCTACGGAGGAGGGTGCATCGTACGCAGTGGTTTTGCGTAGGCCAGCCTAGGCCCTAAACCTCGAGCTTCCTACGGTGGCGGTCAGGACTAACCTCCTGGCAGAGGTGCTTCAACCGGCAGCGGCCTCCTCGGAGCCCTTGCTACCATTCAATGAGGCCCTTACAGACATCCTTTTGGGCACTTGGTCCAAGCCCAACACAGGGGCTCCTGTGGACAGGATGATCGCCCGACGACGCCACCCGGCTCCGGGCGACCCCATTTTCCTCTCTTCTCATCCTACCCCTGAGAGCTTGGTAGTCCAAGCCTCAACGTCCAAGGGCGCATTCCCTAACACAGCACCTGATAGGGAATCCAAGAAGCTGGACCACCTTGGGAAGAAGATGTTTTCTTCCTCCAGCTTGGGACTGCGGTCAGTGAACACCACATGTCTATTGGGCCGTTACTCCCACTTGGTGTGGGACACGGTTGCGCAGGTGCTGCCACAGTGCCCGAAGGAGGCCCGGGCCATGCTCTCCCCTGCTATTGCCGAGGGGAGAGACGCAGCGAAGTTCACCATCCGGTGTGGGCTGGACACCGCCGACTCACTGCGCAGGACGATTTCCACGTCGGTAGCATTGAGACGCTACGCCTCGTTGAGGTCCACTGGCTTTTCGGGGTATGTCCAAGCAACACTTTTGGACATGCCCTTTGATGGCCGTCGCCTGTTTGGCGACAAGGCAGACAACGCGCTTGAGCGCTTTAAGTATTCTAGGGCTACGGCCAGATCCCTAGGCCTCGCTACCACCTCCCGCCCAGCGCAGTCTGCTTTTCGCCCCTTTCGTGGCTACGGAAGGGGTGCCCCGCCATGTTCCGCCCAGAGCCACAGGCCTGCGCAAGCTGTCCAGCCTCTGCGCGGCCGGGGACATGATACCCCACCGCATTGGGTCGGGGGCCAGCGGGCGGGCCAGTCCACCAGCGCCCCCTCTGCAGCAGCCTCCAAACCCTCCTAGTCTGACCTTTCAGGACCATCAATTGCCAGTGGGTGGCAGGATTCGCCATCACCTCCCCCACTGGCTCAACATCACGTCAGACAGGTGGGTTTTGAGGATAGTCCGAAGGGGATACTCCCACCCCTTCGAGACTACCCCTCCATCCATGCCACTTCAATTCCATCGCATGTCGGAGGATCACCTGGCCCTTCTCCAACAGGAAGTCACGGCTCTCTTGGCCAAGGGAGCCATCGAGCGCGTTCCTGCCCCAGAAGTCGGTCGTGGTTGTTAGTCCCACTACTTTCTGGTGCCCAAGAAGGACAAGGGCCTTCGTCCTATCTTGGATCTCAGGGACGTCAACCGCTTCCTCCGGAAGGAGAAGTTCAAGATGTTGACACTGGCTCAGGTCCTATCTGCTCTCGACCCTGGAGACTGGATGGTAGCGTTGGACTTGCAGGACGCTTATTTTCACATCCCCGTCCTGCTGGCCCACCGGTGTTACCTGCGGTTCACGGTAGGCCACGAGCACTTTCAGTTTACCGTGCTCCTCTTTGGCCTTACCAGCGCCCCTCGGGTGTTCACGAAAGTGATGGCGGTGGTCGCAGCTCATCTGCGCAGATCAGGGGTTCCAGTCTTCCCCTATCTCTACGACTGGCTGTTGAAGGCGGGCTCGCCACAGGCTATCGTCACCCACCTCCAGACTACGGCCGACCTCCTGCATTCACTGGGGTTCATCATCAATGTGCCAAAGTCACACCTGATCCCCTCTCAGAAGCTCCTTTTCATCGGAGCGGTTCTGGACACAGCGCAGTTTCGGGTTTATCCTCCCGAGTAGTGAGTCCGGGATATTCGGGCTATGATTCTGATCTTTCAGCCTCTATCCCGGGTTTCGGTCAGAATGACCCTGAGGTTACTGGGCCTCATGGCCTCCTGCATCCTGCTGGTGGACAATGCCAGGTGGCATATGCGGTCTCTGCAGTGGGACCTGAAGTTCCAGTGGGCACAGCCTCAGGGGAATCTTTCCGATTGCGTCCAGATCTCGGAGGGCACTGCACAACAGTTGCAGTGGTGGCTAACGAACCGAGATTGGGTCAACGGCAGATCCTTCTCCCTTCCCCAACCTGAGTTCACAGTGGTGACAGATGCATCACTGCTGGGGTGGGGCGGCCACATGGGAGAGGCGGAGATCAGAGGCCTCTGGTCCGGGCTCCATATCAACCATTTGGAGCTTCGGGCGATTACCTTGCAGTGAAAGCATTCCTTCCCTCTGTCCGGGGAAGAGTAGTGCAGGTGTTCACGGACAACACCACCGCCATGTGGTACTGCAACAAACAGGGCGGGGTGGGGTCGTGGACCCTATGTCAAGAGGCTCTCCGCCTCTGGACATGGCTGGAACATCAGGGCATATCCCTGGTGGTTCAACACCTGGCAGGTTCTCTGAACGTCAGGGCCGTCGAACTCAGCCGCAGGCGCATGATGGATCACGAATGGCGTCTTCACTCGGAGGTGGTGCAAGGTCTCTTTCAGCAGTGGGGAGAGCCTTGGTTAGATCTATTCGCCAGTCCGTCCGCCATCGTAATCGGCCCCTAAGTATTGAATAGGCAACAAATAGCTCCTTTGCATATCAAATTAAAAAACTTATAGCACTGGCATACGTCCCAGTTACTGACGTAGCCGAACACTACAATTTACTAATTGAAAGTGCATACTACCAACAAAATGAACAAAAACTAAGTCCCATACTTAACTATTTTGAGGATACCTGGGTGGGAAGGCTACACAGATCTGGACACAGAAGGCAACCTAAATACCACATTCCATGGTGGAATGTATATAAAAGTACCCTAAACAAAGAAGCTAAAACTAACAATGCTGTTGAAGGATGGCATAACGCCTTCCAAGCAACAACAGGCAGAACTCCACCAACTCTACATAAACTATTACTATCTATCCAAAAAGAACAGAGCTACTAACAACTAAGAATGGAGCAGTCTGTGACACGAATAGGCCCAAAACTTACGAAACAAACTAGACAAATGTTTGAGTACTTACAATATAAAGTAAGACTATATCCAACAACTAAAGGCCTAGAATACCTAGAATTAATAGCCGAATCCATACTTTAACTAAAAAACATCTAAATACCCTAAAACTCATTACCAAAATCGAAACAAACAAATAAATATAATTTTTATATTTAAAAAAATATAATTATTTTGTCAAATATATTAATTAATATACAAAAAATATACTGACATAATAATTATATTTCATAAAATATAAATCACAATAACAATGTCTTTTTAAACATTTCCCTCCCACAATAAATAATTTAAAACTACTTACTATTTCCGTAGCTGAAGAAAGGAAATCCCAACTGCCATAAATAAATCTATGTTTGTCATAATCCCAATAAGCAACAAAAATCCCCCCAAAAATGGAAAAATTAAACTGTTTAAAAATTATTCCACCGGAAATAAATCCACAAACGATGAACCATAAAAATCCCGAAAAAGGTATTTAAAAAAATGAATCGCTCCATGAAAACTCGAAAAATTATGGAAGTGTAAAATAATTATTAGTTTTCTAAAACTAATACACACTTCCTTAACTAAAAAAAACGCAATCTTCTCCCAACCGGAACTCCCAATCGACCAAAACCTGTAAAGAAACAAAACAATCCCACCCACACATATATACACATAAATTATAACATAATACTAATAAATATATTACTAACACCATAGTTTAAACATATTTTCACATATCTATATAATTCTAACATCGACCGATTAACAAACTGACGACATATCGCTAACACATATCTAAAACATATAATTCACCAAAACTTTAAAAACCTAACACTACACACACTCCCTAGTTCTTAACTACCTTCAAATTAAACTAAAATTAAACTTTAAATAAAGAAAATTAAACTTACCTTACCCGATGCGACGCAGCTTCCAACCGCAAGCTTCTCCCCTCAGAAATGACCCACAACAAACTCGAGCGGTTACAAAATACAAGTCAGAAACAAATATGGCTGCTTTACACAATAAAGATTTATACATTTCTTTAATAAACTGATAAAACATTATAAATACATTGCTGTAAATGTTTGAAAAAATACCACAAAATAATATGTATGTATTAAAAATTATTTCTTATTTTTTTTGTAATGTAAAATTATAATAATAAATATTATTAAACATTTAATTATTATTATAATTCTATAAATATACATTTCATATCCAATGTATAATAACAACCTATACTATGTGAAATGAATGTTAAAAAAATGTATTAATGTTATAAAAATGTTTGTATGAAAAAATTACATGTAATAATTAATATTATTTATATTTAAAATATAAATAATATTAATTTAAATATAACAATATATGTTTAAAAAAATTGAAAGTTTGCAAAAAGTGTTTGTAATAAAAACGTGAAAACATATATATTAATAATAAATTACACTATATGTAATAATGTAATCAATGTTTACAACAAAAATTAATAATGTATAACTGTTATTAAAAATTAATTTCTTTCTAAAAAGTTTTAAAAAAGCAATGTAAATTATGTTTAAAAATGTACATAACTGTAATAAAAAGTTTTATAAAATTTAAAACTAAGGAGGTCAATACGATGACGGGCGGACAAAGTCCGCCCGCCACCGTAACGGAATGCGGGACCGTCCGCAAGGGGTGCGGCGGTCCCGCACCTGACATTAGGATGCCACCATGGTGGTGGGACACCCTATTCCCAGCATTGTGGCGGGCGGTGCTCACCGCACTGCCATGGAAAGGCTGATCTCCGCAGGCATTGTAATATGGATGGCGGTGTCTTGCAGACACCACCACCATATTAGCCTTGTTTTCCGCCGGTCGACTCGTCGATCGGCGAGCAGCGGCGGACGGTCTTTCCGTCCGCCGCGAACCCCCAGCCATCATAATATGACGGGGGTTCTTTGCTGTGTGGATGGCGGGCGGATCGCCCCGCCGAGCCGGCGGTGACTACCGCCGGCCCGGCGGGGGCGATCCGCCCGCCATCGTAATGACCCCTAAGTTTGCAAAAATATTATATATGAAAGTATACATAAATTCCACACAACGGCTCTTTTCTCAGCATTCGGTGCTCTTCGATGGTGCGAACAGTGGAAACGGCGGAGCCAGCCGTTATTCAATTCAAACCAATATTCCTTCACAGAAATGTTCCACACGCACTCACTGGTAAGTGATTGTTGCAATCTTCAGTTTTTATTTGGGCAACAGCATTATTCCGACAAGTTCGAAAACCCTACGCGTTTCAGTCTGTTCACAGACCTTGCTCACGGGTAGCAAAACGTTACAGACATTGCTTCTATTTGAATATGTCACATGATGTTACATCACTTCCTGATTTAATAACGCTTTGCATTCTGGTACTTGTAGTGCAGTGATTATTGTGCAGATAAATAAAGAGTGACAATAGTGAATTTAAAACAAATATATACAATTTGTGCTATGGTGGTGCAGTGTGATTTTGTTCACCTTTTAGCTTGTGATAATTAGAACACTCACGATATATGGAATAATTAATTAAAGAATTGTACTCATTACAAGAATATATATAGGGATATATATTTATTGAGAAAATTATATATATGTATTTAGACTATATTTAATATTAGAGAATGGGGGATGGGGGGAAAAAACTATTTATTTCGTCACCAATTGTTTCATTTTATATTCCCCCTACAATGGGTCTCACATTGTGCATATGCAATTCAGTGAAGATTAGTCTTCCTTTCATTTTATATTGCGTGTTACGTTTTACGGTGCATGCCCTCTAGTGGGCTATCTTCCACAGTTATCCCGCCCATTATCAGGTTTCCTATTTGACTTAAATTATATTTCATATTTCCTTATCCTGTTTCTCCTCTCTCTACCCCCTATCTACCATCTCCCCTCTCTGTTGAATCATAGTATTAATAGATTGAAATTACAATACATTGTGCATTGTTTTTTCTTCTTTTCCCTTATTTATCCTTTTTCCCATTACTAGCCCACTAGTGGGCCCTTTATTCCAATTATTAAAGCCTGTGTCCAATTTAGCCGATAACATTCAGGTGAACCAAGGATCTAATTAGTGACATGTGTTTAAAATCATCTATTTAATCAGTCACATTATAAATTTTAGTATGTAACTGCCAAATATCTGTATGGAAAAGAGAGACCAATTCAAAACTATTATAAGTTTGGGTAAACTATACAATTGTATGTGGTATCATATTCATCTAACATGGTGTTAATACAATTCGAGGGGACTGTTGATTTGTCCACTCCCTACAGGTGTGAGTACATTTCCTCGTCCTTATTAAGACCGTAGGGTGTTAAAGTTCTGAAAGACAGTATGTGACGCGATTCCTTCTGTCTCAAAGTTTTTGGCTCAAACTAGAATAGATATATACAAATATATTCGAAAGCTAAAACTCGCAAAGATTTTCAAGGAAAACCCGGATATGGCAGAACATTAAAAAAATAAAGAAGTTCCAACGATGGATCTAAGAGTAGGAGATGCCGAACATTTTATTACATTGATGGAATTAGATCAAGATGTAAATGAACCATCGAAGGATTTGGAAATGTACTGCTCGCAGCTGGGGGAAGGAACTAGCGGGAAGAAACCTAAATCCAAATATTACCCACAGTTACCAACTGGGAGTAAAATAGAGATCTTCCATGAAGCAATAATAAAAGACCTTTACCAACTCAAAAGTAAAAAAATGAAACATAATCTAACGATGGAAGAACGGAAGGCCCTCAAGGCACTAAAAACAGATGATGGTATTGTGATAAAAATGGCTGATAAGGGTGGTAACATCATCATCCAGGATAGGGACCTCTATGTCGAGGAGGCCCACTCACAATTGAACGACACAAGACATTACGAGAGAATGAAGGAGAACCCAACAGCAATATTCAAATATAATCTGGATATGAAATTACAAGGCTGGCTGGACAAAAAACTCATAGATCATGAGGAGAAAAAATATCTTACTACCGAACATCCGATAACTGCAACGATTTATTTTCTTCCAAAGATACACAAACACCCCACAAGACCTCCTGGGAGACCAATCATTTCCGCAAAGGGGTCATTATTAGAACCAATTGCAAATTTTGTGGATAATTATCTGTTTCCATATGTAAAGGAACTGACATCATACTTACGAGATACCAATGACCTATTAAGAATTGTGCAAGAAATCACTTGGGAACCAACATACAAGTTAATCACAATGGATGTAATCTCGCTATATACCAACATCCACAATACAATTGGCATGGCAGCATGCAAGTACTTTTTAAAGGAACGGAACATACATTTCGCAAATCACAATGAAATGATAATAGAAATGATTGAGTTATGTTTGACCCAAAATGTGTTTATGTTTGGAGACGAAATTTATTTACAGAAGGATGGAACAGCGATGGGATTTTCTTTCAGTCCCAGTTATGCGTGCCTCACAATGGGTTGGTGGGAACAAAAGGTGGCTTGGAATGCGGACAACGACCAATATGTGGAGAAGGTAATATCTTGGATAAGCTATATAGACGATCTTCTCATAATTTGGGATGGGTCTGAAGAAGAGTTTGACTCATATTTCAACATCTTAAACAATACCAACACCAACCTACACTTTACATACAACATAAGTGACAACCGAGTGGTATTCTTGGACACGGAGATCTATATAATGGAAAACATGGTACAATCTACATTACACCGTAAGAGTACAGCAAGTAATGCGACGTTACATGCGGAGAGTTTCCATCAAGCCACGTTAGTCAATAATATCCCATATGGTGAACTATTGAGGATACGACGAATTTGCTCGGAGGAACATGAATGGCGAAAACATAGTAAACAATCAATGATGAGATTCAGAAAAGAAAATATAACCAAAAGGTTTTATTATCCTGTTTAGAAAGAACTGAAACACAGTCAAGAATTGACATTATAAAGAACAAAAAACCACAGCAAGACAAAGAGGAAGAGGCAATCTGACTGATCACAACTCTTTCCACAGAATCAAAACAAATTGAAAAAATTCTACGAAAAAACTTGAATATATTGTGCTTAGATCCGACTATGGTTAAAATTGTGGGAAACCATCCGAAGATCACATACAGGAGAGCAAAAAACCTCAAAGATGAACTAGTACACAGTCACTTTGAAATCAGAAAACAGAAGACATGGCTAGATGTGAAGGGTTTTTACAGATGTTCCACTTGCAAAGTCTGTCAAATTGCACAAAATATGAAGGAGATCATAATGGCAAACCAAAAGAAGTGGCAAATCAATCAACTTATCAACTGTAAAAGCCAATATGTCGTCTATATAATTGAGTGTCCCTGCAAACTCAAATATGTGGGGAGCACGGTGTGCGAATTAAAAAGCGCATTCTTGAGCATGTGAGGGCAACAGCAAACAGGGACCGGAGTTATGCTGTTGCAGAACATATGGAAAAATGTCATGATAGTGACTGGAAGAAACTAAGGTTCTATGCTGTGGAGATGGTTGAACGCCATGTGAGAGGTGGCAATCGGGAAAAAACTTTGAGACAGAAGGAATCGCGTCACATACTGTCTTTCAGAACTTTAACACCCTACGGTCTTAATAAGGACGAGGAAATGTACTCACACCTGTAGGGAGTGGACAAATCAACAGTCCCCTCGAATTGTATTAACACCATGTTAGATGAATATGATACCACATACAATTGTATAGTTTACCCAAACTTATAATAGTTTTGAATTGGTCTCTCTTTTCCATACAGATATTTGGCAGTTACATACTAAAATTTATAATGTGACTGATTAAATAGATGATTTTAAACACATGTCACTAATTAGATCCTTGGTTCACCTGAATGTTATCGGCTAAATTGGACACAGGCTTTAATAATTGGAATAAAGGGCCCACTAGTGGGCTAGTAATGGGAAAAAGGATAAATAAGGGAAAAGAAGAAAAAAACAATGCACAATGTATTGTAATTTCAATCTATTAATACTATGATTCAACAGAGAGGGGAGATGGTAGATAGGGGGGGTAGAGAGAGGAGAAACAGGATAAGGAAATATGAAATATAATTTAAGTCAAATAGGGAAACCTGATAATGGGCGGGATAACTGTGGAAGATAGCCCACTAGAGGGCATGCACCGTAAAACGTAACACGCAATATAAAATGAAAGGAAGACTAATCTTCACTGAATTGCATATGCACAATGTGAGACCCATTGTAGGGGGAATATAAAATGAAACAATTGGTGACGAAATAAATAGTTTTTTCCCCCCCCATCCCCCATTCTCTAATATTAAATATAGTCTAAATACATATATATAATTTTCTCAATAAATATATATCCCTATATATATTCTTATAATGAGTACAATTCTTTAATTAATTATTCCATATATCGTGAGTGTTCTAATTATCACAAGCTAAAAGGTGAACAAAATCACACTGCACCACCATAGCACAAATTGTATATATTTGTTTTAAATTCACTATTGTCACTCTTTATTTATCTGCACAATAATCACTGCACTACAAGTACCAGAATGCAAAGCGTTATTAAATCAGGAAGTGATGTAACATCATGTGACATATTCAAATAGAAGCAATGTCTGTAACGTTTTGCTACCCGTGAGCAAGGTCTGTGAACAGACTGAAACGCGTAGGGTTTTCGAACTTGTCGGAATAATGCTGTTGCCCAAATAAAAACTGAAGATTGCAACAATCACTTACCAGTGAGTGCGTGTGGAACATGAAAGTATACATATGTAAAAACATATAATATCTGAAAAATAAAGATTGTATTTTTTTCCTCTATGTCTAACAATATTTATGAAATATACTTTTAATAAAATAAAATGTTATTTATTTTCATTAATAAATGTTTGAAAATAAATAAACATATCAATTAAAAAATAACATGTTTCATCATTTATTTGTTATTTGTTTTAACTTTGTATATGTAATAAAATATGTATGTTACATCAATGTACTTTACAAAATAATTTATTTTATAATTATTTATAATGATATATTTTTTCGTAATACAAACTATATTATTATTTTTAAACATTCCCACTGTACACTACATTAATTCTCACAAATTACAAAACTGTAAACAGATATATATTTTCCTATTCCTACTCCAATTTCTATTAAATCAGGGAAGGTGCTGGACACTAAACATATATGATTTACTATTCCCACTGCAATTAATATTAAATTTGGGAAGGTGCTGGACACTAAACATATATAATTTACTATTCCCATTCCAAACTATATTAACTCTGGGAAGGCGGTGGACACTAAACATATATAATTTACTATTCCCACTGCAAACTATATTAACTCTAAGAAGGTGCTGGACTCTAAACATATATAATTTACTATTCCCACTCCAAACTATATTAACTCAGGGAAGGTGCTGGACACTAAACATATATAATTTACTATTCCAACTCCAAACTATATTAACTCTGGGAAGGTGCTGGACTCTAAACATATATATTTTACTATTCCCACTCCAAACTATATTAACTCTGGGAAGGTGCTGGACACTAAACATATATAATTTACTATTCACACTCCAAACTATATTTACTCTGGGAAGGTGCTGGACACTAAACATATATAATTTACTATTCCCACTCCAAACTATATTAACCCTGGGAAGGTGCTGGACACTAAACATATATAATTTACTATTCCCACTCCAATTAATATTAAATCAGGGAAGGTGCTGGACACTAAACATATATAATTTACTATTCCCAATCCAAACTATATTAACTCTGGGAATGTGCTGGACACAAAACATATATAATTTACTATTCCCACTCCAATTAATATTAAATCAGGGAAGGTGCTGGACACTAGACATATATAATTTACTATTCCCACTCCAATTAATATTAAATCTGGGAAGGTGCTGGACACAAAACATATATAATTTACTATTCCCACTCCAATTAATATTAAATCAGGGAAAGGGCTGGACACTAAACATATAAAATTTAATATTCCCACTCCAAACTATATTAACTCTGGGAAAGTGCTGGACACTAAACATATATAATTTACTATTCCCACTCCAAACTATATTAACTCTGGGAAAGGGCTGGACACTAAACATATAAAATGTACTATTCCCACTCCAAACTATATTAACTCTGGGAAAGTGCTGGACACTAAACATATATAATTTACTATTCCCACTCCAAACTATATTAACTCTGAGAATGTGCTGGACACTAAACATATAGAATTTAATATTCCCACTCCAAACTATATTAACTCTGGGAAGGTGCTGGACACTAAACATATATAATTTACTATTCCCACTCCAAACTATATTAACTCAGGGAAGGTGCTGGACATTAAACATATATAATTTACTATTCCCACTCCAAACTATATTAACTCTGGGAAGGTGCTGAACACTAAACATATATAATTTACTATTCCCACTCCAAACTATGGGGCCCATTACGATGACGGACGGAAGCCCATCCGCACTGATTGCGGTGGCGGAAAACGTTCATCTTCCCGCTCCAGGTGCGGTCATTGCGACCACCAAATTACAATGGTCCTCCAGAGGCCATTTACCGTCCGCCACGGTCTGTCAGGCTCCGCACGTTTGTTGCGTACGCAAGGGTGGCGGACGGAGCAAATAGAGCAGGACCGGCGTGCGGAAACACGGTCCGTCCGCCAACCAGATTACGATGTTGCAAATAGCCCTTCCCACCGCTGCGTAAAAACCACCACGTTGCGGATGGCGGAAACACAAAGGAGAGGAAGAGCCGATATAGAACCCATCTAAACCACCCGATCCGCCATGGATCCTGCGCTACAGGCCTTCCCGCTGCACTACCTGCTGCACCTTCGGCAGACAAAACACCGCTGCACTCAACAGCAGAGGTACGTACCAAACATCTCCACGCATGCAACCCCTGAACAACTACAACTCCCAGCAAGCGTGGCGGCACCACGATGAATGTGGCAACCTGCCAAATGCAAAGTGCGAGGCCCACCTAGTCCCCATGAGTGACCCTCGGTGCCCCTGAAGGCAATTGGGGCCAATGCCGAGCCCCGCAGTTGCAGAGCGCGCACACCGCTATATCAAAATATGTACACCACTGAAGGCTCCCATTGGCTGATGGCACATTCGCATAGTGTGTGCCACACCGCAGCGGCCTGGAAGCTGCAACCGCAACCCTGCAACATTCAATTGGGGCCAATGCGTGTCATCGCTGCGGATGCCAGCTACCGCGCATGCGAACACATACTGCATTTGCATTGGCGCCCTGCGAATCACATCACACATCACAACTCATTTGCCTAAAGTGATTGGTGCACCCCATGTGTAATGTTGTGGGGCACGAGGCCCCCATGCATATAAAGTAACCACACAGACACCGTACATGTATAGGAGAACTGGCCCAGGGCACGTGCGTCCGGCCCCGTTTGTTGGCAGGATCACATGTCCAGTAACGCCTGTGCTGGGTGGCTGTGGGGTGGGGGGTAAGCCAGCCCTCTGGGAGTGGCTGGTAGATCAGAACAACTAGAACAGTGACCAGCTGATCACTACACTGTGAAGGTATGAGAGAGTGTGACCTGTGCGCCAAGTCTTAACACACATGGTATGTCCAAGGAAAGGAGAGTGAAATTACATACATAGTCATGCCTCGTGGTCAGCATGGACTTAAATGAGGGAAGGAGTCAAAAAGGACACAGATCTCTCGCACTGTACCAATGTTGTGTAATGAAACATCCAACCTGTGAACATCGCTTGAATATCCCTTGACATCTGACTGGCGTCTCTTGGCCAGGGGTCGCCTTGTGAAGGGCCAGTGACGTAGGCAGACAATCAGAGGTGTCCATTGTCTGCAAATCAGACATACATGTAATCCCTAGCACTCCCAACACACGCACTGGTGTGGCGTGCAGTGTGCCTAGCTGCCAATGCCTGTAAATGTTCCCACACACGTCATAGGAGTGCACATGTGGAACAAACAAACATAGCTCTGACCGACATCATCGGTCATTGTCAGCCATGTGGGCATGTACACACAATCCATGTGCATTTGTGCCTCATTCAGGTGAACATTGCAATGTCTGTTACGCAAATTCCTCACGCAGGACTGACCCCATAATGTCCACGTGTCTGTCCCCCGTGCCGTACATCCATGTTGCGTTGTCCAGATGACACTCACTGCCCTCATACTGTAATGTCGTTGTGAATAGGGGGAGTAAAGATTGCGGCCGTGCAGTGACAGCAGCTACATGCAACTCAGCACTGATACTGGGAAACACAAGTGCTGTGCCATCTAACCACACGGCAGCTCATCCTTGATGTAGCAGTGTACTATATGCCATACACATCGACTTCATTGGATGTTGTAGTGTCAGTATGGCGAGTGAGCGAAGAAAAACAATGTCTGAATGCAGGTCACATGTGCAATTCACGTGACCATGAGTCCTCTCCATGTTGTGTTTGTGTGAGTCTCTGGGTAAACTGTTCACCACATCTCATCTATAACTCAGCTCATGCTCCTGTACCCTGACATACGTAGGAGGAGACCACCCATCCTTCGACCTGTCCCCGACCTGGCGACGATGGAGGACATCGAAATCATCCGGAAATACCGTTTGGATCGCCGCACACTACGGAACCTATGTGCCCAGTCGGAGTCCCATGTGAAGCCCAAAAGAATACATCCGGCTGCATTGTCTGCTACAGTGAAGGTTATGGCTGCACTGCATATCTCCGCTACTGGGTCTTACCAGTACACTGTGGTCAGCGCCGGTGGGATGTCACAACCCATGATCAGCATGGTGGTGCATGACGTCCTGTCAGCATTGATGCTTTACAAGGACAGACATGTACACTTCCCGAGGAGGGATGAATTGGCAGATGTGAAGGGGGAGTTCCATGACCTGGGAGCACGCCCGGTTCTAGCGGGTGGGCAAGGCCCACCCGAACATGATCCATGGCCCTAGCAGTGACGGCACGAAGGGCAGTAGTAAATGGCCACATTCATGTGAAACGTTCCTCCAAACGTTGATTATCTTCCTGTTTTGGGAGTTGCGGATGTTGGCCTGAGCCCTCTCTCACAGGCACCCCCAATCACACATCTCCATTTTGAAAGGTGGGCT
This sequence comes from Calotriton arnoldi, assembly GCA_963921515.1. Classification (NCBI taxonomy): domain Eukaryota; kingdom Metazoa; phylum Chordata; class Amphibia; order Caudata; family Salamandridae; genus Calotriton; species Calotriton arnoldi. The sequence continues at coordinate 148,963 of CAWUFW010015273.1, forward strand.
GTGTCCCCGCCTACTCGTGCAGCAAAAATATGGGCATGGCGAAGGGGACAAATCCTCTCTTCTGCACTGGGTAACCTTAACCGTACTGCTGTGTGAATATCTCCTTTTCAATTCCACAGGGAGAAGACAAGTTTATTTCTCCGGATTCACCTTACCTGGCCACTGCAGCTGCTTATCAGATCGGGCAGTGAGTAGGAACCGAGCAGGTGAGAGAATGTCTGGCTATTTGTTCTTCATAAAATCATCAGTGAAAGCCCAGCAAGACACATACTTCCTGTATACTTCATTTGAACATCTTGTATCTCAATCAAGGCTCTGCCACGGATGTAAGCCAACAATAAAAATGTCCAGATAAGTGGTGATTATTGATCCTGCCAATCCTTTGTCTGTTGGTAGTTTTGAAATGCAGATAAACTGCATTTGATGTGTATAGCTCAGTGGGTTACTGCCTTTGCACAGAGATATCTGGGTAACTTGCAGTTCAGAAGTTACAATCCTATCATAGGACAGGGACCTAGGAACTGTCATCAAAGAGCTGCATGAGAACCTGAATCAATAGTAAAAAACTAGCTTCATTTCTGGGTTGTAACATAGTCATAACTTCCCCAGTCTTTCATCATTCGAATGTTGCCATGAAGAGTTTGTTGGGGCAGATATACACCTTTATCTGCAAAGCCAACCCCTAACCACTGGGGTGTGCATTAATTCCTGAGTTAGTGCTTCTCCAGACCAAACGCCCTTAAAAATCCTGCCCACCAGTATGGATCACATGTGATTCCCACACCTTGTAATCCTCATTGGCTTTCGTGACATTCCCTGTAGACTGATGTACTTACATACTTGCATGATTGATTGTCTCTGTACAATGTGTGCGTGATGTAAAGTACTGTCACACCCTACACTGATATCAGTAGCGCCATACAACAAATGAAATGCACATGAGAGAGTGGCTATGGAGAGATGAGGGGCGCTGGACGAGGGGGGCAGTGAGGGAATCCGAGGAGGCGGGCTTGAGTGAGAACCTGAGAAGTGTCACTTGCCTGATACTCCCACCTCAGGAAGCATCATTCTCCCATCAAGAGGACCTTTTATGGAAAAACCACACTTTTTGACAGTGATAACATCTAGAAAGAGAATTTGGAAGGAAAGAATGCGTTTCACTGGCCCTTGTAAAACTGAGGAGAGATAAAGGAGGGCCCTGCAGCAGGCCTGGCGAGAGATATAAGTGATAAATCGGTCCCGCAGTGGCCAAACCCGAATGCCTCGTTGGCCCACCCAAATAAAAATTAATGGAGCCAGGCCTGCCTGGGAGGCATCCCAAATGTTGGTGGGAGCCATTGATGGTACACACATTGGCCTCGTTACACCACAGGCAAGTGAACCCATCTATAGGAACCGCAAACACTACCATTCCATCAACGTGCAAGTGGTATGACAGGCGGAGCAGATCATCTCACACGTGTGTGCAGAGTATCCGGGGTCGGCACATGACTGCTACATCTGGCGGACCAGCAACATCCCCCCCGCTCACAACCCACACTTGCCCAGTGACGATGACAGTGGTGAGGAAGAAGGCCTTGTCCGGCGTCAACAGCTCATCGTCAACTACTTCCGTTGAGTGTGAGTTAACAATGAGCGACTATGACTGTGTCTGTGTGCCTTGCTGTTGTGTCACGAACTTTGACAAATGTTCCTGAGATTTTGTACACATACTGGACTATGCGCAGGATTTGAGAACTTGGGCATGCAGGGACTGAGCACCCCGAAGCACCCCTACGCACAGGACACCATTGCCATACTGCCTCACTAGCTCTCCTACTCACTCAGAGGCATTCAAGCGCCTGTACACAAGTTGAAGTCAAGAAACGGTTTCAAATGTGCACTTTTTTACTACAGTGTGAAAGCATGCAACATACGTGCCACAACAGGTTGAAAATGCATGAGTACCTAACCAGTAACCACAGTGACATATCCATTTAACATGAAGCAAGATGTTGCATCATTAATCCCTCTGGACGTAGACCCACGAGCATATCCCCCCACCCCTTGCAGGAAGGAGTTGTATGGGATGTCCCTGGTCTATGGGCTTTGTCAGCAGACCCCATTACTCAGCCTATATATGGGGAAATTTTCATCACATTTGCTGTGTTGCTCTCATTACTGGATGGATCACTCTCCAAGTGTGGGGCATCTAGCCCGCATCCCCATGTCATCTAAAGGGGATCCGTGTCCTTTTGCAGCTGTGAGACTTTGTTGAGTCGGGGTGCTAGGGCCTGACCAGAACAGAATGACAAGGGACAATGTTCTCCGACCACGAACAGAATGTGCAGACAGTACTCCTGGACCGCGCAGAGAACAAGCTCTGCAGACACTTCTCATGTGACAGTCATATACCAAGGTACTTGCAGGGCACAAGTCCTAGAAAAAGAAGTGGGGAGACTGACCAAGTGAGACAAAATGCAAATGACCCCACAACGTCACGACGTAGCGCAATGAAAGAAGTAAAATAGTGCGACTAAAATGATTTGTGCAAATACTGGGACAGACTAACCCATCTGACAGTCTTTCAGTGTCTGCATTGATATACAGGGATAGAACAAAGGCAAAAGCATGTCTCTCTTAAGTACCTGAGAAGAGAAGGCAAGCTATGTGCCTATGTTTCCCTCTGTGGCATCTACATTTCAATGTAAGGTTCAAGGTGGCCCCCAGTCAGCATATACAAACAGAAGTAGGCCGGATGGCCCCTTTACTTAGGCCGAGCTGGAGGTGAAAAAATGCTCCCTCGCTGCCTGCACGTTGCTGCTGGGAATAGAAAGCAGTCAACGTGCAGGTGCTGCTGAACGTGTCCCGGTGTCTGGAAAGTACACCGGGACAAGTTCAGCATATTACTGTGGGGAACAACTTCTTGGCGTGAAAAGAGGGGGGGGACGCCGTGTACCTGCGTGTACCCCCGACTCTAGCCCTGGGTACTTGCAAAACAACAACGCCATGTAATATTCGTGCGCCACAGTTGCATACTGGAAGCCGGACTCATGCCAGACGACAATGTCCATGACGGTCAGATGACAGCCTCCACTTGCTCAGGTCTGTGGTACCAAACGAAACAGACCACAGAGCTCAGCATAGTCAAAGCCAATGCAGACAGGGATAAAGTCAGAGAGCTGGATGACAATTCTTGACAGGAGGCGTGAAGAAAGGTAAACGAAACTTGAATTAGTCACCAACAGTTCCTGTTGCTGTCAAGTAGTTATGAATCCAAGAAGGCACTGGCAGCTTCGAAGGCAATCAGTTCCAAAAGACGATCCAAATCATCTTCAGCGAAAAGGACCGCCATCCAATCCAGCAGTATGAAGGAACAGATGTGCTTCTCGCACCACAAGGTTGAAAGGAGCATCCCCTCGCAACCTGGGAGAGGTTCGATGTAGGCATGGCACCGGAGCCATTGCACAAACGCACAGGCGCAGCTGTCAGCCTGTCTGACACATTGTAAGGCATCCCATAGACGTGTCTCACCGAAGCATTCCTGCTCGTGGACCAACAAAGTAGTCACCCACAGCTCATGATCCAGGGCAGCAAGGGATGTGTTTGAAAGGCAGACATCCATGGCCCACTGAAACAGACATCTTCTGCAGGAAAAGACAGGTTGCACGCAGGTGAAATAGGCATAGCGGAACGTTAGCCTATAACCGATGCGCAGCACAGCCAATGGGACACATCCAAAGAGAAGCTGCATGCGGTCACGGTACAGTTGCAACTGACCGGGCTCGGCCTGGCCCACAGAACGGTCAGACATGGCGTGACAGCATCTCAGAACCAGCGCTCCGCTGTACAGCCAAAGTAATGATCTGAGACCGCTAAATGCAGTATGTAAATTGGAAGAATGACACCCGGTGGTACTCCCGTAAAAGCATAAAAGGAAGGGACAAGGCCAGAGCCCACAAGTCTGAAAAAAAGTGGGCAACGGCCTTCAGTATCAGACGCTATCAATAATTTGTGTGTCAGTTCACCGAGAAAAAAGTGGGAGTGCCGTGTTCAGCAGTGACTGAATCGCGCGGGACGGTCAAGACACCTGGAATCCGAAGGTCTCCGGGCTGATGTGGGAGCGACTACTTGTTGAGACAGAGGCCCATTGTGCCTGCACACTTATTGAAGTATGCTTTCGCTGTGGGAATGTGAGGCCACAAATGACTATCCACAATCACATATGGGGGAGTTAGCAGGACATTGGCACAAAAGGAACACGTTGTGCAACAGTTCCGATATACGTGATGCCTGCCCTGTGCACGCAGCAGTTGTGCTCATGCAGGAGAACCTAAGTACGTTTGGAAAATAGATTTAGCGTGGGTATGCTGTCAGGGACTGGTGTTCATGTTGTTAAACATGCATAAATCGCACATGTCACATGAAGAGCCCTGTGCAACAGTACTTGAGTGTGTGAATGCGACAATGTCACCATCGTCCACATGACAGGATGTGGTGTGATGCTGGCTCTTGTGGGCACACTGCTAAGGATTTCATTGTTCAGCGCTATGTGATCTGTGTCAACTTCCGTCATGTCCATGTTGATGTTATTAGGGGGGTGGGAGCACACTGCTTCACCTCCCTGCACAGTCCATCCCTTAGCATTCTGGTAAATGCTGTTCAGTCATGATGCTTACTTGTCATGGGACTGAAGTGTCTCACCTGATATGGGCAGGGAGAGGTACAGAGACTCGAGTGGATTGTGGCAGCTTCCTCAGCAGACACCGATCACAATGTTGCTTACCTCTACTGATGTAGGATGATAACGCGACACACATGTGTCTAGAGATTCACAGCACTGACCTGCACCAACCTTGGTGACACACGACAACGGTAACAGAAGTGAGCTTTTCAACTGAACTGCATTTACCAGGATGCTAAGGGCTAAACTGTGTTGGGAGGTGCAGTCGTGTGCTCCAGTCCCCCTGCTGTCCATGTTGATGGTGTTGGCCGGTGTTATCTGTGACGCATATTGTACAGTGTTGCCTAGTGGTGTGCTTTTGCGGTTATTCCATGATCTGTTAACGCACTGTTATTTCCTTGTGTCTTTCCAGCTTCCTCCACTCTCTCATTGGACTTTTCGCTTTTACATATTCGGATACATTGCAATGTGAGTTAACATGCGGCTTACTGTGATGTAAATGCTCTGGACACAAAGGCATACTGTTGTGAGTTGTGTTTATTTTGCAATGAGTGACAGGTGAGGGGTGAAGTAGAAAGTGATGGTACATGGATAGTTAGTGTAGCACACACAATGGTAGAGTTCAAAAGTACAACAGAACACTCCCATCCTTGTGGCAATGTGGGTTCGGATTTACAACAAAGTCAATGTTCGGTGTTACAGTGGTGACATCAGCGGTTGCTCCGAGAACTGGTACGGCACGGTGCTGTGCCACGTGATCGTCCCGGGGGTCTTTTTGGGACGCCCCCTCTGCCGTTTGCCATGGGGGGAACCTGCTGCATACTCAGAGGTGTCTGAGGATTCGCTGTGGTGTGACTCACCCCTCGCTGTGGCCGCGGTGGTGTGACTATCATCCTGCTGGCCAGGGGGGGGCGGGCAGATGTCAGAGCAGCTGGCATGATCCGCAGATCAACCCACGAGCTGGACCATGTACTCAGCAATTTGTCCCAAGCGAGTGTCCATGGACCTCTGCAGCAGGCGCTGTTCCCGCAGTACTTCAAGGACCTGGCCCATCTGTCCCTGGTTCTGCTGGTATGCACCAAGGACAGGTAGCACGGTGTCCAGGGCCTCTGTCTCATTGTCCTCCTGTGAATGTCCCCCAGTTGGCCTCCCACATGCCCTGAAACCACGGACATGTGGCGTTGCCTGGCGCAGCCGCCGCACACCGTCACCAGCATCACCGGTGTGCCTGGTGGTATTCGCAACTGCTGGCAAAGGGACAGTGCTGGAGGCAGTGGTGGTGATGGTGGAGGTGGCTGCCACACAGGTCGTTGCTGCAGGGGTCTGCGTTGGCGGTGCAGCTGTTGTGGGAGTCGTGGTGGTGGTGGTGGGGTCAGTGAGGGCCTGAGCATGGGCTGTCCTGGGCACACCGGTGGGACCATGTCGGTCCTTCTCACCTGAAAAGACCAGGGACTCTGCATCCAAGGGTTCACCTTCCTGGGGGGGGGGGCTGGCTGGGTTCGTCCATGGCACGGTCGCGTGCTGTTGCTAGCGAGTCACCTTTTGGAGTAAGGTCATTTTGTCAGCATGTTCGGCACACAGCACAACTTTGATGTTCATGTTGGGCACATTTAATTTGAGATGACCTGACTTTTACCTTGGCATTACTAGGCATTCATGTCAGTTTGTCATCATTCGCACATGATGTTGAGGTACATACAGGGCTTTGAGTGTTCAGGGTCTCACCGGTGCTGGGCACCGTCATATGTTTAAGGGGGCCTCGGTATGGGTCTCTATTGTGCTCTGTTTCGTGCCCTGCCACAGGTGGTCCGTTCTTTTTGCTGGAATGCATTGACAGCAGGCACATCGATGTGCGCATGGTCACACTCCTCACTTCTCACTGGTGGAGGAGTTACGGCATGACGTCATGCCAGGTGAGCGTTGTGGGGAAGTGAAGTCCTTTAAGGATTCATTTTGTCTATTGAATTCACTCCTTTGGAGACTCATGAGCAGCCACATCGTTGTGGTGTCACCAGGGCTTTAAGTGTAAGATTTTCCAATGTTAGATGCAAGCCATAGTTGCTGCTTCTTTACCTTATGCAACTGACAAACATTGACAAGGCCAGTATTCCGGAGTTGTAGTAGGTATCATTTACTTGTTGTATCATGTATCTGGGTGCAATGGCAGTGACAGTAAAATGCAAGTCGTGTAGCCCAATATGCTAAGCAAAGATTTGTGTCGAAGGTTTTTAGGCCACGCCCTTAATTACATTGGCAAGGCCCCTTTGCGAGACCCCGCAGTTTTTTCATCCCACTTAAAGCCCTAGGTACCTACATTGCTTGTTAGCGATTTGACATGGCTAATGGGCAAATTTCATGTGTACAGATATTGTATTTCCGTGGACATGTCCTCTGGTACTAACTTGTTGCTCATCCAATTCAGTTGATGCTTGGACATTTGGGATTTTTCTATGTGTATCTGACTACTATGCCGCGACTTCATGATTTGTGTTGTGCTTTTTGTGCTTGCCTCCTGTGGTTTGTGAGGGCTGACAGAGTTTCCATGCATGTGTTGTGTTGACCCGAGTCTTTCTTGTTTGAGGCAATGGGACTTGCACATTGGCTTTTTGTGGTCGCGTTCTTGTATTCTGCTTTGCAGTTGCATGTGACTTCATCAGTGACACTGTGTATCATGTGGCCTCTCGATGGTATTAGCAGTATGTGCACGGCCTAAAAACTTATGGGGGTTTCCAGAGTTGGCTACCAAGTGCGGGATGTGGGGGTCATTTGGCTCCATGCTGTTTGTGAGGGGAGACAGGGTTGTGGTCTTGCTGTCAGGTGTCAATGACCACTCCCCAGTAAGATGGCTAGCTACCTGTTGGGAGGAACTTTCGACGGTGTTAGCTGCCACATGGCTGTGGGGTGGGGAGGGTGAGCCATGCTGTTTGGGAGGGAGGCCAGGGTGCATGAGCTGACCACCTACCTGTGAGGTTGAGCTGATTAAGGAAATGCTGTCCTTGTGATCCATTCATATTCAATGCGTGCATTCCACATGAGTTTGATGTGGGCGGGCGGTTGGAGCTCACTTGTTGTGCACAACGGTGCATTGTGGTGTGATGTGATCATGTTGTTGGTACTTACCAGCCTCCAGTCCCCCCTCGGTTCATGTGAGACTCTCTGGATGCATTATGGCAGGCAACTTTTCCTACCATTCAGTGAAGGTTAGTGGTGTAATGGGAGGGCCGCCACCAGTTCTCTGTGCCGCCGCGTGGTTCCTCTGGGCCCGACGCTTGAGCCGGGCCTTGGGGTGGAGCCACCGCATCCTGATGTCACGCACAGTGCGTAGGGTGGTCCCTATGGCCTTGACTTTGCTGTGGATCCTTGTCCACATCTGATTCTTGCACGCAAGTGGGGTGTGTTGGACCAGGTTCTCGGACAAATGTGATTCTCCCCTGATTCTCTCATCTACCATCACTTTCTACTCTGAGTCGGTGATTTTGTGCTTTTTCTTGGGGTGCATGGTGCAAATGGATGAGGGGTGCAGGGTGCAAGGTGGTGGTGGAGATATGTGATGTGTGTGAGGTGTGTGGGTGAGGGTGTTGTTGTGTGGAGATAGGTGGGTGTGATGCTGTGCAGTGTGAGTCAATGCTGTCCTGTCTCTCTGTCTCGGCTTGTAGTGTGCAAAGGTTGCTGGTCCAGGTAGGGGTTGGTTTTGTAGTGTGGTATGTGGGTGTGTCCACATGAGTGATGACCTCCAGATGTCTCTTCCATGCTGCGCATGGCTTTCCTTACCGGCAGCAAGTTGGAGTGTATCATTGTGGCGTGTGTGTTGTGATTGAGGGCGGCAGGGAGTACAGGCACACTTCGGGCATTGTTGTGTAGTTGGTTCCGTCCGCCATTCATTTGGCCTATGTACGTGCGCGGCGGTCGGACGCAGTGCTCGGTCCGCCAGCTCTGCATTCTCATCGTAATTAGCCATGCGGTCATGCTGCGGCAGGAGCGGACTTTTCAGGCCGTTGCACGATTTTCCCCGTCCACCGCGGTCGGATTTGCAGCTTTTCTGACCGTGGTGGACGGTCTTTTGTGACATCCGTCCGCCGCGGTCTGATTTTGCGTACATTGCATCGTAATTTGACCGACGGAAGTGCCGCGGGTCATGCGGGGGGATTTTTCCCGATGCCATGGCGGTCGGAGGGCTTTTCCGTACGCCATCGTAATTGGATCCTATATTAACTCTGAGAAGGTGCTGGACACTAAACATATATAATTTACTATTCCCACTCCAAACTATATTAACTCTGAGAAGGTGCTCGACACTAAACATATATAATTTACTATTCCCACTCCAAACTATATTAACTCTCAGAAGGTGCTGGACACTAAACATATATAATTTACTATTCCCACTCCAATTAATATTAAATCCAGAAAAGTGCTGGGCACTAAACATATATAATTTGCTAATCCCCCTCAAATTTATATAAAATCATGAAATATTCTGGTCACTAAACATATATAGTTTTATATTCACAATTCCAAAATGCAAAATTATTAAATTTAGTTACTCAGTATCAAATTTATAAATCATATTCATCAATTAAAATAAATCATACATTGTAAATGTAAGTAAGTCCGTTTTTATATAGCGCAGCTACTCACCCTTACGGGTCTCAAGGCGCTGGGGGCCGTAGTGGAAATTAAGTGAGTTATTGCCCAGAGTCACATGGTGCTGAGCTGAGCTGCCGCCGGAGCCGGGGATCGAACCGTGAACCCTGTGCTCCGAAGTCAGCTGCCCTGGCCGCTGCACCACACCTCTGATAGATAATCAGTGACATCCCTCCCATCGCCTGTATAGTGGGAAGTGTATAAATGACCACCTACCTGTGAGGTTGAGCTGATTAAGGAAATGCTGTCCTTGTGATCCATTCATATTCAATGCGTGCATTCCACATGAGTTTGATGTGGGCGGGCGGTTGGAGCTCACTTGTTGTTCACAACGGTGCATTGTGGTGTGATGTGATCATGTTGTTGGTACTTACCAGCCTCCAGTCCCCCCTCGGTTCATGTGAGACTCTCTGGATGCATTATGGCAGGCAACTTTTCCTACCATTCAGTGAAGGTTAGAACATCTTTCCACATATACATTTTTTTTAATAATTATAAAATATAAAACATATTTTTACTAATATATTATTATTATAAATATTGAATATTTTTTTAAATTTAAAATTTATTTATTTTTTAAATATTATTAGCAAAGTTTGATACATAATTCATTAAATTTAAATAATATCTGTAATTATTTACAAAAATTCCATTTAAAAAAAACAATATTTAAATTTAAAAAATGAAAAAAATGTAACAAATGTTTCCCCATTAACACGTTACATTAATAAATTAAAATATTTTACATTTTATAAAAAATTAATAAAAATATATATATTTTTAAATATTTAAAAAAATAATTCCCCACCCTTATCCCCTATAAATCCAACATTCCACTCCTAAAAACAAATTAAAATTAATGTTTTTTTTTTTTTTAAATATTTTGTATCAAATATTTTAAAACACTCCCCACCCTTATCCCCTATAAACCCAACATCCCGCTCCTAAAAATTATATTTCAATTCAAAACTTTTATAACATTAATTAACTATTATTATAAGATTTACAAACATATAACAATAAAAAATATTACTATAACAATATTTTTACATAACGGTATTTTAACAAACGACATTTATAACAACGATATTTTTTACAACACACTAAATCGATATTTTGTACTTCAATATATTTAAAATCGATATTTACTACTTTCGATATTGAAAACTCGATATTTTTACACATCGATATAAAATTTTCGATATTATGTCCACTTACCCTGTAAGAGACATAGATTAGTTATGGATTCCTCACCGCCCCACCCATCCTCCCTGTTCTGCGAACTGACTTCTAGGATAAGGACTCCCTTTAAGGGCCCTAGTTTTCGTGCACCAGTGGTCAGTGTCTTGCATGGCTCTGCGCTTCTGGCGTGGAATGTCGTGTAAAGAACTGACGTCAGCGCGCGAGGGCAGCGTCTAAGTAGATACCGCGACGTCATTCCGGCGACCACAACGCCAACGACGAACGCAGAGTCGACCGACGCCACCTATCGACCCAGTAAACAGCTAGTCATGCAATCTAGGTCTCCCCAGCCCGGGACATGTGAGAGTATGGCGCAAACTTTCCCCCACAGTTCTGACGGACAGCTCCAAAACATATGCGCCATATCCGCCACCGTGTCCCGGCAGTAAGGGCATTCCGCAGACATGGGAGGGTATATCCTATGTATCTTAGCTGGTGTTAAGTAAGCTCTATGTAACACGTTAAACTGTATATATTGAAAGTGTGCATTGTGCGAAACCTTCCTTGGGTACATCAGTACTCTGTCCCACTCTTTTTGGGTCAATGCACGTCCGACATCCCTCTCCCAGGCTTGCTGAAAAATACTCAACGGGTCTTTAGCGGTATAAGGAATGGCTCTAGTTACCCATGTGATCAATCTCCACCCACTACCCATGGTGTAAAGGACCTGCGTCAGGGGGTGGATTGCGGGTTCTGTATCAGTAATGCCCCACATGCACTCCACTGTCATCATGAGACAGTTGAACTGACCAGTTAACTGTGGTTTTAAAACCACAAGAAATAGAACAACCACTTGTGTTGTCTCTTCAATTCATTTATTTCAGGGTGCCTTTATTCTTGGGACTGAAACAAGTTTATTAACTCCCAGTCATCGTCTGCTTTATTTGTTATGGTCTGCAAGTGTGTGGGACGATAGTTGTTTTCATCAATCCAGACAACATCTGTGGTGCCAGACTGCCAGGTCATGGCAGGGCTTGTGTATGTTGGTCTGTTGTGGATGATGACGTTTGTCCATGTACATGTTATGAATCGTTACTAAATAATACCTAACCCAACATCAGCTGATCACCTTGACTCCGATCATGAATAACTTGAGAACTGTAATTGATGCCCAGTCTCTCAAAGCGTCACTGGATCACACAAGAGTTAGAAATGCATTCTACAAGTCCTCACAACATAACAACACAAGGTCCAGTAGTGTCTTCCCGGTAACATTGGCACTGCCATTTTGTAACATGGCAATAGTTGAAGTATACAAAGACTGTCTATTTAACTAAATGCTGAATAGCTGCAAGGTTAGCTGCTGGTATAAATGGATCGAGATGCTGCAGAGGTAGCTGCACAAAATGGCTTACCCAGAATGGATTATTTGCTGTGCCCATAGATTGCACATAGTGTTTATAGTTGTTCTTCTCAATTTCTACTTCAGTGGTACACCTACAGTATCTGAATAGGGTATGTAAGTGCACATTGGAAAGGTCATAAGTGAAACCATGATTGGTATAGGAAACATAGTTGTAATGAATGTAAAATAAAGGAGGATGCTTCCAGATTACTATGCAAGCGCAGTGACCTTAAGAATAGGCCCAGAAGAAACAATTTTGACTCTTAAGACAGGCACATAGTACAAAACAAAAGGCCAGTAGAGGACCTGCAGGACAAGTTTTCCCGTTGCAGTTTGACCATTAAAAGGCCTTCAGTAATATGATAGAGTTGCCTGACACATCACTGCCATTTGCAGCCCTTTGGTTTTAAAAGGAAATTTTGTGTACCTCGTCATTTTTACTGTATTTAGACAGTGCTTAATTTGTAAAAAAAAATAAGTGCCAAGGCTGTCGTCAGGATGCCCCTGCAGCTTGCACCACACATTGCCCCTGCCAGCGCTACCAGTTATAGTAACAACACAGCTAGTAACCATACCACGCCTACAAGTGTGACAATTCGGACTATTTCAGGCCCCAAAGCTATAAGAATGAGTTGGGTGGCAGGTAATAGTCATTTTAATGTATATTGAATTAATTATTAACTGTTGTTGTGGTCATCTCTAAATTAGCCAGACACCGCCACCTTGTGGCAGACTGTCACAACTGCCGGTGTTGACAATTAAGTGCCAGTGCTGAGCACCTGAAACCACCAGCTCAAATTAAGCTCTGATTTAGCAGAAGGTTTTAAATACACAATTTATAAGCAGTATTTCCTTAAGAAGCTCTTGTCCAGCTTTTGCCAACTTGTGTTTTGTAACTTGTAAATTACTACTGTTACTTCTTCAGTGCAATTGGAAGAATATATAGATTTGAATGAAACAGGTGCCCAGTTGAACCTGTACGATCTGAAATCCTTGATTGTAGTAAAAGCATTGCATTGACTTGGGAGGGAGGGGGCAAGCCAAACCGAGACCAAATTTGTGTGTGCAAAAGGCCGCTTTATTGAAACAGGTGCATATCACATTAAAAACTCTGGCAACCGCCTTACAAAACTAAAACCTCACTATACATCAAATAACTGACCCCCTGGTCCCCCCCGCCCCTACGATCCCCTCAGCATTACAACATAACAACAACCTTACACAATAGTGCATATAAAATTCATGCCCTCCAATGAAACCCAAATCTCCTACTTGCCTTTCTGCAACTGTAACTAACCAACGTATACTCTAAAACTTAGGCTACCTGCCTACCCTTTCCCTGCCCCTGCTCACAAACTTCCAACACTTAACCCAAAACTTCTGCCAACCCTGGCCAACTTTTAAAGACCCCGCCGGCACCTGTTCCAAGTGACAGATTGAACAAACGTCTTCCCCTATGCACCTGAGATCAACAAACCTAGCCAGAAAATTAAATATCTAGATCCCCCAAAATAGACCAAAACAAATCCCCATAAAGAGGGATGGGAGGGTGGGCAAAAACTGACTATAATCTACGCTACTCCCAGCCACCAGGTCACCAAACCTAAAATGGTGGCTGGGAGTGGCATGAGCCCCCATTTATATGTTGGGCTACCTTTGGGCTATCCCCAGAAAAAGCCCAAATCACACAACATGGCCGCTAACGGCGCCAGCCCCTCCCCCTCCCAATATGCCCGGGGGACAGACCTCGCGGGCTTCGGCTGCCCACCAAACCCCCCTTGGGAGGGAGGGGGCAAGCCAAACCGAAATCAAATTTGTGTGTGTAAAAGGCCGCTTTATTGAAACAGGTGCATATCACATTAAAAACTCTGGCAACCGCCTTACAAAACTAAAACCTCACTATACATCAAATAACTGACCCCCTGGTCCCCCCCACCCCTACGATCCCCTCAGCATTTCCCCCACCCCGCCGTTAAAATAACAACAACCTTACACAATATTGCATATAAAATTCATGCCCTCCAATGAAACCCAAATCTCCTACCTGCCTTTCTGTAACTGTAACTAACCAACGTATACTCTAAAACTTAGCCTACCTGCCTACCCTTTCCCTGCCCCTGCTCACAAACTTCCAACACTTAACCCAAAACTTCTGCCAACCCTGGCCAACTTTTAAAGACCCCGCCACCCAGGAAAAAGAGGGAAAGAGCAGGCTACGTCGCTACTTCCCCTTTTTTCTGCCCCCCCTGCCTCCTAGGAACAACTGTCTCAGTGCTTCTGAACATTCAAAGTCCTGGCTAAAACCTACCTGATTTCTAAAAGATACAGGTCCATGCCCAAGCGTGAAAGGTGCACGCCATCCCCTCTAAAAAAACTCCGCCGTGTCAAACCGTATCTCTCTATGGGCAATCCTGCCAAACTCCAGCTCCCTACAAAAACGCACCATTTCTGTGTTTAACTTCCACCTGGCTCTATCTACAGCTCCCGGATTCACTGCACCCTGCCACACCCTGCGGGGAACGAACTCTGTCCAAATGACCAAGCACCCAGACCACTGTTCCTTGATAAGTGCCAAATCCCTCTTCATGTTCCTCATTAAGGCAATCCCTTTTTCTTTACCCAATTCGTTTTCGCCTAAGTGAAGGACCAAGATATCCGGACACCTCCCTGCCCTCAACAAACCATTCAAGCATCGAATCAGATCCTTTCAAAGCATGCCCCCCTTTCCCCTCCAAAACACATTGAAATGTTTTTTATTAAAACCTAAATTTTCTCCAAAATAACTTTGCCGAGCTTGTATCTGGGCCCACTTCACAAAAGAATGCCCCACAATCGAAATGGTCATCTCCCTGGAGAGGGGGCCGGCTACCGAACCTGTAACGAGAAAAACTGCGTGAACTTAAGCAATCGCACCAACCGCGTTAGCTGCCCCCTTCGCAGTGCGCAGATAATGCTTATAAAAGTCAGATGACCACCTCCCGAGCTGCATAATGTCCCCCTGCCCCCACCCCCTGTTCCTGGCTTCAGAAGCCGCACCAATCCTGAAAGAATGAGTCCCAAAATCAGCCCCATCAATTCCTAGGTCTCTTAATGCTTTCCGCAACCCTGACCGCAGTTGGAACGCCGTCACTCTGTTCCCCTTTTCATGTACAAAAACCAGCCCCACAGACTCCTTGGATACCTCCCTCCATTTCGCACCCCACCTGCAGGGGCAAGTGGCCCGAGGAGAAAAAGCCTGCAGCGACACCCACTTTCCCAAACCCCTCTGATCCGTTTTCGACTTACGCAACCAAATGCAAATCCTGTCCCCCCTCGGAACCACATCCTCCCAGCAGATCCCCCCGCCCCCTTTGCCCCCCAGCAATTCCGACACCCGAAAAGCCCTGAAAAACATCCACACCATCACTGTGGAAAATAGACATGCTTCGAATTCATTTGTGCACACCTGCGGCAGTACCTGTAAAATTCTTCCCAACAGATGCCAAGACACAGGTTTCCTAACCCGCTGGGACTGACCCCGTTCCCTGGCCCATCCCTCCAACATTCGCGTGCCTAGCTCCCCCGCGGATGGAGCATAACCCCATAACAGCTTACCCACAAAGCTATACCCGCCAGCTTCCCTGTAATCGTAATCCGAGATAAGCCTCTGTTGATCATATCTAGTATGAATTGTACAACATCTTCTCTTCTATGCTCTAACGTGGAATGCCGCTGGGCTCCCGAGAGCAAAAATTCCGCCCATGCTAAACTGTACGCAACCCTAGTTGATGTGGCCAGTGATCCTATCACCAGTTGTAGCATCCTGTGTTGCCTACGTACCACAACTGCTGGGACATGGGCGTCGGGGTTTTGTCGGCGTCCTTGGCTAGCCCACGGAATCTCCCCCACTGTGAACGAGACAAAGCATCCGCTATGTCATTGTCCACTCCTGGCACGTGCAATGCTCTAAATACTATGTCGTGGCACAAACAGCTCAATACAAACACTCACAACAGCTTCAAAACTTGCTCGTCCCTGGCTGATTGACGGTTCACTATCTCCACCACTGCCATGTCATCAATTCTAAAAATCACTTTCTTGTGTGCCAGCTGTTCCCCCCACAATGTCACCGCTACTACCAGCGGAAAGAATTCCAAAAACGCGATACTCCTCCCCCCTCCCACCCATTCTGCTGGCCATTGTTCGGCACACCATTTCCCTTGCCAGAAATGGCCAAAACCCTCACTGCCTGCCACATCTGAAAAGATTTGAACGTCCCAGACTAGATCCTCTTCTCTTGCCAAGGGAATACCATTAAAGTCTTGCAGAAATACTCTCCACATTCTCAGGTCCTCCATCACACCCGCTGAAAGTCTCACATGGTGGTGTGGTGGTCTCTGTCCCGAAAGCGCCCTACCTAGCCTCCTATAAAAGGTCCTCCCAACTCGCACCACTCTGCAGGCAAAATTAAGATGCCCCAACAGTACTTGTATCTCTTTGACTGTGACCTTGTCACGAGCTAGCATTGTACCAAGCAGCTCCAACATCCCGACTTTCTTGTCTGCTGGTAGCCGCGCCTGCATGGTCCTGGAATCGATTTCTATCCCCAAAAAGGAAAGAGCCGTACTAGGCCCCATTGTCTTCTCGGGTGCCAAAGGGACCCCTAACGCCCTCATCAGCTCTTTGAAGTTTTCCAGAGCTGCCTGGCACTCCGTGGAGCCTGAGGTGCCCACAAAAAAGAAATCGTCCAGACAATGCGTCACCAATTGGTGACCCATCCTCTTGGTAAACAGCCACTGTAGAAATGTGCTAAAGCACACAAATAATGCGCAAGACATAGAACAGCCCATCAGTAATGCTTTGTCCACGTACCATCTTCCCTTTAAGTGGATACCCAGAAGATCCCAATCATCTGGATGGACTGGAAGCAAACGGGAAGCCGATTTTATGTCGCATTTTGCCATTTCCGCTGTTGCGCCCGCCGTCACCACTAGTGACATGGCCACGTCAACTGACGAATGTGAAACAGTAGCCTCTTTTTCATCAATAAAATCATTCGCTGAGCTCCCTTCTGGCCATGACAAATGTTGTATAAGGTGAAACTGCCCTTGTTCCTTCTTCGGAACCACCCCAATCGGGGAGACAATCAAACTTTCCAAAGGCCAATCCATGAAGGGGCCCGCCATCCTTCCTTCGCGCACCTCTTTGTCTAATTTCTCCTGAACTATGTTAGGATGATCCTTTGCTGATTGCAAATTCTCCGCCCACCTCCTTCATCGCGGTCCCCTATACCCTAGTCTAAACCCCCATTTGAAACCCTCCCTCAGCACCTCAGCAGCCTTCTGGTTGCCATAACCCTGTAAGGCCGCCTCTACCTTGCCAGCTTTAACCGGTGTAAGAGCCCTTGGGCCCAGGCCCCTTTGCCCCTTGCGTTCCTGCAAATTGCTGTGCCTGTTGTCCCCCTGTGTTTTACCCCCTTGCTGCCACTGCTGTCCCCCTTGTTGGTGTCCCAGCCCCCCCCAACAATTGACCAACGCGTGTCTCCCCCCGCATTTTGAACACTCTTGTTTGAATTTACAGAATTCTCGGGTGCAAAATCCCTTATTAAAGTCCCAGCAGGACCCTCCCAAACCAGTTTGTCCCCTACCTGTCCCTCCCACCCCTCCCCGGGTGGGCTTTCCCTGAAAGGGCCGGTAGACCAACGGGAGACCACTAGCCGTGAAAATGGTTTTCCCCATCCTAGCTGCCCCCATCGTGTGTTGCCACAAATCTGTGTCTAACTCCCCCCACTTTGCTTCTGGGTCCCAAGCCATACGAGCCCTAAATTCCTCATCGTACTGTGCCCAGGCGTACCCCCCCGTGATCTGTGCCTTCCGGATCACATCCATATATTTAAACAATGCCACACAGCGTTCCGGGTACTTCTCGCAGTACACACTTGCGTATATTAAGAATGCCGCTGTCCAGTTCTCTATCGTGAGGGGCACCCGTGGCCTCTTGGCCAGCTCATATTCCTCTTCATTTGAACCCTCTTTTGCGCGCACCTCCCTGTGCAATAATTTAAGCATTTCGACATATTCGCCTTTCCAAATGCACTCCTTTGTTATTGCCATTAAATGCGCGCCCAGCGGCTTTGTCACTCCCATGTACGGCAATTTTTAAATTTTTTATTCCTTGCTCTCCAGTTTCTCTTTGGCCTCCGGAACGGTCTCATCCCCTTTATCCGACTTACCTGGATTTGTACTATCTTCCGTCTTCGGCGCACCCGACTTACCATTATCCTCGGTACCCACACCTATATCAAATACGTACTTGCCCTTCCGCAGTGTACCCGCCTCCCCTTCCCTATCTCCCCCCCCAACCCCCACTGAGATCATTTTGGGCCCATCCCCCATTGTTCGCGCTTCACCTGGCTCTAAGGAGGGTGCCCGTGATGCTGCAGTCCACCTTGCCATGTGGGTCATGTTCCCAGCCGCCTTGTTGGTCCCTACTTCCAGCTCCGACGCCGACGCCTAACCTGCACCATACTACTAGACACATTAATTTGCCCCCCGTGTCCCCATCTTCTCCATCTCTCAGTTCGCCCTCTTCTAAACTATCCTCATCATAGTCCAGTTCCTCCGGCCACTCGCTACCCTCCGTTTGGTGGCCCCCAACTGGCCCCCGATTCCCTCTGTGAGGAGGAGCCGACTGCACCCGCCGGTACTCCCCGGCACCCTTCGACATCCTGTTCCTGTGTCCTTGTTGCCCTGTAGACCATAAAGGTCCGTCAGGTGTTGGGGCCAGCGAGACCGCTCGGGGCCTACTTCTGCCAGCAGCGACGGGATCCCCCGTCGGTACTGGGCATGCCACGCGAGGCTCCGACCTCCCTTCTCCTCGGCGCCTGTGAGCCGCTCCCAGCTCTGCCAAGTCCGCTCCCTGGCGCTGTTCCCTCACCTGAAACAGAAAGGATTGGTCTGGTGTGCTGGGCCTTCCCGGCTTACCCCCTACCACCCTTCTCCTCTTCCTACCAACCCCTAACGTGTTCTCTGCCCAACCCCTTCCCACCTTGCATAGATCCTCCCACTCATGCCCACTAACCCCCCCTTCCTCCCCTTCACTCCATTCCATACCTGTCATGTACCCTGCCTGTGCCCCGTTGCACCCCCCCAACACATCAAACCCACCACTCTGCCCTACCCACCCCACCTTCCTACCCTCGCGGCCCCCAACCTCCCGCGCCCCTCCCCGACCTTCTAACCCAGCTGACCCACCCTGTGCCATGTAGGCATCTATTTGGCCCCTAAGGCCCCTCCCCTCACTTCCTCGTTCCAGGAAAGGAAAATATCGAGCCCTTCCCAATCCTGACTACGCCCTGCCGGTTCCAACTCCCCAGGTACCCCTCCCCCCACTCCCTCCCCCCCTAGCGACCCTATTTCCCCCTCCCACCCGGCCTCCTCGATCCCACTGTATGGGGATACCCCCTCCTCCCCAGACGTACCATCATGCCCCTGCTGGCCCCATCCAGGGTCCAGCTCATCTCCCGAGGCTTCTGCCAACGGCCGCACATCCCCATAATCCCTTTATCCCCCCCACTTCCTCCCGTCTTATGTTTGCTCTTGATGGGCCCCTCCCCTTTTACTACAGGGGGGCTCGGGGACCCTTCCAGCCAAATGATTTGCCCTTCAGAGCCCTCTAGGGCTCTCCCCCTTCTCCTTCCCTCTCCGCCGACCCACTTCCATTGACTCCCCTGCCCTGGGGGACTCGAGCTCATTCGAGCCCGCCCCCCAGCAGGCAAGATCTCGTGTGGGCCCTCCGCCGGAGGACCGCGTGGCGCGCTCCTCCGGTGAGCCCCGCCCCCTGGCCCCTTCGCCGGAGCCTCCACGCATGCGCGAGGCTCCGGCTCCGCAACCAGGGACAAGGCCACATTTTGCTTCGGAGCCTCCGCGCGAACGCGAGGCTCCGATTTCTTCACTCTGGATGGGGCCGCTCTTCTGGTGTACGAGCGGCCCCTTGCACTCACCTCGCTGCCGCGCGCCCTCTTCGGGGATGTGCACGCCGCAACGGCTGCTGCAACCCCAGTCGAACCGCGCCGTGGGGGGCGCGACCCCCCATCCACCTCCGGCATTAGAAGATCGAGGCGCCCCGCCTCGCTGAGGAGCCGCACCGCCTCCAAGACGCGGTAATCTTCCATATCCGGAATTGATTTAACACTTGCCTAACCTAACCCCGCTGCTCTTCCACACTCCCTACAGACAATCACTACTGCTAACCCAACTCGCTAACCACTAACCTCAACTGACAAAAACTGACTATACTCTACGCTACTCCCAGCCACCAGGTCACCAAACCTAAAATGGTGGCTGGGAGTGGCATGAGCCCCCATTTATATGTTGGGCTACCTTTGGGCTATCCCCAGAAAAAGCCCAAATCACACAACATGGCCACTAATCGGCCAGCCCCTCCCAATCTGCCCGGGGGACAGACCTCGCGGGCTTCGGCTGCCCCCCAAACCCCCTTAGGCGATTTCCATCATTTCAGCTCAGGCTGTCAGGACAAAGGCATGCCTGTAGTCCTAACTCTGTGCAGAGCCGATGGTTGCAACTTTCAATCCTTTCAGAATTTTGAAGGGCGCAAATCACCTACAAACTTTGCCCTCTTGCCCCGCATATTTATGGCTTTACAGAAGTATGAAAAAAACATTGGCTAAGCCAATAGGTTCCATTGCTGAGACCCATTGGCTTTGGCAATGCTTGTTCCAGGTGTAATAGGCATCAAAATTGTGGCTTGAAGTGCTATATTGAGTGGATGTAAGAAATTAAGATGGAATTTGTACGTTAATGCTTTATTTTCCTAACACACAGTGTGACCTCAGTCGTATGTAAAACAAATGGTTATCAGAAATAAAACTTGCATTCCTTATGCATGCACTAAAATATAGAAGACATCGCCCTTTATTAAAATGCATGAACAAATAAACGGTGATTACTTCCATAAGCCACCTGGATCCCGGATTTCACAAAACGTAATACTTGAGTAAATAAAACAGCTATTACCTAGCACTGTTGTTACCTGCTCCAAAAACCACCAGACATAGGGGCCGATTCCGATCTGGGTCGGAAAACTCTCCGACCGAGCCGGATCCGGAGAGATTTCCAACCGAGCCGGACTCCTACAGTCCGACCGAGCGAGTACGATTCGGCCGCATGCTGCCGGACTCGATTCGGTCGGACTCCCATTGAAGTCAATGGGAGCCGGTCGTACAACGCGTACATGGGCACCCATTGACTCAATGGGTACGACGCAAACAAGTGTGCCCCCTACAGTGTGTACGCGTGGGTGCGACTCGCACCGTACATGCATGTTTAGGGGGGGACCCCTGGGTCCCCCCTGTGTTCGCCTCGTACGGCTACGGGTGCAGGGGGGTCCGGCGCGGACCCCCCAAGTCCGGCTCCGGGAGCTTCTTCGAGCCGGACGCTCTGACTCGATCCGGCTGTCCGACACGTCCATCGTACTCGCTCGGTCGGAGAACGTCTCCATTGCGTGGTGCGATTCGTGTCCGTACGAGTCGGTCGGTGCGGTTGGGATCCGGAAACGAGTCGGTCTGAAACAACGCGTACGCTCGCATCGTACTAGCTCGTTCGGACAGCTGTACGAGTCGGTCGGAGAAAAAACGCACGGCTCCTATTGTTCCCGGGCAAATCCCGTTCGGTGAGCTACCGGCCGAGAACGGAATCGGCCCCATAGTGTTTCAATAAAATATATGAAAAAAGTAAAATGCCAATCAAATCTGTTAGCCATGGCTAACAGGATTTCATTAAACATTGAAATACGTGCATTTTGTGCTGCTACTACTGTTACTCACGTGCAAAGAAAATAGGATTGCATTTTTAAAAAAAAATAAACATGACTGCCAGTTGGAAAAAAACTAGGAAAAAACAACCAAAAATGTATTGATTAATCATGTAAATGCATACAGAATTGGAAAAGATTGCTGCGTGCAATATTGACACCAAAAACAACAAGCAATGCAAAGCCAATAGGTATTGCCTTATTAACCTATCGGCTTTGCAAAACTTTTTTGCTGATGCTGTGCAGCATCGGCAAAAAGCAATTCGCTGTGTAGAATCATCAAAAATAGGGAAAAATGGCATGCTCGTCTCATTCCCTTGATGCACCCATGTGTGATGGCAATATTGCGCGATGAGTCGCAGAGAGTGCGTGCAGCTAGGAAATGAAGCGGGCACCATTATTTTATTTATCAATCCAAGATGTTAGACATCGCTAGGCTGGTAAATAAAAAAATGAATGGCAGTTGCCTGTTCCTAAAATGAGAAAAAAAACGAAACTATGTATCACGAGGGACTCTGGGATCGACAAAGGAGTGGGTGTGGGAACATGGGAAGGAACAGGGAGTGGGCGGGGAGGGGGGGGGGCAGGGAAACAAAGGATGTGCTTGAGGCTTGGCCTTGAGAGGCCTAAAGACAATTATGAAAGCCAGGGCAGGGTTGGGATTGGGAAAGCAATAGACAAGCTCGGGGTGAGGGATGAGGGAGCAACACAGGCAGGGGAGCAGTGTTTGGGGGAAAGCAGCGCACGAGGAATAAATACAGCTACAAAACATATTCACTTTCATAGAGTGTTGAAAGAGAAAATAAAAAAGAAGTTTGGGAATGGGAGAGGTGATAGGATGTAAGTCAGCAAAGCAAAAGGGTTGTTAAGAGTCTACACTCCAGGGGAGAGGAAGGGAAACCACCCAACAAGAAGTAAGCAAATGAGAGTGAGAGGAAAGCCAACTAATTGTAAACGATGAGTGGGTTCTAAACCCACTGTAAGGTTTTGGTATGGATCACAATAGGCTTACGCCTACAGACAGCCTTTCCTGTTGTTTCCATCTGAGGAAGTGTTTTGTAATCCAGAGGTGATGAAACTTGCTTAGTAATGCTGTACTGTGCATTTCAACAGAAACTGCATTGTTTTTCGTTGAGAAAAATGATAAAATGCACAGCAATCAGACCTACAATCCCCCACTTACTGGAATTTACGAAACACTGAAATACCCCCAATAAATAAAGTTATTGCCTATTACTTCTGTTACCTACACAAAAATCCTGAAAACGCTGTGCTCAATAAATAAATATGGAAAATAAAAGAACCATCTCATCACTGGCAGGATTTCACAAAACATCAGAATACATGCTGTAGCAAAAACTGTAGCCTAGTACTGCCATTGATTGCACTACAATACATGAAAAAAATGAAAGAGCGACCAGATTCTGAAGGCCTTGCTAGCTGGACTTGAAACAAGCATTGGCAAAGACAGTAGGCCTTTTAACTCTGCAGTTGCTTTATTATTTTATTCTGAAACACGTTGGTGGTGCTGCTGAGCTCTTGCAATTATAGAACAAAATTTGGCTAAATGCAAAAATATTTTTTGTCTCAAAAAGCACACATTGCTTAGTAATCCCTAGCTCTGAAGGGAAATACTTTGTGTGTTGATGTGCTGCGTGTGAAAGACCAAAATCCCATCACTCACAAAGAAGTTAGCCAGTGGCTGAAGTAGGCTTACTAAATCTAAAGCCATACCTAAAAACACATTCAAATAGACTATATGGTACTGTGCTGCTGTTACCTACTCTGAAAGTAAAATGTCAAATGTCTTTATAAAATAAACAAAATTGGTTAATAAGGAGAGACCAAGTTGCAACAGAGCAAACATTCGAAATTTACAATTAAAAAATGTGTGCATACAGTATAACTTTGCACTGTCATTGATGAAAACTACAAGCAGAACAAATAATCCTTTATTAAAATGTATTAATAAAATAAAAGAACGAGCCACGCCTAGCAGTATTTGACTAAACATTTAAATTCACACAACTGAAACGATTCCCAAACTCATATATGTGTATGGGAAGCAGTACTGTTGTAGTATTACTTCCCATCCTCATAAATGCTTTTTTGATTTGAACCTGAAGGATCTACAGCCTAATAATAAAACTGCAACGAAAGCACAGTCCTTTCTTTCTTTCTGGTGGATACTTTTAACTGCAGATTCCTCAATTGCAGAATATCCCCAGGCGCCAGACTTGATCTGGAAGATTTTTCTGCATAGACCCTGAACGCTGGTAGATGGCATTGTGTGGCTCTGCGTGGACACCTCTTCGCCCCGGAACTGACGGCTGGAGCCATAAAAAGCGTCACCCAGATGTGCAGTACCTTTCTTTTCACACCTTCGTACACGGATCCGGAGCTAGCTCCTAATATTTTCTTGTCGATTGACAAGTTTTTTCTAACAACTTTTTTCCGGTGTGGAAGGAAATATTTCCCCTCCTAAAACTACAGGTTTTAAGCCTTCTAAGGACTGTTGCAAACAGGTGTTTGTGACAGATCCCCACAAAGTATGTCTCTGGTGTTTGCGTTTGGGCCACGACTCCAACTTGTGCAAGGAGTGTGCCCTTATGCATCCAACGGCCATTTAGGATCTTAAAGCCAAGCTATATATTGCTGAATATCATAGGATGTCATGTAAGCAACGTTACCACTCGAATTTCCAAGTGTGGACCCGTTCCCGTTCTCTTGGGGCTGCTCCAGTGACAGGTCTTTATCACGGTCCAAGTCTTCAGGTAAGTCGAAGTACAAACAACCCTAAGAGTCTAGGCAGGCCTCATCCCAGCCTCACCACTGTTCTTCTGAAAAGTACTGAGGACGTCAAGGTTACCCTCTGTCTCACTCCCAGGCCCCTGCCAAGGACCCATACCACAGTTGATCCCCGTGCACCCTGAATTTCCGGGTCCTTCATCGATGCTGCAACAGATTGAGGCATTCAAAGAAGCAGTGTTGCAAATCTTTGGCAATCTGCCGGCTCACTTTGTCATGCTTTTGGGTCCAACTGATCCGCGGAGGCCTCCTGTCGGGCTATCACTGGCGGATCCACCCTCATCGCTATCTATGCCTCATGAATCTGCCCCTGGTTCTGTCAGTCAGTCAGTCAAAGAACTTTATTTCGCATCGATTAAAATGCATAAAAGTACAATAAATAAGTAAAACATTTTGGTACTCTGGCACCATTTCTAAGAGTAAACAGAACATATTTCATTAAAAATCTGGGTAATAAAGTTCACTGGGCTCCCAAGAATGTGCAATTAATAAATTCAAACATTGGTCAGTTGTACCTTTACCTTTCCTGAACCCTGCCATAGAATCTTCTTTTCCCCTTCCCATTCTTCTAACCTGTTTAGTAGCAGGCGTCCTATAATTTTAGCTGAGTAATCAATTAGGGAGATAGGCCTATAATTTTTTGGGTTGAATGTGTCTCCCTTTTTAAAAATCGGTATCATTATTGAATGAGTCCATGAAGTCCAGTTTTTACTATAGAGTTAAAGACATTTGCCAATAGTGGGGCCCACAGTGACATGTTGGTTAAAAAGATTTCAGCAGGTACCCCATCGGGCCTTCAGGGGACATGACTACTGCAGGGCTTGTTCTACATTTGCCACTTCGAAGAACAGAGGATGGTTATTTATCTTCTTGAGGGAATCCGCATGGTTGATTAACCCCTCATTACTTTGAAAAATATTTTGAAAATATTTAACCCACCCCCTCGTCCTCAAAGTGTGTCTAGGGACAGTTCCTCTGTATCTTTTAAGAAAGAGGCATTTACAATCTTCAAGAACCCAGTATTGTAATTTCTCTCTGAGGCTTGCTTTAGGCTCTCCCAAGCTTACTCTCTCAGGTATGTAAATCTATTGTCCCTTGCTTCTTTGTACTTGGCCCGTAAGAACCGTACAAGCTGGATATTTTTTGAAACCCTTTCAAAGGCTATGCGCAAATTTGTTAGTGCCTTAGAGAAATTGTTATCAAACCATTGAGATGATGGACACACTTTGGTAGTTAACGAACGGGTTAACTGCTGATTAATGCCAATTAGGATAACATTCAAAAGCATGGGTGCTGTGACGGGGGTTCACCCACCCCGTTAGAAACAAAATGGTGCAAGATAGTATGTTTTTAAGCACAATTAATTTGGCTAAAATGCCCTCATGGAGCTCTCATTAAGGCCACCTCACAGATAACTAAAAGGCCTTCAGCCAGATGGATCCCTGATAAATGTGTGAACCCTATTGCACAATTACCCCCTTTACATCCTTTTGACATTGATAAAATGCATGGCCACTAAGGCTCCAGTGTCATATGTGACATCTGAAGCCTGTCCTTGCTTCTTATTCATAGGTTTATTGCATTCGATTTTAGTTTCAGGTTAACACGAATGCATTTGTTAGCTAATGGCCATTTCATTCCAGTGGGGCCTGGAAGAGCATTTACCAGCCCATCAGAACTGATTTGCCCATTAATTCCTCTTGTCTTGGTGGAATCTCCAGTTCCAACTTGTAATGACCCAGATTTTCCATGCCCCAGAGTAACCAGTACCCTATGTATTAGCAACTCCAGGAAATGCCAGGCCATTTACCAGGCCACTCATAATGAGGGCTCAGATACCCAATCACTTTCTGACCCAAACTTTCCCTTTTTAGGTCAAGCCTGGGCAGCGCATGCGCTGCTGCGAGGCATGCAGTAGTGGAGTATGGACTTGAAGCCCAGCCCACTCTCCCCCCATATTTGTAATTGGCTTGTCTCATTGTCCTTAGTAAACGCTGGCTTCCGATTCATTATTAGGCTTGTTAGTCCCTCCTTAGTACCGCCTTGTCTTCATTTGTAACCTCCCATGAAGACTGGCCCGTTTACTTCTGTTGTTACACGGTATGTCTTATTTAGTCTGTAAGCAATATTTTCCTTAATGAGTTTCTCCTACTATAGGCACAACATGCTTTCCTGCAACATTCAGCGCGCCATGCGCGCTTTCACTTTCCAAGCAGCCTGGGACAATGGCGGCTGCTTCTTTGAAATGAAATAGGTCTCGCATTTGCAAGAGTTTGAGCTATTGGCATTGTAAATGACAATGCCTTTTATTTATTTGTTAATTATGAAAAGAGATAAATAAAAGGCATTGTCATTTACAATGCCAATAGCTTAACCCCTTGGCCGCGGCGGTAATTCCGCTGCGGCGCTGGGGTTGTGGGGGGTGAGCGCGGCGCCGCCATGCTCATGACGGAACCACGCCGTCATGAGTCACGGGCGAGCTGTGCTCATGACGGCGTGGTTCCGTCACGACCCGCCCACTCACTAATTCGCCCGCACAGGCGGGGAATCAGTACCGCGTGGGCGGAGCGGCCGCAGCATGACGGAACCACGCCGTCATGAGCACACGCCGCCCGTGGCTCATGACGGCGTGGTTCCATCATCCGCAGGGAAGGGGTTAAACTCTCGTAAATGCGAGACCTATTGCATTGCAAATGCTTGTGTAGAGTTTATCATTTTGATCCTTCAGTAGAACTCAGTAGATAATACCCTGATGTACTTCTTGTTCTGGTATCGCATGAAGCTTCTTGGCAGGACCTGTCGCCTTTCTTTGGTGGGGCTGTTGCATTATACGCACTGTAGACCCGAATTGCTGGTGACCAGAATTTAACCCCTGAGTTGGCACCCAATATCTCCACTCTCACCACTGGCCCAGTGGCTTTCTGTGTTGGTGCCATGGCAGCCCAGCTGCCTTCTCCCAGTAGTGCTCGTGCCACACTGGTCCTCTCTTGCAATTGTGTGCTTCAGCCCTGGCACTCCTTTCTCCCCCAAGCTCTTCATCGTTGCTTGACTCCTTTCACATTGGTCTGCCTTCCCAGGGCCCCACCACTACACAGACACTCCAGTACTCAGCACTCCCAATCAAGAGGTCACTGAAGCTTTCCTAGTTGTCAGTTGCCTGATGCTCTTACGCAGGATAGGTCTTAGGCCTTCATTGCCATGTTCTCCTTGCAGCTATTCCTGACTTTTTGGTAGATGCTGCACTTCGCAAATCTCCTAGGACCCTCATTGACTTTCATGGTTCAACAGCTTGCATCTATCATTAACCGAGTCCTCGAGACGATGTTGACCTCTGGCTCAGTCCTCTGTGCTGCCTCTTTTCTATCTATGTATGAGCAAACACTGGTATCTGACTACTACACAACCATAAATTGGCCATGCACCTACATTTCCAGGCTCTGGGCCTGCTACAGCAGTTGCTCATAGGGCCTTGAAGACAAGGTTATGCTGAACAAAAAAGGGAATTGGAGCATTCCCACAGATGCTTCACTTGTCTTTTATGTCCATGAATAACCAAGATCAGATGCACACAGGTAGGTGGAGATAAATTGGTCTTTTAAGTTTAAGAAGCAGATGTGACTGTACAGAGAGGACTTTGAAATCTTGAAGGCGATTGTTGGAGCCTTTGGGGCTGGAGGGCCCCCTATTTTTAGGTCTCGGCCTGCACCAGCGCTTGCGCTGGTCTGGCCGAGAGTTTTAGTAAGCGGGTTTTGGAAGTGCAAACACTGGCTTTCGGCTGGCGACCAGCTTGAGTTCACGATGGCGTGCACGCGCAGCTGCCATCTGGGTTTCCTATCTCTTCCTCATTTCCTCGTCATGGCTCATTAACTCTCTGGACTCTGATGTTTCAATCGCAGCAGCAGCTCACATTACCAACTGAGGGCCCTGGACTACAGTCACATGAAAAACAACAGCGATTAGCATTGAAATGCAAGCTTTTTTTGTCTAGTTAGAAATATTGCTTCGGTGGGTTGATTTCACCTTATATCGCTATTTGTTTTATATTGGGAGTCACAGCCTAATTACCAGTATTTTTGTCTCTCACTGTTTTTTTTTAAATATTTATTCGCGCAAAGCACAAAGCTATATTTAAGGTTACTTTTCCGCGTCACTTCTTCACTCTATTTAAACTCCACACCCCCACTCTTATTGTCTCTCTCCTTCTCTCTCTCTCCCTCTCTAATTCTCTCTCTACTTAATTAACTCCCCCTCTCTATCTTTGTTAACCTTTCATTCTCTCTCACCCCTTTATCTGTTTCTCTTTCAAACTCCTTCATTCACTCTCTCTCCCCTTCTTTCTCTCTCTCTATCCCGCTCCACTCTTTATTCTATGTACACCCCTTCTCTCTCTTTCTCTCTCACCACCCTCTCTAATTGGGCATTATATCTTCACTCTATCTCTCACTCGGCAACACCACAGCATCACTCAGCGCAACCACAGCATCAATCAGAGCCAGCACAGCATCAATCAGAGCCAGCACAGCATCACTCAGCACCAACACAACATCTCTCAACGCCATCACAGCATCACTCAACGCCATCACAGCATCACTCAGTGCAACCACAGCATCACTCAGCACAACCACAGCATTACTCAGCACAACCACAGCATCACTTAGTGCCACAACAGCATCACTCAGCGCCACCACAACATCACTCCGCGCCACCACAGCATCACTCAGCACCACCATAGCTTTACTCAGCTACACCACATCATCACTCAGGGCCAACACTGCATCACTCAGCACCACCACAGGATGACTCAGCACCACCACAGGATGACTCAGCACCACCA
Organism: Calotriton arnoldi; assembly: GCA_963921515.1. NCBI lineage: Eukaryota > Metazoa > Chordata > Amphibia > Caudata > Salamandridae > Calotriton > Calotriton arnoldi. The sequence goes on from CAWUFW010015273.1 coordinate 178,309, forward strand.
CAGGATCGCTCAGCACCACCACAGCATCGCTCAGCGTCACCACAGCATCGCTCAGCGCCACCACAGCATCGCTCAGTGCCACCACAGCATCGCTCAGCGCCACCACAGCATCGCTCAGCGCCACCACAGCATCGCTCAGCGCCACCACAGCATCGCTCAGCGCCACCACAGCATCGCTCAGCGCCACCACAGCATCACTCAGCGCCACCACATCATCACTCAGCGCCACGACAGCATCGCTCAGCGCCACCACAGCATCGCTCAGCACCGCCACTGCATCGCTCAGCACCGCCACAGCATCGCTCACCGCCACCACAGCATAACTCAGGGCCACCACAGCATCACTCAGCGCCGCCACAGCATCACTCAGCGCCAAGACAATATCACTCAGCACCACCACAGCATCACTCTGCGCCAAGACAATATCACTCAGCACCACCACAGCATCACTCAGCACCACAGCAGTATCACTCAGCAACACCTGAGTATCATTCAGCATCACCTCAGCATCGTCTCCGCAACAGTCACCACCACCACCACTACCACCTCAGCATCACTCAGCACCACCTCAGCCTGCTCTCGGAATCTGGCATCTGTTGATTCTCCCCTAGCGTCTGGCCGCTGCTAGTGTTATAATACAGGTACTAGTTCCCAACCTTCACCCTCCGATTGTTTATGCCCCCTCAAAAAAAAGCTTTAACAAACAACCATTGCAATAGGCAGAAACAAGTTGCCAGCATTGCAAGAACAAAAGAAAACTGAGGAAATGTTTTATTGTAAATACTTTTTTAATATGGTCGTTCAGTTTTACATAATGCCTTCTTGGTCATATATAAAGTAACAAAAATGCTTCTGACACTTTTTTATTATAACTTTTCAGCATGCCGCACAGCAGCCACACTTCTCTACAGCACAGCTTGAAGACATTGGCAAAGTCAATAGCTCTGGCTAAACACTTATAAGGCCCCAAAGGCGAGACCTATTGGCTATGCCAATGCTTGTTTCATTATGGATGCCCCATCTCTTTATGCATCCTTCAATCAAAATGAAGCCTAACTTGAATGAAGTGAATTCAGACAGCACTTTTTTGCTAGAAATTAACTTATCATGTATTTACTAAATAGCATGGGAGCCTTTGTTTTCTTTCCAGAAATGAAAGTAAACAACACAGTATTTTAGACTTCTGCTCAATAGCGTATAAACATTGTTGAGAATGTATATTTGTCTTGATTTTATGGATTTCAGAAGGATGTATGTCTACTAAATTGTAATATCACATCTGTGATATTCAAAATGGCCGATCTTTTTGTTTAAAACAAATTATGATGGATTGGCCATCTATGTGGTCTTTAATCTCATGAATCCACTTGCTAATACTAGTGAAAATGTGTTTTTAGTTATAGCCGAGCTCTGGTTTCAGGCATGCTATTATCTGGCTTGTTATGCAGCGATCTGCTCGGCAATCTCTCCCAAATTTCCTTTTGTCAGAAAACACATTTTAGTGCTGGTAAAATACTCTGCGATCTCTTTCCTTAGATGTTATTGTGTTGTTAGACACGGTAATCTACCTTTACTTCAGAGGTTTTACATCAGGAGTCATTACATCGCAGTAGGTACATTGGGAGTCTTTACATCAAACGTAAGTTTTATTACTTTTTCATTGAGAGTCCTTTGCCTTGCAGGAAAAAGTGTTTCAATATACACAGCCTACGTACATTTACATTGTGACATTTTTAAAAACTTGTAATTAGCGAAAAATTAGTGTTAATTACAAGTAATTAAAAATAATAAATAACATTTATCATTCTTTTTTAAAGTTTAAATGATAATGTTATTTCATTAAAAGTATTTAAAAAGTAGTATGTTATATTAAAATTCGTTTTTTTGAGATAACCTAAAAATTAACATAACAAAACATATGTTTAAGACATAAGTAGTGTGTGTGTGTGGTTAGAATAATAAATACACACTATATTACGGGCAATGGCTGGTTCTCATAGTTCTCATAATGATGGATATGAAATATATATATGTGGTGTGTGTGTGTGTAAGACATTCATGTGCATATGTTGTAAAGTTGGAAATCACCAGAGATCGCAAGTTGTAAAAATATTAGATTTATTCTGTAATGGCCCAGCCACCTAAACAGTTTTCATCATAAAAGTTTTCCTTTGAGTTACCTCCCTTAAAATCCTTCCACCTTCCACATTCCATTACATCAGGACATTCAGGGAAGGAAACAATGCTTAATATAGATAGACAATTAACAAGATACCACACCCCTCGCAATACATAACGTAAAGCAAAGAAATAACTGCCCAAAGAAATGAAGTTGCAATACATATGTACATGAAAATCAACATAAACAACATCCAAGTATTTGGGAACATTCTCAAGCTTTCAATTTTCTTGACAACCACCACTCTTTTGAGATTCCATATTCTCCTGTCTTCAGTTTTCACACCATTAGTGAACAATTTTGTAATTTTTATTTGAATAGAAAATGTAGATACTCAAACCTTGTTTTGTAGGGCTGTTAATTTTCACAATGTCACCCACATTCACAATGGCTTGTTTGGCAGCATTTCTCCCATTACACACTCTTTTTCTCTTCATTTTGATATGTTTGTTGCAGTTTTCTGCAAAATACGACCCAGTTTTATATGCCCTAGACCCTTTGGCCAACCTGAGGCCCAGAGCTAACTGAGACAGGGAACCTGGTAAACTGTAACCCACAAACCACTTGCACTTTACATGAGAATGGCATATTCGGGCAACGATAAGTCTTCTGAGGCTAAAGGATTATTTGTTTGTTAATGTGTTCTGAAACTTCTTTCACCATGGATGAACACATGTAAGAATCAACAGTTTATATTTTCAGACTTTTATTAAAAACAACCTCCTAAACTAGTGCAGAAAACATGTATAGATGTACATAAAAACAAACAACAAAATGACAGTGAAAGCAATTAATAAGCAGAATTTAAAAAATGGATTGCAGCACAGTGACAGTATTTCATAAATTAATTGCATTGAATAATGGAACCAGTCTTTGTTAACCAACTTTTCCCTTCTAGCCGATAGCTAACCTATTTTAGCAAAAATAGTGTCCATCTGAGTATCTTGAGGTCGCCTGCAGCCCTTGTACTTTAGCTGGAAAACAAGCTTGTTGTTCTTTTCTTCAAGAAGGTTGCTCTCAGACTCTTTCTGTCTTAGTTGTGGCGTTCCTGCCCGAGATGGCTGTGCTGGTTCAGAGAAGCCATTGGCCTTTACAAGGGAAATTTGCAGCAATCTCACACACACCAATCTCCCCATAAAAAAACTCAAGATTCCTCTCTGTCTAATACTAGTTTGCACTAGACTTAAATATACCTTTCTGATTATTTTGAAAAAGGGAGTCCTCATGTTGAATAATGTCAAATGCAAGATTTAGCGTATTAATTTTGTTGCACTTTCACTAAAAGCTATAGCACGTTATAAATCACATTGATACATATATATAAATAATGTATCCACTATTAAACCAAGATGCTAGAAATTTTATATGTTGTACATGTGAAATCAACATTAAATGCTACACAAGTTTACAAATGGAAAATATTCACTCAAATACATGAATATACAAAAATATGAAAGGCAATGGGGGTACGTAAACAGAAAAGTGCAACAATTGTCAGTTCTTTGAATCTCTCTTCTTCCACTCAGGTTCATGCATCTCCTCTACATGTTTCTCGTTCATCTACACTGGACACAATGCTGTGTAGGTTGCTGCCCTCTAAAATGTTTGGCATGCACTCTTCCTGTAATTGACTATTAGTCAGCCTATAGAACCCTACCCTGGTTAGCAACTTATCCTTTCAATTCTTATTACTGACTCTTGCAGTTTGTATGCCCTCCTTCAGCACTCTGTTTAGCCTCTCCACTACCCCATTTGACTTGTGCTTAATACCCTTCTTTCTTACGAAAGCTTCCATTTCAGTAGAGAGAAATTGAACTGTGCGTATTGTTTTAGGCAATCCTTCTTTGTAAAAATACTCTGTCTAGAAACGTTATAACTGATTTAGCCTCAGTGTTGTTAATAAGGTCAATCTCTGGCTATGTGGAATACATATCAACTAGGACTAAGACATACTGTTGATGACCTCCCACTTTATATCGGCCCTACAATATTAAGTGCAATGCCTTCCCAAGGATTGTTGGACAGTCTGTAGACAATCATGGGCCTTTTCTGTGCTTCCAAATCTTATTACTGATCTGACACTTAATGTAATCTTTTACCATCAGTTCATCCTGAGCATCCAACCATGGCCACCTGAAAGTAAGGATTAATCTTTCCTTGGTCATACATATGATTAGGTGACCCTGAGGAGCATTCCCAATCAGGATAGAACTGAAAGAAGTAGGCAGAACCAGACTTGAACCACTAAAAACCAATCCACCACATTCAGGTAGTTCATCCTCAATGTTCCAATATTGCCTAGCTTCACTATCACAAATCTCCTTTCTTTCCTACGCTTTATCAATATGAGCCATAACCTCTTGCAGCAATACATCTTCATTTAACTTTTCTTTTCAATCCTCCCCACTTATCACCTCACCTGCAATTTCACACATTATATCATTCTCATTGTCTGCTAACCCTCTCTTTTTTTGGCATTACCGTCTTCTTTCACCAGCCTCAAAAAACAGTCAACAATACAGTTGAGTGCCCCGGGAAACCAAAAGCTTTGTGTTCTGTTTTTATTTCAAATGTATTTCCTTATGGGAATTTCTTTAATTACTTTACAGCCCAGAAAACAGCAAGGGTTTCCTTTCTATGACAGTGATGAGGCCGGGTCCCCTGTTGTGAATGTACTTCGGAACCCCTGGTCAATGGACCTTTTATACCTGCTTAGAAGTGTAGAGGGGAGAAATAACTTGTCACATCAGATCCACAATCACACTGATTCATGACTCCGAAGAATCACAGACTCCGGCTTCTAAGTTAGTTTGTTTATTACAATGCCAAAAATAACTGGACATACAAGCACCTCAAAATGAGGTTGTAGAAATACATCGGAACTAATACAAAGCCAAACCTACGGGCAAAGTTAAATCTCTGAAGCATGTAAAGAATGATGAATTCCAAAATCAGAACGCAGGCAATGAGTGCCCCCACGTCAAGATTAGACTTCATTGGAGGTTCGTAAGTAAAAAGCATAGTCAGTCCCTACTCTACCGCTAAAGTGACATTCCTACCTAACATTCCCCAGGCAAGTTCAGGAAAAGGTGTCAGTGCGTGAAGACTTCAGAAGAAGTACACTCACGTTGTATGGGTCAAGTAGCATAAAGCTACAGAACTCATTCTAAGATGCTCCTTCTCTCTCCATTAATCTCCTCTCCTCTCTCCTCTCTCTAACCCCCGGGGCACTGTCCCTAATTCCAACACCAAACTCATAAGACACACCCATTTCGCATCATCCGATCGCCTCATCCAGCTGGACACCTCCTCGTAGGTGATTTTCCATTTAGTTTCGATACTCCCAGCCTTTGGCTCTATGGCCCTTGATTCCCAGGGCCTTCTCCAGTGAGAAAGAACACCGTCTCACGTTATCATCACTCCTTGTTCCAATGTATCCTCTCCTCCCTGAGTCTAACTCCTAAAACAAAAGCGTTATTCTAACTAACAAAGATGAATTTCTCCACCTGCAACAGAAACGTGAGAAAGAAAAGATTCCACATACACATGAACATTACAAACAAACCTGTTGTGAGAGCCAGGGAAATACACATGAGGCCTACTGAAAAATCGGCTAACATAAGAATCTCCATGGAACTTCATTAAGCACACATATACACACACATTAATATGGTGCACGTTTAATTCAATACATTATATATCAACAAATAACTTCATTAGTCAGTTTCTAAACGAATACTAGGATTTTCACCATTTAGAATGTAATTACCATGTTAATTCTTCACTTACACGAAATAGTTCTATCACTTCACTTTTACACATTATTACATTTCACATTCTAATGACCAAATGTTAACATGACAAAAGTATAAATGCAGGTGCAAACTACTCGTAATTATGATGCACCCCTACAAATGAAAGATCAGAATCGCGCTCTATCAACAGAATATTTTAATTTGTGTCTCTTTAGAAACCTCCATATAAATAAAGTTGCCTTCTCAGATCTACCGTCATCCCCATTCAACACTGCCCCTAAGCCCATTAAGCTGGCATCTGAACTGACTGTTATCTTTGCATTGGGATCAAAACTTTGAAGATTCTGAGCAGTGCTCAGTGCCCCTTTTATGTCCTCAAACTCATGTTCACACTCTGATGACCATTTGTACTCCACTCCTCTCTTTAACAATGTTGTCATGCTTTTTAAGCGATCTGCAAACCCATAAAAAAATATTATAATATTGTGCTATCCCTAGAAACTCTATCCACTGCTCTTTATTCTCATGAGAGGGCAAATCCCTTAGGGTTCTTACCAAATCTTCCTTAAGCCTGATGCCGTCTACAGATATGGTGTGCCCTAAATAAATACTCTCTTTCATAGTGAACTTGCATTTCTAACCTTTTATGGCCAAACCTTTATCTCTCAATCTATCCAGCAGTTGTCTCACACTTTCTTTGTGTTCTATGTTATCTGCCCCAAAGATCAAAATGTCATCTTGAGTATATTCCAATGCCAGGCACATCTCCTAAAATCTTGTCCATTGCCCTATGAAAAACAGATTCTGCAGATATTTACTCAAACGGCATCCGCCACTATCTAAATACTCTAAAAGGCATAATGAAGCTATTAGAAGCCCTATGGAGTTTGACTTTGTGGTCTGCTGAGGTGAGGTAAGATCTAATGTGCTAAAATCTTAGCTTCTGTCACCATAGTCAATAATTCTTTGATATTCGGAAGTGGGTATCTGTCAACCACCACATATTTTTAGAGTTCCCTTAGGTCAATGCATAACCTGACATTGCCACTACCATTTCAAGCTACAACTACTGGTACCAGGCAATTTGTGGCTTCAACTTCCTTAATAATACTTTTAATCTTCTTCTGTCTAATTCCTTTGACATTGCTTGTTTCACCATGATGGGTACACTGCATACTTTAAACACTTTCAGTGTAGATCCATCTTTCAGTAGAATATTGTGTACACTACCTTCTGGACACCCCAGTCGATAGCAAAATACCTGAGAGTTGTCACTTCTCAGTCTCTCAGCTAATCTGTTTTCATTTATCATGGGTACTATTCCAGCTGTTTTCGCACGCCAACTCATTATACTGTCACCTTTAGACAACATGTAAACTTTACCAGAAGTGTATCTTCCTTTGAATTCTATGACAACTGACAAATATCTGATTAACTTGATAGGTTCACTACCGTAGGACACAGGTTTGATGTGGGGCTCAAACACTTTCATCTTCCCTATAAAAGACTTTTGGGACCAACATGGTCTTAGCTCTGGAAAAAAACAGTATCCAGTGCCATCTACTTCAACAATATCAAAGGGTCCTTTTTTGTTTTTGCCAGTCACCTGATGAATAATTTCACCATATCCATGGTACACAGGCATCATTGTTTCCTACACACACTTATCTTATCTTTCTCTTTTTATTTTTTTAGTAATGTCCTATGCACCCACATGTTTTGCACACTACCTTCCTGGGACACTCCTTACTAGTAGCCGAATGCCCTTGACTGTCGCACTTTAAACAGTTACCTTGAAATTCCTTATAAAACAAAAAATAAAAAGATGTAGTCTATAGTAATCCAAAGTATCAATATATTCCAAAAATCACATCGAGAATCAAAGCTCACATGTGCATGAAAACATAAGTCTACATGAGAAGAAAACTCATCATGGGCAAGGTGCATCAACAATAGTACCTCCTTATTGATTCAGCTATAGTAATTCCTATATTTGCCAGCAACTTTCCAAAGGCAAAACACATCTGTTGGTTTCTACTGGGATGTAAGCTGTAGCCTTAGGCAGGACAGCTAGTATTTTTCTCATCAGAGGATCAGTCCTAGGACCGGAGCACCTGTGTTTTCCTTCCTGTAGTGTTGTCACTTGGCCTTGGGTTAATCACACCTATGCATGCAGCATCAAAGCATGTATGCACTGTCTGCGATCTGGACTTCCTCTGGAAATTGGATCTGCGCCAAATCACAAGATGTTTCAGGAAACACTATGTGCACAATCTGACTAATACCACCCAGAAAGAATTGCAGACACACTAACGACTTTCTGTGAAATAGTTTAAATTAAATGTATGGCAGAAGTTCACAGCAGTCACTGCCCACAAACAAAAGAACTTAGCTGAAAGAAAGTTCTCATTTCATCCACAAGGGCTCTACCAAGAGAATGAAAGCTGAAACCAAAATAAAGCAAATCATGGACAGCAGCCTCGGGAAAAGCGGTTTGCCAAAAGCAGAATTTCTTTGAATTTCAAGCCTCTTACTGACTAAGAGTACCTGAAGATAAAGGTTCCCTGAAGTGGCGTGTGTTGAGAGTCCCCCTTGAGTGTAGAGGCATCATGAATTAAAAACCTTTGAGATGAACAAATAGATCCCCTTCAGCTTGTTTGCAGTGTTGTAAAGTAAGAAATCATTAGAGACCACAAGTCCAACTTGTAAAAGATGAGGTTTGTTCTGTAACGCCCTATCCACTTAAACTGCTTTAATCTTGACAGCTTTTCTCTTCTCTTAGCTCATGTCAAATCATTGGACCACCCATGTTCAATTACATCATGACTTCCTGGGAAGGAAACAAAGTTTGCTATGGGTAGACAACTACCAGGATAGCACAATATATATGTGCTTAAGACAACATGAGCATAGGTATTTGTGCGTCTATATATATATCTATAGATGCATGTAAGGCATTTGTGTGTGTGTTTGTGTCTATATACCTCAAAACAATAACCTTTCAAGCTTAGTGTGCTGCATAAATTATGCAAAAAAGGAAGCAGAGAACACTGGGTAGTTCCCAAGATAAGGTAGAGAGCAGCTCCTATATAGAGCACCCTACAACACCAGCAAATCTGCACACCTCAAATGTCTGCTTTTAAGCATAGGATTAGCACAGTGCCATTCCCGCCAAGCTAGAAAGGGACAAAGGGGTCGATTCCGATCTCGGTCGGAGACGCACCCAACGCCATTCAGTCGGGAAAAAAGCCATGCGAATGCCTGTTTCCCGACCGATCCGCACATGAATCCGAACGAACAAGTACGATGCGCACAACAGCACAGATTCCGACCCAGTCGTACTCACCCAATCCAGGTCCTGATCCCCGACCGAGCCGGATCCGTAAACGCAGATACGAGTCGCCCGGAACCCAAAAAGCAGCCCCGTCCGGCCGGACAAATACGATGCGCTTCCCGTACGCGCCGAAGCCTTCGCTACGCACGGCACGTCAAAGCATCCGGGAGAGGCGCACATAAGCTCCGATTCGCGCCAGAACACGTTCCACGGCTACGAGACGAACACGCAAGCGACGAGGACGAGGCGAAGCAACGACAAAGACGAACGAGACGAACCAACAATGAATCCCATCGTTCCGATCCTACCAATATTCTACATCTACTACCGGAACAGGCATGGACGCGTACGGCGCAGAAGGTAGGTCAGACACCAACCACAAACACAAACTACACGTACCCGACATATCACACACACACACAGGGATGCAGAAATTACTTACTCCAGAAACAGCAGCACCATAGGGGCGGGATGCCCATCACCAATGCCACATATACACATAGGGGCCCGGATGCCTGTCACTACTACCACCCCTACCCATGGGGGTGCCAGGTGCCTACCACTACTACCACCTCTACCCATGGGGGTGCCAGGTGCCTACCACTACTACCACCTCTACCCATGGGGGGCTGGATGCCTGTCACTACTACCACCCTTACCCAGGGGGTGCCAGGTGCCTACCACTACTGCCACCTCTACCCAGGGGGTGCCAGGTGCCTACCACTACTACCACCCATACCCAGGGGGTGCCAGGTGCCTACCACTACTACCATCCATACCCAGGGGTGCCAGGTGCCAACCACTACTACCACCTCTACCCATGGGGTGCCAGGTGCCTACCACTACTACCACCTCTATCCATGGGGGCTGGATGCCTGTCACTACTACCACCCTTACCCAGGGGTGCCAGGTGCCAACCACTACTGCCACCTCTACCCAGGGGGTGCCAGGTGCCTACCACTACTACCACCTCTACCCATGGGGGTGCCAGGTGCCTACCACTACTACCACCCATTCCCAGGGGGTGCCAGGTGCCTACCACTACTACCACCTCTACCCATGGGGGTGCCAGGTGCCTACCACTACTACCACCTCTACCCATGGGGGCTGGATGCCTGTCACTACTACCACCCTTACCCAGGGGTGCCAGGTGCCTACCACTACTGCCACCTCTACCCAGGGGTGCCAGGTGCCTACCACTACTACCACCCATACCCAGGGGTGCCAGGTGCCTACCACTACTACCACCCATACCCAGGGGGTGCCAGGTGCCAACCACTACTACCACCTCTACCCATGGGGGTGCCAGGTGCCTACCACTACTACCACCTCTACCCATGGGGGGCTGGATGCCTGTCACTACTACCACCCTTACCCAGGGGTGCCAGGTGCCTGCCACTACTACCACCTCTACCCATGGGGGTGCCAGGTGCCTGTCACTACTACCACCCTTACCCAGGGGTGCCAGGTGCCTACCACTACTACCACCCATACCCAGGGGGTGCCAGGTGCCTACCACTACTACCACCCATACCCAGGGGTGCCAGGTGCCTACCACTACTACCACCCATACCCAGGGGTGCCAGGTGCCTACCACTACTACCACCTCTACCCATGGGGGTGCCAGGTGCCTACCACTACTACCACCCATACCCAGGGGTGCCAGGTGCCTACCACTACTACCACCTCTACCCATGGGGGTGCCAGGTGCCTACCACTACTACCACCCATACCCAGGGGTGCCAGGTGCCTACCACTACTACCACCTCTACCCATGGGGTGCCAGGTGCCTACCACTACTACCACCCATACCCAGGGGTGCCAGGTGCCTACCACTACTGCCACCTCTGCCCAGGGGGTGCCAGATGCCCACCACTACTACCACCTCTACCCAGGGGTGCCAGGTGCCTACCACTACTACCACCCATACCCAGGGGGTGCCAGGTGCCTACCACTACTGCCACCTCTACCCATGGGGGTGCCAGGTGCCTACCACTACTACCACCCATACCCAGGGGTGCCAGGTGCCTACCACTACTACCACCTCTACCCATGGGGGTGCCAGGTGCCTACCACTACTACCACCCATACCCAGGGGTGCCAGGTGCCTACCACTACTGCCACCTCTACCCAGGGGGTGCCAGATGCCCACCACTACTACCACCTCTACCCATGGGGGGCTGGATGCCTACCACCACCAACACCCCCACTCACAGGATGGCAAATACATGCCACAAGAAGCACACACCAGCAGAAAGAATGCAACACAAATACATCCCCCCCAACACCATGACAAGTGTGTGTAGACTGTGTCAAATGCCTACAACACTGAACAGGACTGTGGACATACAATGTGACCCCCTATCACAAGTGCCACACATAAATGTGTGTGGCACCCACAATGCAAGCAGGCCATGACCATTGTGGCAATGGGGTCCAAACCCCCATCATCACAGTGCCCAAAATGTAAGTGTGGGGTCCATAGCTGAAGCACATATTGAACATTGTGGCAATGGGGTCCAAACCCCCATCATCACAGTGACCAAAATGTATGTGTTGACAAAGAATAAGCTGCAACTGCCAAACTGCATGGATTATTCCTGGTCACAGAACAACAAACACATCAGTGGCAAAGTAGTGCTTGTGTCCCATAGCAACATAGAATGGGGGAGGCAAACAGTGCAGTGCAAACAAGACATACCTTTGGCCATGTGCAGACAAACATCACCCATGGGGGCTGACACTGTCAACATTCATCAATGACACAATGACAGAAGTGACCATCAGAATGCAGACCCACATATTTGCACCAATGGGCACACAAATTCAGATACCCAGTGGAGACTGTAGAAGGGAGGTGAACAGATACCATACCATGGCAGCAATGGGACACACACACAATGATCATTGTGCTGACTGATGACCTAGGAGTCCCAGGGACAGCAGGGCAAACACACCAAACAACATACAGCCAATGGCACACCTAAGATATGCCAATGCAGTGGTGCCGATGCACATACACAAACAGGCAGACCCACACTGCACATCAAACACAACAGGTGAGGGGGTACCAGTGTCCCCAGGCAACCACACAACACATGAGGAGGCCTGAATACCAATTACAAAGATGTGCATACAGTGCCACACAAAGGTAACTCATGGATCCAAATCCCCTATGTGGGCAATCAGGCATTGTCAGATGAGAGGGAGCACAAATCACACATGTCACACAAGCATGTAGGAACAGCAACTGACACAGCAAGACACACAGACACCACAGCATCACACCCAGGGCCCCCACAATGTGGTGACCCTGGGCTGCATTACAATCCCACTGTGATGACAAAGCTAGATGTCGTTCACACTGTGAACCACAGTCATGTGTCCTGAGCAACAAACTACCATCACACCTACACAAGCACAAATCAACCAGCACGGCCTGTCAGCCAAGGCCAACATGGAGGCAGGGGTCTAGCCGGGCAACAACTCTCATCTGCACACACTCAACACCACACACCTCGACCTCCAACAATGTGCAGCAGTGAAGCTCACATGCACTGGTGACATTGCACATGCACCCATGACAATCCCAGGGGGTGGTGGGAACCAAGGTGCAGAAACACATCACACATGGCCACTCTACCAGACTCCTGAATGTCTGACACACTGCACACTACGCTGTACATGGACATGACGGCAATACCACACCAACCAATGGGATCCCAGCCACAGTCACACACCTATGAAGAAGCCAAGGTCACCCACAAAAGAACACACATAGACAACTACCAACATTGCAGCCCTGAGGAGTGCCAGCAGTCACACACACAACGTGTCACAACCAATGAAAGCTAACACAAACCAGAAATCACATGACAGGTGTAAACAACAAGTGCAAGGGAATCCTGACTGTGACACATCAGCGTCTGCCCACAAACTCAGCCCTGACAGCAAACACACCTATGGGTGACACCCTGATGACCAGTAATGTGCCATGCACCCACATCACAGAGAACCCAGGGAGAAGACTTTGGGGGAACATAGCTCAACTCAGCAAGCATCACAAACAGGAACATCACTAGGGATCCCAGCATGCACAGCAACATGGAAGTGAACACACACACATGCTCATACAACACACACCTTGGGCGCACGAGATGTCACAGGAGTACACACTGCCATGAGGGGACTCCACTCCTGTGTGAGGAAAGCTGTGCCATATGTTGCATCAGTAGGGCTCCATCATGTCAGCAGAACACTTGGTCACACAGTCAACAATTAGCACCAAATGAAGGCTCCCGTCACATCAGCCTAGTCATGGGAATGTCAACGAAATCAACAGCACAGATCCAACACACATGTATAGCAAGTTGCACTGACAACACAGATGAGTCCTTCCCCATTGATGCCCAAACCTGCATGTCCAGTGGAGATGGCCACACGGTCAGGGAACTAGACTAATTGAACAATGGCAAACACAACAGATGTGCATGGGTGGAACCCACAGATGTGATATTGCTAATGTAAGTAGGAAATCCCATTGCCAAATATTGAAAACATGACACCCTCAGATACTGCTAAGGACGACTTGGATACACCACAGGATAGGACACTGTCCCCCTGGAACACATGGGTTCCTGCACAGTAACACTTCATTTTCATGAGTCCAAATATCACCATCACTGCAGCAAGGGCATGGTTAGCGTCATCAACATCATGTACATCAGAAGTAAAAGCACTAGAGAACAGAAAGTTGCTTTATTCAGCATGTGGGTTCAAAACTTGGAAGAACTGTAAGGTATCAACAAAGGCCAATGGCCAGACCATCAAGGAAATCTATACAGGGTGACAGTGGCAGATGTCACCCTACGCATGCCTGCACTGATCACAACTGGGGACAATCCCCTAGGAGGGGCATACGGGGGGGCAGGCCAGGCACCGCAGGGACAGGATCAGGGCTCACCAGGAGGAGGCAGGGAAGGGGTGGTGGGTGCTGGAGAGCCACTGACAACTGCAGTGGAAGTGTCTGACATGGTGTGTGCCGGCACAACTGGGGGCATGACTCAGATGTTGTGGGTGCCGGCACAACTGCAGTGGACCCTGCAGATGGAGTGGACAGGTCCGCCACTGCAGCGCCCAAGTCAGACAGGGTGATAGTGGACTCCACTGCAGTGCCCACCTCCAGGGAGGAGAATGGGGATCAGGTAAGGTGGGCAGGACAGAGGGGAGGACACCCTCACCACATCAGTGGTACAGACAAGCGCAGCGGGGGTGTGGGGCCGGAAGAGCAAGTGGCAGGGGAGAAGGCCTGACCCTTCTGGGGATGGTGTATCTGTGGGTGGGGGAACCTGGGGCAGGGGTGTGGTGGGGGCACCTGTGGAGTGGGGGCCTGAGGGATGGAGGAAGGAGACTTGGTACCTGAGCTGCAGGGCGGCGGCGGGGTCTTGCTCTTCCGGGACCGGGGGACTTGCGGGTGGGGGCCTCAGTCGGTCTGCGCCTGGGGGATGGTGTCCGGGGGCCAGGGGCACTCCGCTCCGTGTGGGTGGGCTTCCTCTTCCCCTGAATGCTGGATCAGCTGGGTCGGAGGGAAGAGGCCAAGGTCACAGAGGAAGAGCCGCTGTGTCTTTGGGGTTGCAGGTGAGGCAAGGGAGGGGTCTTTGGAGGGAGAGGCAACTGAGGACTGCGCAGTGCTTGTTGATGCGTGTGTTTGTGCCTGTGCCCCATCCCCTGTGAGTGTGGTTGCAGTCCCCTGACGGTGCGTGCGTGTGCGTCTTGTTTGTGGCGTGTGTGTCCGTGTGCTGCATGTGTCTGTGCTGGTGTGTGCCTGTGGCAGTGTGTGTGTGTGCTTGGGACGGGTAAGGTGCTGGGGAGTGTGGATGGGGCAGAGGCAGGAGGGGTGAGGGACTGTCGGAGGAGGGACACTGCTGCCGTCAGGGAGGAGTCCATGGACCTATTGCCCCTCTGTAGGTCAGACATGCCCGATGAGATGCCCTCCATGAATGACACCAGCTGAGTCAACAGACTGGTGTGTGCATGGAGGACACTCAGCATCGCTGTCTGTCCTACATGGAGCTGGCGGAGGAGGTACACAGACTCCTCACTCAGGGCAGCAGGGGACACAGGGGCAGGGGGTGCGGTGCCTGGCCCGAAGGAGACACGCTCCCGAACATGGGAGCCTCCACGGACCTCGGGAATGGGAGCCGACGGGAGGCGGTGGTGGTGGTGGTGGTGGCGGGGACAGCAACACTAGCTGGGGTGTGGTGGCTGCTGACACCCGCCTCCATAAGGAGTCATCGTCCGAGTTGCTCTGGTCCTCAGCTGAGGTGGATGGTGCTGAGGACTCCTCGGTGTGGCTCCCCTCGCCCTCCGTGCCACTGGGTCCCTCCGACCACTCCTCGGCTGCTGACCCAGTCTGGCTCTGCGGCTCCTTTTGGTCCGTGGAGCTGTCCCCTCCTGTGGCCGTGGATGTATCTGCAATCAATGAGGAAACAGACAGACATCAGTCACCTGCACCGAACGCACACACCACAGTAAGTACAGCACATTACAGAGCAAGCCCTGGCATCCTTAGTTGAACATTGCTAAAACTGCACAAACAGAACAGGAGAAGTCAATTGTCAGTCTGATGGTCAACCATGGCACTCACATCCCACCTGGCCTTGCACCCATCTGTCTGGTGTCTGTTGGATGGCAATACCCCAGTGTGGACACATGCACCACCTACACAGTATTTGGACAGTGCAGAGAACCCGGTGAAGCATGTGGACATGCACACATCACAACTCTTGCCACTGAGTCAGTGCAGGTGTCCGGATGAAAGGGATGCCCAGAGTCAAATAGGAAATGCATGTGATGCATACCAGTGACAGACACCATGATGCACCCATGTCCTGATAGCCATTGCCACAATGGTGTGCATGTAGCACATGTCACTCCCCTGCAGGATCACTAATAGGAAGTCACATGCCATGGCACAGCCATGCCTGCTAAGTCATACATCACTGTCTCCAGTCACATGGGCAGGGCAGCCAGACAACAACACTCTGCACTGTGTCACAATAGTAGATCATGGGGAATGCAAGTCCTGGAGCTGGAACAAGTGCACATGTACATCCCCCACACACCACATCATCTGTACCCTCATCTGTCCAGGTCATACCCATTGGACATATGGGAGACCTGTAACACTACCCTCTGCACCTGAGCACATCACAATCTGCTGTGAATGGGAAACAGCTGCCTGAACCTCATATTCGCATACCCCAGTCTGCACGGTCAGGTGATCAAACACCTATGTGTCACACATGTATCATCTCCTATGGTCACATCTCCGGTGGCATGCGGAGCCCCAACCGAGGAACACCCCAGCAGACCTGACAACGAAGCCACAGCACACTGACACAGAGGCAGACACCTAGAGGGGACAAATCACTGAGCAAAACGTGTCAGCTGATACACGGCAGTGGGAGTACAGAGTGTATTGTATGGCCTGGAGTAGGCATGACTGTCCTGTCCCACATGAATGAGGGATGAGCCCTGGACAGTAGGCAGCTGGCTAAGTATGTGTGACACACGTTATATACACACTCCTGGGGCACAAACATTGTTCCCACCCGCAGCATGGTGTGTGCCAGATACCCCAGGCACATGTGGTGGATCAGCTCAGCAATTGGGCCACATATCAAAATGACACGCAGAACACATGTCAGAACACAGGCAATGTGTAAGCAATGGACCCACCCATGATGCCCACCACAGAGTCAGGGAAACAGATGCTGTCCCCCACCTTGAGTCAAGCAAACTGCAAGGACACAGTACCCAAGTGACACAATACCCTGACTGTAAGGGCCACACCTGGGTATCAGATGAGGAGTGGGCAGTGCACAATAGAGGGACATGGGTCCTGGACCACAAGACTGATGTACTGTGGAAGTTTAACCAGGCCAGAGGAGGGCACATAGCATGGCAGACATAGTTCACAATGCAGACATGGACTCACCCCCTCCTTGCTGCTCTCTGGCCTTCAGCTGCCCATCCAGATCAGGGAAGACCACCGCCAGGATCCTGAGCATGTGGGGGTCAGGGTCCGGTGTCCGCCCCTCCTGCGAGGAGGCGACATCTTCAGCTGGACCCGTGCGATCCTCCGGGTCCAGCCCCGAAGGTCCTGCCACCTCTTCTGGCAGTTGCGGATCCGGCGCTTGTAGACCCCCACGGATCTCACTGCCCGGACGATGGTCAGCCATATCTTCTGCTTCTGGTGGGCATCAACCTGTGAGGATGACAAAGTGAGAATGCCATAACTACACGTGCAACATAACCGTGCATTACATAGTTGGATATACATGTCTCAATCACAGGGGCATATGATGTACATAGGCAGTGCAACGATGGCCATGGACAGTATGCCAGCAGTTACTACATGGTATCATTGCCTGGGCAGTAAAACCTTGTTTAAATGCACTGTCACTGCACTATACCTGTCCAGTGCATGTAACTACACACTATGGGGGTGACAATTACTCAGTGAGCCTGCTAGCCAGTGGCGTGCAGACTGTTAGCCTTGCTAGTCAGACAACATGCACATTTAGAAAGGCAGTGGACAGAACACTCACCTGCTCCCCTGCTTTCCCATACAGCTTGCTGTACTGTGGAAGGAGGCCATCCAGCAGGGCCTGGTTCTCCTCAGTGCTGAAGGCTGGGGCTCTCTCCACAGTACGTGCCATTGCAGGGTCCAGAGGGTGCAGAAACAGCAGCAGTGTAGTGGCAGATGTCGTCCTGGAGCATGTAGTGCAGGCAAGTGAGCTCTCAGGGGAACAGCCAGCATTATATGTGTGCTGCAGAGGCAGATACTGTCCCATGTGTCCAAAGTGATAGGTCCAAGTCGCTTGCATCATCTGAATCTGGCCAATCCATGGAATTGCACCACTTACACACCTTCAAATGTTCAACTTCATGACACCCATGAAATTGCAACATTGTTGTGGGTGACCTACTGAATTTACAGCATCAGACTCGTTCAAATTTTGAAAACGCTGTCCGTTGCCAGGCCAGGCCATAGCTAATGGGTGCGCACCGATCGGACCATTGCTGTTCAACGCGTACATGGGATACAACGCGCACTCCGCACACATTGAATGCAATGGGCCGGCCGGGAACACCGATCGGACCATTGCTGTTCAACGCGTACATGGGATACAACGCGTACCCGCACACATTGAATGCAATGGGCCGGCCGGGAACACCGATCGGACCATTGCTGTTCAACGCGTACATAGGATACAACGCGTACTCGCACACATTGAATGCAATAGGCCGGCCGGGCACACCGATCGGTCCATTGCTGTTCAACGCGTACTCCGCTCGACATTGAATGCAATGGGCCGGCCGGGCACACCGATCGGTCCATTGCTGTTCAACGTCGTACTCCGCATCACATTGAATGCAATGGGCCGCCGGGCACACCGATCGGTCCATTGCTGTTCAACGCGCACATAGGGATACACGCGTACTCCGCACATTGAATGCAATGGGCCGGCCGGGAACACCGATCGGACCATTGCTGTCCAACGCTGTACATAGGATACAGCACGTACCAGCGCAGCATTGAATGCAATGGGCCAATGTGTGCGCACTGATCGGTCCATTGCTGTCCAACGCGTATTGCCAATACAACGCGTACCAGCGCACATTGAATGCAATGGCCAATGTGTGCGCACTGATCGGTCCATTGCTGTCCAACGCGTATTGCCAATACAACGCGTACCAGCGCACATTGAATGCAATGGCCAATGTGTGCGCACTGATCGGTCCATTGCTGTCCAACGCCAGTATTGCCAATACAACGCGTACCAGCAAGACATTGAATGCAATGGCCAATGTGCGCGCACTGATCGGTCCATTGCTGTCCAACGCGTATTGCCAGTACAACGCGTACCAGCGCACATTGAATGCAATGGCCAATGTGCACGCACTGATCGGACCATTGCTGTCCAACGCATCCCTGTACAAGTCACTGGCATATGTCACCATGCCTGTCACAGGTGAACATATGCCAGCCACATATACTTCCCAGGGAGTGAGGGGCACACCTACAACACCACAGCCTGTCCAAACTGTATCCTAGGGCATGTAAGGCTGCATTACCTATTCCGTGTATGGGGGTGAACATGTTGTTCTGTGGGTGTCACTTGGGGGCAGCCACCCCAGGCTGTGCACGTGTTTATGGGGACAGAATCCTTGGTGTTTCGTGTACATGACCACTGTGATGTGCAACTGTTCATATCTGAGCATGTGGCATGGTCACAGTTCACGGTGGTGTATGTGTATGTCATGTCACATACCCCTGAGTCCCATGTGGGACGTTATGTTCAACTCCAGGGTGACCCATTGGCACAATGGTGATGGTCCTCCACAGTCTGTGTGCATGTTGTGATTACAATGTCTCTGATTTCATGTGCACAATGGGAGGCAGTCTCCACATCCACGTTGTTTGTGCATGGACTTTGATGTTGTGCGTGTGTGTTGGTCCATGTCTGTCCTGCCGAGGCAACAGGGACCACTACCTGTGGGGCTCATGGTTGTTTTGCTGTGGTGTATACATGATACACCATGTCATGCCAGTGTCCATGTGGCAATACAGGGTCCCTGGGAATCTACCTGTCGTTGAGCTGTGATGCCTGGGGCACATCAGTCCTCACATGTCACTGTGGCGTGTGTTTGTTATTTGGCAGCAGGAGATGGGAACTGGGACACGGCCTCATGGTATCCAATGGCACGACCTGGGACTTATTGATGCCACTTGTTGGACTGTGATGTTAGATATTGGCCATGTATGTGCCATACATATCCGTATGGAACTGCACACATCATGTACTTGTGCCTCATTATGATGTATCATGTGATGTTGAGTGTGTTCAATGCCACATATGTGGGTGACTGACAATCTTGCTTTCTTCACCTATGCACTGCAGGGCACCAGCTGTCCATAGACCATTCCCTGACCTGGCAACGATGGTGGAACGTGACAGCATCCGACGGTACCGCTTCACCAGGCAGCTGATTGAGGATTTGGCAGTGCGCTTGGCACCACATTTGCAACCTGGCCGTCCGTACCCTACAGCGCTGACCCCCAAGGTGAAGGTGATGGCAGCCCTACACTTCTTTGCCACCGGTACCTTTCAACACACTCTGGCGACTGCTGGTGGGATGTCACAGACCATGTTCAGCCGTGTGCTCCGGGATGTTTTGGAGGCTATGTTGATATACCTGAACCAGTACATCTATTTCCCTAGACTCCAACGACTCACTGGCGTGAAGAGTGACTTCTATGCCCTGGGGAGGATGCCGCATGTCATTGGCTCCATTGATGGGACACATGTGGCTTTGGTACCACCACAGGCCCAAGAGCAGGCCTACCGTAACCGCAAACACTACCACTCGGTCAATGCACTGGTGGTCTGTCTTGCAGATATGAGCATCACACACGTGTGTGCCCGTTTCCCTGGTTCTGCACACGATGCCTACGTGATGAGGAGTAGTCGCATCCCGAGGATGATGGCACAGATGCGGAACCAGCGTGCCTGGCTTGTAGGTGTGTACTGACTTTGTACCATTGTGTGTGTTCTGCTATGTAGTGTTCCACCCTCTTTTCCAACTCTGCTAATGTGCAATTGTCTGTATGTAGGTGACTCCGGATACCCCAACATGCCGTGGTTGCTGACGCCCTCAGGAACCCTGTGACACCAGCCCAGATGCGCTACAATGAGGCACATGGTCGGACCAGGAGAGTGATTGAGCGGACATTTGGTCTCCTGAAGAGCCGCTTCCGCTGCCTCGACAAGACAGGAGGGTCCCTCCCATATGCCCCAGCAAAGGTGTGCAAGATTATCATCGTCTGCTGCATGCTCCACAACCTGGCAGTGCGGAAGGAGTTGCCTCTCATCCTGGATGACGATGACCAACGTCCGCCACCTGTGGAGGATCCTGGCCTGGACCACGATGCCAGTGATGATGATGATGATGTTGAGGGTGATGTCCGCACACAGCTCATCACCAACTTCTTCAGCTGAATGTGAGTATCCAGAGATGGCATGTCAATGATGTGAGTTTGCATGATATGTGTTGGTGGTGCTCTGGTGCTGTTTGAGTGTGTCCATGGGCTACATGTCTGTATGCGTGTAGCGATGTGTCCTTGCAGGTAGTCTGTACTCCCCAACAGTGTTGACATGCTAACTTGGTTCTGGGTGGGTATCTTGTAACATGTATTGTGCATGAGTATTGCAGTTCTGTCCTGTTCTTCAGTACTTTTGACTGTGTGTCATTTCTGTCCTTCACAGGGTACTTTCAGAGTCGTTTGGTCAACTGTGATCCCCAACACCGTGATTCGACTTCCCGGGTGGTAGCTGTTGTGTCCCTACAGGTGATGTGCACCACACCCATGGACTTCCTTCCTTCTACACTTGTTGACTGTGTGCCCGCTGCCAGGTGGGATTACCTTGCATCTGTGGTGGTTACAACATGTTGCAAATGTGTAATAAACCTGTGCTTCACTTTGTGATGTGCGTTGTCTGTGGTCACACATCTGACTGACATTTGCTTACTGCACCAGTGGGCTAGTTAACACAGACTGTGAATAGGTGTTGGGTCTGTGCAATGCAACGTATTTCCTGGCAACATCAGTGTAGGCGATGAGTCAGATGTCCATGGTGTGTATGTGTTGTGTAGCCCTGGTGGTGTGCCTCCCCCATATGTGTGAAGTCGCCATGACTCACATGCCGGTGTTGTACTTGCTGTAGCAGTTAGCATGCACAGTGTCATTTCCCGATCATCATCGCAACTTCTGAGACAACATAGGAATCACAACAGAGGCAAGTATGGTGTATAAGTGAGTTTATTGACATACATGTGTGAGTATAGTGCACAGGTTGTTGGGTGCTGTACATTGTGATTGTGATCCAAAGTTCCTAGATAATTTGGAAGTCCTGGTAGCAGAAATGTCCAGAGTAAAGTCCACAGTAATCAGAGACATTGGTCCAACTTGAGCTCCCCATGTCATGTGGGAGAGTTGTGTTGCAGTCAACAGGGTGAACAGTTTGCGCACAAAGGTTATTCTCCAGAACAGGTTTTGGCTTCCTGGGGTTGCACATGGCCATCGGCCTCTCACTTGCCCCTCCTCGGACGGCCCCTCTTCTTTGGGGGGACCCTCAAGTGCAGGCTGCTGCGGTGCAGGGGACTCTCCGCCAGAGTCATCCTGCCTCCCTGTGGCAGTTGCAGTTGTTTCAGCAGCAGATGTTGTGGGCACACAGGGAGGTGTTGACTGGTTGCTGCTCATCTGGCGGAGGCATTGTAATATGTCCCTATGCACCGCCGTCATCTCTTGCAGTGTGTCCCACTTGGACTCCACGCGGGACATGTGTGAGTCCAAGCGGGCATGATGGGCAGCCTGCTGCTGTTTAATGTCCCTGAGGAGCCCCACTACCTGGCTGAACTCTCCGGTGCTGGACTGGTACGCATCGGCTATGCGTGCCAGTTGTGGGTCATCATGCAGTCCAGACCCCTCTGTGAGCAGCGACCTATGTCTCCCACCCCTCCCACCACCCCTGGCGACACGTGCAGTACCTGAGGTGGCAGGCACAGGTGACCCTGGGCCACCTTGTGGGTTGTTGGTGGTGGTGGTGTCCATGGCCCCACGTTGGTCCAGGGTCCCTGTGCTGGTGGTGGTGCTGCTCCTTGGTCTGTCCATGTCGGCAGGGGTGGTATGTGTGTTGACAGTCGTTGGAGGGGTGGGTGCAGGGGGTGCAGCTGGTGGTCCTGCTGGTGCTGCATGATGACTTGCTCTGGAGGTGCCAGGTAAGTCTTCTTCATCCGAGGAGGGCAGAGGCTGTTCCACACCAGTGAGCTCCGTATCCTCTTGAGCCTGGGACGAGGACTCCTCAGCATCTGCTGCTGTGTCCCCATCATCACCTGTTTTTGGGAGACACACACAATGTATGTTATGTTTCTGCAGGCATCAATGGTTGACACACCTGACAGTTGTGACTGTGCCTCTGGATGCGGGCCTGTACATTGCATTGTCCTAAGTTGTCACAGTCAGGGGTTGATATTGGTGTAGCACATTGTCCTGCATTATTTGGGCATTTCTATGTGAATGTTGGGGTGTGTACATGGTCTGCATTGGTTGTATTTGGTTGTCATCCGCTCCTCCTTCCCACCCAGCCAGATATTCCACCATGGAAGGTGCTTCCATTGCAGGGAGTGCAAGTTGTCTTTCAGGATGTCAGTCAGTGGTGTCCTGCTGTTGGTTGGTGCACAGTTGCCAGCAGGGCCTTGTGCTCCCCACAGCAGTAGCCAGTGTCAGCCATCTTGTCAGTTGTTTTCCACTCCCTGTGATGTGCGCATGGTTCAGGGTGGTGTTGATGGGACAGTTGTGGGGGTGACCAATATCTGTGGCTACCACTCCCATCATGCTATTGCCTCCACCCCACTTCCCAGCATGCCCATACTTACTTGCTTTTGGGTGGACTTCAGTGTGTGTGAGTGTGAGAGCAATGGCAAGATGGCTGACAGTGGTGTCCTGCTGTTGGTTGTTGCACAGTTGCCAGCAGGGCCTTGTGCTCCCCACAGCAGTAGCCAGTGTCAGCCATCTTGTGAGTCCTTTTCCACTCCCTGTGATGTGAGCATGGTTGAGTGTGGTGTTGATGGGCCAATTGTGAGGGTGAGCAATATCTGTGCCTACAACTCCCATCATGCTATTGCCTCCACCCCCTTCCCAGCATGCCCATACTTCCTTCCTTTTGACTCTGCTTCCTGTGGGGTGGGCTGCCTGTGCTGACAGGATGGCTGGGAGTGTTGTCCGGGCAGTTGTTTGGCTAAATGTCCCAGGAGTGTCCCTGTGCTTCACACAGCATGACCCAGGGTGGTGGTTCTTTGTGGGACCTTGAGTTAGGATGTGAGGCATTGCATTCCGCCAGGTGGGTTCTGTGGAGTATGTGTTGAGGGGGGTGTGAGGGGAGGTGCTTGTGACTATGGTCAGTGCTGTGAGTCCTCCTTCCCACCCAGCCAGATATCCCACCATGGACCGTGCTTCCATTGCAGGGAGTGCAAGTTGTCTTTCAGGATGTCAGTCAGTGGTGTCCTGCTGTTGGTTGTTGCACAGTTGCCAGCAGGGCCTTGTGCTCCCCACAGCAGTAGCCCAGTGTCAGCCATCTTGTGAGTCCTTTTCCACTCCCTGTGATGTGAGCATGGTTGAGTGTGGTGTTGATGGGCCAATTGTGAGGGTGAGCAATATCTGTGCCTACAACTCCCATCATGCTATTGCCTCCACCCCCTTCCCAGCATGCCCATACTTCCTTCCTTTTGACTCTGCTTCCCTGTGGGGTGGGCTGCCTGTGCTGACA
Source organism: Calotriton arnoldi (assembly GCA_963921515.1). NCBI lineage: Eukaryota > Metazoa > Chordata > Amphibia > Caudata > Salamandridae > Calotriton > Calotriton arnoldi. Next base: position 202,972 of record CAWUFW010015273.1, read on the forward strand.
GGATGGCTGGGAGTGTTGTCCGGGCAGTTGTTTGGCTATATGTCCCAGGAGTGTCCCTGTGCTTCACACAGCATGACCCAGGGTGGTGGTTCTTTGTGGGACCTTGAGTTAGGATGTGAGGCATTGCATTCCGCCAGGTGGGTTCTGTGGAGTATGTGTTGAGGGGGGTGTGAGGGGAGGTGCTTGTGACTATGGTCAGTGCTGTGAGTCCTCCTTCCCACCCAGCCAGATATCCCACCATGGACCGTGCTTCCATTGCAGGGAGTGCAAGTTGTCTTTCAGGATGTCAGTCAGTGGTGTCCTGCTGTTGGTTGTTGCACAGTTGCCAGCAGGGCCTTGTGCTCCCCACAGCAGTAGCCAGTGTCAGCCATCTTGTGAGTCCTTTTCCACTCCCTGTGATGTGAGCATGGTTGAGTGTGGTGTTGATGGGCCAATTGTGAGGGTGAGCAATATCTGTGCCTACAACTCCCATCATGCTATTGCCTCCACCCCCTTCCCAGCATGCCCATACTTCCTTCCTTTTGACTCTGCTTCCCTGTGGGGTGGGCTGCCTGTGCTGACAGGATGGCTGGGAGTGTTGTCCGGGCAGTTGTTTGGCTAAATGTCCCAGGAGTGTCCCTGTGCTTCACACAGCATGACCCAGGGTGGTGGTTCTTTGTGGGACCTTGAGTTAGGATGTGAGGCATTGCATTCCGCCAGGTGGGTTCTGTGGAGTATGTGTTGAGGGGGGTGTGAGGGGAGGTGCTTGTGACTATGGTCAGTGCTGTGAGTCCTCCTTCCCACCCAGCCAGATATCCCACCATGGACCGTGCTTCCATTGCAGGGAGTGCAAGTTGTCTTTCAGGATGTCAGTCAGTGGTGTCCTGCTGTTGGTTGTTGCACAGTTGCCAGCAGGGCCTTGTGCTCCCCACAGCAGTAGCCAGTGTCAGCCATCTTGTGAGTCCTTTTCCACTCCCTGTGATGTGAGCATGGTTGAGTGTGGTGTTGATGGGCCAATTGTGAGGGTGAGCAATATCTGTGCCTACAACTCCCATCATGCTATTGCCTCCACCCCCTTCCCAGCATGCCCATACTTCCTTCCTTTTGACTCTGCTTCCCTGTGGGGTGGGCTGCCTGTGCTGACAGGATGGCTGGGAGTGTTGTCCGGGCAGTTGTTTGGCTAAATGTCCCAGGAGTGTCCCTGTGCTTCACACAGCATGACCCAGGGTGGTGGTTCTTTGTGGGACCTTGAGTTAGGATGTGAGGCATTGCATTCCGCCAGGTGGGTTCTGTGGAGTATGTGTTGAGGGGGTGTGAGGGGAGGTGCTTGTGACTATGGTCAGTGCTGTGAGTCCTCCTTCCCACCCAGCCAGATATCCCACCATGGACCGTGCTTCCATTGCAGGGAGTGCAAGTTGTCTTTCAGGATGTCAGTCAGTGGTGTCCTGCTGTTGGTTGTTGCACAGTTGCCAGCAGGGCCTTGTGCTCCCCACAGCAGTAGCCAGTGTCAGCCATCTTGTGAGTCCTTTTCCACTCCCTGTGATGTGAGCATGGTTGAGAGTGGTGTTGATGGGCCAATTGTGAGGGTGAGCAATATCTGTGCCTACCACTCCCATCATGCTATTGCCTCCACCCCACTTCCCAGCATGCCCATACTTACTTGCTTTTGGGTGGACTTCAGTGTGTGTGAGTGTGAGAGCAATGGCAAGATGGCTGACAGTGGTGTCCTGCTGTTGGTTGTTGCACAGTTGCCAGCAGGGCCTTGTGCTCCCCACAGCAGTGCCCAGTGTCAGCCATCTTGTCAGTTGTTTTCCACTCCCTGTGATGTGCGCATGGTTCAGGGTGGTGTTGATGGGACAGTTGTGGGGGTGAGCAATATCTGTGCCTACAACTCCCATCATGCTATTGGCTACACTGACTTGCCCAGCATACACATATTTCCTTTCTTTCAGTGGGCTTCACTGTGTGCTGGTGTTGTAGTGGTGGCTACTTGTCTGGATGTGTTTGTCAGTTATATTTGTGCCACTGCCTAGCTGTAGTTGTAGTTGTGTTTGTACATGTGATGACACAGTTAAATGTCACTTTGTGATGGCATGTGTTGTGTTTCTCTGAGTGACATACACATTTTGGGATGATTCTGTTCTGGTTGCTGTGTATTTGCTAAGAGTGCATGGTTTGACTCTCCCCTTGACAGTGATGTGTGTGTGTAGTCGCAGAATATTGTGTACATTTGTTGTGTACTCACCAGGCTCTGGGATGTTTTCTAGTCCATAGACGCTCACTGGTGGTAGGATGGCCCGCACCTTCTCCTCCCAGGGCCTGAGGTATACTGGCTTGGCAGGAGGGCCACTGCCGGTGTGTTGGCTCAAGATGTAGTCCTTCTTCAGCAGCTCCTTCACCCTCCTGCGCACGTCATACCACCTGTTCTGGATGTCTGTCTTTGTGCGCAAACATGGTGATTGTGCGTTCACCCTGTCGACGATCCTCTCCCACATCTTTGTTTTCTGTGACATGGGTGTCTGTTGGACCAGTGTACCAAAGAGCTGTGGCTCTACCCTGAGGATCTCATCTACCAGGACTTCCAATTCACTATCTAGGAACTTGTGATTCTTCTTTGGGGGCATGGTGATGGGTGGTGATGGTGAGTGATGTGTGTGTTGGTGTGCAGGTGAAGGTGTGTGAGTGTGTGTTTTGCTAGGTGTATGTGAGGTTTCTATTTGTTGTGGTGCTGATGGTGTGTGGCTTGTGTGATGGATGAGCTGTGGGTGTGTGGTTGCTGTCTGTTGAGTGCTGGCAGGTAATTTGAATTTGCAAAGGATCATGGTAGGGATTTGTGTCCTTTATATGGGTGGAGTTGTGGGTGTGTCTTTGTTCCCTGCCCTCCCCCCAGTATTTATTGGCTTTGTAATTGCTTGTTTGGCCTTTTTTTGTGTATTTTCCCTTTGTACTTTTCGTGCATGTAGGAGACGTTCTTGTGACCGAGTCGGACCCTGCAGTTGTCTCGTACGGGCTTGTCCGTTTCGCTCACGCTGTGTTTGTGCTGTTTTCCATGCTGCGTACGCGTCGGTCGCGGTGTTTTGGGTTGCTTCGGCTCGCAGTTTTGTATGCGTGTCGGTCGTACGGCTTGTCCTCCGTGCGACTCGGTCGTGTTTTCCACGCCTTGCATCGTACTTGGCGGGTGGGAGTCCGCGGGTACGTCTCTGCTCGGTATTGTTCCAGGTGCGAGTCGGTCGGTTCGAATCGCGTGTTTTTCCGGCCGGTTTGCTGTTTTCCGCGCGGCTCGGTCCTTCGGCTTGTGTTCCGTACGAGTCGGTCGGGTTTTGCTCGCTTCTCATCGTACTTGGCGGGTCGGGATGCACCGGTACGTGTCGGTCGGAATGTATTCCGGCTCCGAGTCGGTCGGTACGTTTTCCGGCCGGAATCGGAATCGGCCCCAAAGTGTTTTGCCATTTCTACAGCCAAGTGTTAATGCATAGGATGAGCTAGTGCCATCCACCCACTGAAAACTCTGTTGCTGGAAAAGTGTAGTTTATTATTGGTCAACAATCACCTATCATGATGTGTTTCAGCCACAAAACCTGGCCTTGTTCACATGTCTAGCAGTGTCCTCCCCTGCCCCAGAAGTAGTGTAAAGACACAAAAGACGTACAAAGTGAATGCTTAGTAACTTGAGCGCCATCTTAGATTGAGCAGAGAGTCCGTATTATCAATCAGATAGAAATGCAAGCAGCATGCAGCAACAAGTACCTGCACCTAGAAGAACTGCCATAAAACAGCATGGCTGGTTTTGTGGCCAAAACACATCATTGATGGGTGATTGTTGTCCAACAATAAACTTCACTGTTTCAGCAACGGAGTTTCGAGTGAGCGCCTACTTCTTTTGGTTTGTTGGTTTTTCTGATGTGACCCTCCTGAAGTTTGCATGCTCCACCCCCAATTGGGATGGAAAGGTCCAAGGAGCTGAGGTTCTTGATATTCTATCGCTGTAAAGGCAGCATTTTTATTTATCACCAACATTTTTTTCTCTTTTATTGAGATGCTGATATTGGGTATGTGTCTGTATCTGGGCAGTTTATCATGGGGCTTCTTTGGATAGATCATTGAGATGTAAAGTGTATTCTTGGTTGATGATGACTTTTTTTAAAATTCCATGTATATTATGTGAGTATAAGTTTACACTATGGGGATTGTTTTATGATAATTTGGTGGTTATATTTGGGTTTGATATTTTCTGTGATATATTACCACTTTAGAAATGTTTTAGCACATCATTAGGAGGACCAATGAGGAAATTGTTAGAAGTGCTAACTGGAAGGGGTTTGGGTGAGCATAGATGGTTTTTATTCAAATTGTATCAGACAAGGTGTGAATAATTTTTGTTGATACGTCTTGGTCATTATAAGTCAGAATTATTTGAACAGATCAAAATCCTTATGTGAGACTTCATTCTAAACTTATGATAAGAAGCAAGTTTACTTAGATAGAGATACAATGGGACTTGGAAATGCGAGAATGTTGCAATTATTCATTGTTTGATATCCAAGCATATTTCATTATGTAACTGCGTTTTCTAGGAAATTATCTAAGTCTTCAATGTTAAGTTGATTTTTTAGTTTTAATTTGTACCCTTTTGATAATGAAAGGTATACAGAGGGAGAATCATATATTTGATTTAAAATTAGTTAATGAACAGGACTGTAGTGTATAGGAAATTATGTAGAATATTTTTTGTGCCACCTTTCATATGGCTAGCAGAACAAATGTGGTTCCTATTAAGAACCATAATATATTAAACAAGGATCTTAATGGATCACTCTATGATTATTGATTTATTATTATTGTAATAATTGATGTGATAGTTCTTATTTATAAGTGATTTATTATTATTTTTTTAATGTTGTTTTTTGTTAAAGTAGATGTTTTTGTTTAACAGCCCTGAAAAAGCAAAACATGTGTTGACTGTTTTGTTCCATTTGATATTTGCTTGATAAATATTACCATGACTACGCTCTGGATTTGATAATGATACCGGACTAAATTCCACTTATTGATGACTACGGACTGATTACTTAGACAAATGAACATTTCTCTCAGAGCTTCAAGATTAAATTTACATATGGGCTAAACCCCAGTGGTCGGTAATCTGAGAGTTGAGTGTCGGGCATATCCTGTACTCAGATTAACTAGTTACAGTTGGGACCCAGAGAAGGAGAAATTCCACAGATTTTTGCTTGCTAATAGCTTTGTCAGCGTTTGATGAATGTCCAAGAAACTGGTTGATGATGCAAAGTTTTGTTGTGATAAGTTAAGGGAGTGCAAAGAAAAAAGGGTTCCAAAACATGTTTTTCCACCAATGCATTTTCCATAGACTTTTTAAACAGACAGAGACAAAATGGCTGAATGGATTCAATGAAACTTGGCTGGAATATAGATTATGGTGTGGGAAGGGTCCTTTTTGTTATATGATCTGAATTTATTTTGTTGTTTTTAAGTAATAAGAGACAAAAGCATAGTGATATATTGGGCTGCGGTATACCGCGGTACCTTTGCGGCATACTGCAGTACATGGCGATGATGAAACATAAAATTATTGGTTAATCAAAGCCCTTGCAAAATAAAAGGGCAGCCGTATTGCTTATATCACACTTTGTCTTTGTTCTGTGTTTTAATGTCAAATATAGCTTATTACAGTTTTTGTGATGTATAGGAAGAAATGAGGCAATTTAGAAAAGTCTGTAGAGTTAGTGAAAAGTGTTTTCATTGGTGTATATATTTTATAAAAAGTTCACGATGTACTACGGAAAGTATCTAGAAAGTACCACAGTAGTTATTGAAATCTAAAACAGAAAACAATACTACCAAAAACCAAAATGAGGCAAGAAAATAAACTAGTCTGCAGCAATGACATTTGACAAGTATTAGAACGGCATTTGAATCAGCCATTTCTGGTCACATGACAAGAAAACAAATAGAAAACTAGATAAAAAATTAAAATTAGGAAGTAAATTATTATGTGATTGGTTAATAACACAAAGTGGGCTATAAACACAACCCAATATTACTAAATACCACCAACAATCATAGACACTCTGCTGACTGCTGATAAGCAATAGAGCTCTATTTCTTCTTCAAAGACATAACAGAGATATTGAAAATTATACACCAACACCTCCATCTTTATATTTCTACATAAAACAGGTAAATTTTAATGTGAATCTGTATGGCTGTTGCAGGAAATGGTACTTATGACTTTGAGTTATGTTTATTAAATACAATCAGATATCACTGTAGTAATCTATTATTAACTTACCGTCTACTATGATGCCACCATAAGGTACACGTTTAACTTACCTTACACTTAGCATTTAGCGTTTATCTCAATACAATTGATTATTTCTGATACCTGAAATATCTTTTGAGATATTTGATTAGTTCTGAAAATATTTTGTTTCTCGTTTTCCTTTTTTTTAGATTTTTTATTGAATTTTTTTCTTTCCAAGGTCAACACAACCAACCAAAAGAATAGTCTCAACAGGAAACAGAAGGATAACAATGTTAGGCAAAAAAAAAACTAAGGCTGTTGGGAAGGACACTAGTGAGCCATGACAAGCGCACGATGGATGGTCATATTTCTCTCTCCGCAACAATGACAGTATGGTGAGGTGACAGTATGCCGCTGTATTGCCATATTGCTCTATTATATTGAGATTCTGCCTGAAAAGATGTATTGACACCGCAGTACAAGGAGCAGGTACGGGTGAAGGGACAGATGCACTGTGTGTTGGTAGAGGTGCTGATGGAGCAGAAGAATTAGAAAGTGCTACTGGAGGGATAGATGCAGCGGGTGATGTTGGAGGTGCTGATGAACCGGATGAAGTCAAAGGTGTTAACGCCACTCTGTACGAAGGTGTAGAGTTAGAGTAAGTTTTGGGTGTTCAGTAATTTTAGAGCTATTAACCGAAATCCAAATTTGTATATATAGGGACACGAAGGCTCCCCAAACCCTCCCGATCTTGAGCTGAAATCTGATTGGCTGCCAGCACTTCGACCAGGAAGTGTTGTCAGCCATCTTGGAACTTGGCTTCAGTCGAGTCCCTGAAAAAACATTTTAAAAAAGAGAAGGGGGCCATGGGGGCTTTTTTTTTTTAAAAAGGAGGGGGGCACATGGGGCACGCCCAGGGCTTATATTTCCCATGGGGACCACCAGACAGTAGTGCCCCAGGAGATGCGTTTGCAGAGTGGTGGAGAAAGGGGGCTGAGCCTCCGCCGAGCTGTCACCAATCCCGCTTTGTGGGACTTACTGGAGGTAACAGGAAGGGTTCTTGGCCCTCAAGGACCCTCAGCATCCAAGGGGACTTCATCCCCCAACCAGTAGTGCACCAGGAGGTGCGTTTGCAGAGTGGTGGAGAAAGGGGGTGGGCCTCCAACGAGCTCTCAGCAATCCTGCTGTGTAGGACTTACTGGAGGTAACAGGAGGGGTTCTTGGCCTTCAAGGACCCTCAGCATCCAAGGGGACCTTTTTCTCATCCCCCACTTCACGAATCACCCTGAATCTTTCCAGACAGCAGCTGAGGTGAGCGTCCGATTTTTGGGGAAAATTTCATGAAGATTGGTCAACCGGCGCCAAAGATATAGCTAAGTCAAAAAAGACTTTTCCTATGGAAACATGGTCCTAACTATAACTACCTACAGGCGACTGCTAGTAGGTAATATATTCACTGGAAAAAACCAAAGGGACGTTATAGTTAGGAAATAGAATTTAAAAAAACTTTGAAATTCACTGAAAAGACCAAAGGTTACAGGGATGTTATAGTTAGGAAATAGAATTTAAAAAAACTAAGACATTCACTGAAATAAAACAAAGGCTACAGGGACGTTATAGTTAGGCTCAGATTTCACTCGTACAAAACCAGTGAGATTCAGAAGTTATAGTTATCTGAGCTAACTATAACTTATGCCCCCGCAATGCATTGCTTATGACCTCACATATTACATCACACATGATATGGTCAGTGACATCACTGATGACATCTTAAATGACATCATTGATGACATCATCCACAGAACCATTCACACACCCACTCACACCCCTATACAACCTCACATACACCCACACAGCCTCTCACACATCCATTCACTCACCTATAAGTCACTCACACTGCCACTCAGTCACCCATACAGCTACTCACCCATACTGCCACTCACACACCCATACACACACCCATACAGCGAATCAGACACCCACTCTGTTACGGATACACACAGTCACACACATATTATGTGTTAGAAATAATATTGTTCATTACTAGTACGCGCAGTATACTAATTTAAGTTATGTAGTAGCTTACTATATATATATTTCACACTCAAACTTTTAGAAAACACTCACACTTATTGGATGATGATGTCATTAGTGATGTTATTTGAGTTGTCATCAGTGCTGTCACTGACTATGTCATGAGTGATGTAATATTTGAGGTCATATGCAGTGCATGGGGGGGCCGTAAGTTATAGTTAGCTCAAGTAGCTATAACTGCTGAATTTCACTGGTATTGTACGAGTGAAATCCGAGCCTAACTATAACTGTAAACTTTGTTTTTTACAGTGAGCAGGTCCGCTACGCCCATGATTGGTAAGGCGCAGATGGAGCGGCGTAGTCCGTGATGGCAGGACTTGAAAATAGCAGGTTGTGAAACATTGTTCCTTGCTGCAAGCCTACTATGGTTTTAAAGATCTACAAAGTAAAGGAAAAGAAAAACGGAGGCATATTTTAAGTAAATGAACCCTAAGTACCAGGATGCACTGGCCCATATGGGCGGGACTTATAAATACTCGCCGCGAGTGCGGCGTTACTGTGTGCTTCCTGTTTTGCCAAAAGCCAGTGACCAAGGGCTGGAGTGCCCGGAACGCGTGTGGTGATAACTTGGTGAATTGTATGCCGCATTCCAATTGTTTGACACCCTGCAGTCTTGTTCAATAAAAGGACGATTCTACGCTTGCGTGTGGTACCTTCAAGTGGGAGCACAGTCATATGGATATATATATATATATATATATATATATATATATATATACATACACACACACACACACAAACACATATATATATATATCTAAAACACAGTGGCAGTAGTGTACTTCTATGTACTTCTACATTAGCTAGGAGTTTTCATTGGAAGAACTTTTTTTGTTTTGCTAATACCGTTGGCACTGTTTGGCGAATCTTCATGAAAAGTTTCAAAAAAAGTTCTTCTACCTCCGCTTCTTCTTGAAAAGTAGGGGCAGAGAAAAAGGGGGTGGATGGACCCAAAGCTTTGTTTTCCCATATTTATTCTAATAGGAGGTTCTGATAAGCAATACAGAAAAAACAGCTGAACTGAATTACACCAAATTTGGCAGAATGCATGCTTTTTATTATTTGTTGTAAATCTGTTCAGCCTTTTTTGAGAACTAAGCATTTAAATTATAATTATGCCTGGAAGGTTGGTCCTGCGGGATTCCGGTGGGACTCCCACGCACTACAAATTAAAAAAATAGATCTGATGTCCTGAGAGGACTTTCTTTCCAGTTGGTTGTTCCCATTCTGCAGAAACAGTACTGTTCCGCCAGACCGAGCGATCCGATTGGCTGGCCGTAACATGAAGAAAAATGTTGCAGCCACCATTACAGGACACAAGGACTTGTGTCTTGAACTTGTATTAAAAATATATATATGTACGGGGCAATGTAGGGATTCCCTGACCCCCAGACACTCATGGGGGTCCCATTTGAGACGTCATAAGTGGTGTTATCAATTATGTTATTTAACATTTCATGAGGTATGTAATACATGAGGTCCTTAGCAGTGCATAGTAGGGGCGCAGGTAATAGTTAGCTCACTGAGCTATAAACGGTCAATTTCAGTATATATATATTTTTAATGTTAGTTTTTAAATTATTACAACACCTAACTATAACAGCACTTTTACCTTTGGTTAATGCAGGAACACGCCTCACTGTAAACTGGAATTCACCTTAAAGGCATCTGAGTTTAAATCTGCTTTTTGCATTGGCCCAGAAGTTTTACATTTCCAGATTTCTACCAGTCCCTCTCTGCTCATCATCATTCACAACACAACCCTTCTGTCTCTCACTTCACTCCATACCCTCATTCTGATCTCAACGCTCAAACAATCTTCATCTTACAGCCCACACCAGACACCAGCTGGCCCCTTAAGGGTGCAGATCCTTAACACTGTTCTGACCTGTTTTCTGAAATTTCTCCTGCTGTTCTGAAGCCAGTTTGGCTTCACCTCTTCTGTCTTGGAGGTTATTTGCACTCTTATAACCCACATCCTGGCACTTGAAAGCTCAGAACTGTGAAATAGTTATTCCCTTTTTCCCTTGTTACCCTTCTGTTTCCACCTTTTCACTGACTTAGGCCAGAAACTGCCAGTAGACTACCCAACTGCCACTGCAATGTAAATATGTACTAAACAAATGTAATGTCTAAGTTTGTGTTTCATCAGCCAACTGTCACACAGTTTCAGGTTATCTTTATATTATCACCCCTCTGTTCATGTTCTTATGTATCATCTTAAATTAATGTCAGCCCTTTTAGATTGTTTCTACGTTTGTGTTTCAGCAGCCAACTGTCACACAGTTTCAATTTATCTTTATATTATCACCTCTCTGGTCATGTTCTTGTGTATCATCTTAAATTAATGTCAACCTTTTTAGATCGAGTTTACCAGATAGTGCAGCTGTCTGGTTGCAAAAGCTCTTTTGTGGGCTTACCGAGATATTTTCTGGGCGTTTAGCCCACACGTTGCTGATCATTGGTTAGCTTTATTGTCAGTCTAATTTTTTTGCTTCTTATTAAATGGCTTTCTATGTTACAGTTTGTCAATCAAGTGTTTGTCCCTCCCCTGGATCTTAGCCTTTTTATGTTCTCTCTGATTGGCTGGCTTCTGTACCTTCCATTGCTGACGTTTAGCAAACTATTTTTTCTTCTAACTTCAGAACTTTGTGTGAATTCATTAGTTTTCCAGCTGTCTCACTCGTGTGCTTGTCTCCAACCCTGTGCTCCATATTTTTCTCTCTTGCCAGTGTGTTTCTCTCCCCACGTTCCACGTTACTCTTCCTTCCTTGCCACCTCGATCTCTGTCTTGCTTTCTTGCCCTGTGATTGTCTCCCCCTTACTAAGCGAATGTTTCCAGCCTCCCCAGCGATCTATTCATTACACAGGCTGAAAGTCAAGAAGAATTCTATTTAAGATGGCATGTTTAGCTCATAGAGCCTTTTATGGACAGGGCCAAAGATTCTAACAGGTACATTACAGGCCTCTAAGCCTTATAGATCATTACTTTCAACACATGCATGTCTCCACCAGTCGCGGTCCGTGTAGGTGTGCCGGCCGGGCGGTGACGTGGGACAGGGAGGGGCAGGGTGGGGGTAGCAAAGTACGGATTACGGACCTATACAGGTAGTTTACTTACCTGTATAGGTCCGTAATCCGTACTTTGCTACCCCCACCCTGCCCCTCCCCGCCCCACGTCACCGCCCGGCTGGCACACCTACACGGACCGCGACTGGTCTCCACACAAGGGTGTAAGAGCTTTCAGTTTTCTTGCTCCAAAGATATTGAGCAATCTGCCTTTGTAGTTTAGAAAAGAAGTAAACCATCCTACCTCTCGCAAAGGATTGAAAACTTGGCTGTTTAGTCAATTGTAAATTATTTCTTAGGCCTTGCAGTTTTGTTAAGGACAGAGAAGCTACAGTTTTTGCAACAAACTTATTTTATATTGACTTCTTTAGCACCAGGACACCTCAGTTGGGGATTTAGCAGCTCTTTATAAATATTTAATCATCATCAGTATCACCATCATGTTTGCTTCCCCCAACCCGGTGGGGCGTGGCCAGGCGCCGATGGAGTAGGGAGCAAGAAACGGAGCTCCCGGCAGGTGGGCCCAATCCAATGTCATACTGACTCCCCAGATATGCTGAGGGGCCGCCCATAGAGAGAGCGGTGCTCCCCCGAAGGGTACAACACTGCAGAAAAAGCATCAGAAAACGGCACAGCGAGGAGACCCGCGATCATAAAATGGCAGATGGAGGCAATGACTGAGCAGCAGAGGGGGCCGGCGCAGAGGCTGGGCTGTGGCTGCCTTGAGAGATGGCGCACTGGTGTGAGGTGCCGAGAGTCCCCACTGCGGCGAGAGTGTTGGCCCTGGGGGAACGGATGACCCTGTGGGTGTGCCCGCCTTTACGAACGAGGCACCGCCCCACCAGCCTGCAACCGGGTGAAATGAGGAGCTGGATGGCAATGAGGAGCAGTGCGGTGATCCCAAGGAGAGGTGGGGGGACGAGAGGCCCCGGAACGGCACCCCGCAGAAAACTCTTTTCAAGGGAGAAGAAAGGGAGCAGAGTCAAGATGGTGTCTGTGTGAGCTGTCGCGTTGGCCGTTCTCCTGCCGCTCGGAGGCTTGCATTGCCAGAGTAAGGAGAATCGGCCCGGCTCGAATTCAGGAAATATCGTTGGGGATACACATGACCTACCCACGATTCTGGTCCTGGACTGGGGCTGTGACACGAGTGTCAGTGGCGGTATTGGCGGCAAGAGCCCTGGTGGCTCGCCGCGCAAGCCGATTCCTGTTGACGACTGCCTCACCCTTCGGTGGAGGGACTGTTAGGTCCGGGTGGCTCGCGATCAGGGATTGCACCAGCAATAGGATGCCTCCCAAAGTGGCTCACGTTGTGCGAGCAAAGACATCTGATGCAATAACGGTACCTGCAAATGGGAGCCTAATCTATCCCCAGTGCCCCAAGTCAGGAAAAGCAGGTGCAATAACGACCAGCAGCATCAAGTCAGCCCTAAAAAGTAGAAAAGGCTTGAAAGCTGCCATCATAGTGGGTGGGAAAAATGATGACAACATGTTACCGGGGTAGAAGCAAGACTCTCGGGGTAACCAACAGCAGAAGCAGCAACAGATTATCACAGAATTTTTCCCGGCCGTAACGGTGACTGCAGGAGATCCCAAGGTGGAAACACCCAAAGAAACCGGGAGAGATGGACCACTGGTTAACTGCAGCAATCTGGTGCGTGCAAAGCACAGAGCAGAGAAGCTCTCCCAAGCAACATTGCTATACTGGACGGTCAGTGGGGGCCCCCGAGGCCATTTGAAAATGTGTTTGTTGAATCCGTCTAAGGGGCAGGATCTGGGGATATCGATAAGCAGGCACATACCATACTGAGATTAGCGCACTGGTAGAAGGGGAAATGGGCTTTAGAGGGCTGGAAGACTCCTAGGATTTAGGAGATATGTTCTTTTCTCTAACTGATGGCTCGGACATCAGTTCTGCAGATTTAGAGACCGTGAGTATTCTCCAGACCTCTAGCTCCAGCCTCGGCAGTCAGCATGACAGCCCCGAACCGTGGTAAGAAGGAAAAAGCAATCTAGACAGTGGAAAGATGCTCCACTGCAAGGACGTGTCTCATAAGGATCAAAAAACAAGGACCAAGTGTTACCCTAAAGTGGGATTACTCTGCCACGCAGAAAATGTATCCAGATTTGCAGGTATGTACTAATAGCAAGGCTAAGATGGCACAAGCTGAGGAGCCCTCTTTAAAACTCATTTATGAGTCCATAAAACAACATCAAGAAGAGACTCGAGTGGATGGGGAAAAAAACAGGCTGGCAATGAAAAAACTGCAAGGGGTAGTCAGAAAAGTGGCTAAAGCTTGTGCAGAAATAAGTGTGAGATTAACGGCTACAGAAGAACGGGCAGCCACTTTGGAAAACGATGTTGCCAGAGCCTAAAACCAGTCAGAAGCACAAGGCGCACAAATCATTGATATTCAATGGAAAGTAGAAGATTTTAAAAACAGACAGCGCCGTAATAATTGAGAATTTTAGGTATTGAAGAAGGAGCTGAAGGGAATGATATCCGGGCCGGGCCGGAACTTGATGAAGGGAGCCTTCCATGAGCTCCAACAATGGAACTGGGAACTGGAAATTCAACGAGTGCATCGTTATCCATTCATGATGAAGAAATCCGGCCAGCCACAACCCGGAGAATTACGGAAGCCAAGGGCTATAATCATTTACTTAGGGAACTATCTGCTCTGTGAAGCAGTATTTGCAAAAGCCCATCCGGATGCTAAATGGATTTATGAAGGAAAGTACTTTTTTTCAAAGCCAAACTTCTGTCATGCAACAGTGGAGAGATGCTGGAGGCTAAGACAGTTGATTCAACCATGTCAGGCACTTGGGGCTGAATATTACCTAATGAATCCTGCCCGCCTGAAAATTATTTTTAATAATAAAACAAGAGTTTTTACCTCGGAGATAAAAGCGAAAGAATATATGGACGAAATGGTGTAGCTTAGACTATGTAATTTCTTTTGGTTTTTTGGGGGTGGGTAATATGATGTAGCAGGATAGAGGTTGGTTATCTTTGATGGTGGGGGCTATTTTCAATCATAGGTATAATAGTAGTCTTATGGCCCTGAGCAGCAGGGGAGGTTTTTAGCACAGAATTCATCACCCAGACCACCATTGGTCTGTTTGCCTCAAAATTTGGGTGGGTGGGGGGTGGAGGGGTGCAAGGGTGTTCAGGGGGTGGGTAGAAGTGGGTCGGGGGTTGCTGGGGGTAGGTTGGGTCACAGGGGTTGGGTCACTAGGGGCGGTATTAAAATGGCAAAACAATGGTACATGAGGAGATTTAAGAGATTACGGGAAACGATGGAGGAATTGTTGCCTGGAGCCGGATTTAATGGTTATGTTAGTGGTGCCCGCATCGTGAAAAAATTATACAGGCCAAGATGATAATGAAAATGCGAATTGCAACATTGAATATATGTGACGATCATGTTAAACGCAGTAAAGTTTGAGAAGATCTAAAAGCCTTATGTGCCGGTATTTTATATCTGCAGGAGACCCATGTTGAGGGAGCGAGGGAAAATCTACTGGAACAGCTAGGGTATCACCTCACTGATTACTACACAAGGAACCAGAACAAGAGGGGTGGCCATTCTTTCTCGGAGTAGAGATATGACTTTTAAAAGGCAATTGACAGATAAATATGGACTTTGGTTGATTGTGGAATGTTATTATATTAAATATACATTTACTATCTGCTCTGTATATGGGTCTACAGGGGATGACCCTGATATCTTGGAATTTCTCAATACAGAGCTTGCAGCATGGCATACCCAGATTATATTTTGTGGTGACCTGAATATTAATGGTATGGACAGGCTCTGGAGTGGCAAAATTGGTAATTATGTTGGCCGGAAAAAAAGGTTTTCAGAGCTCTTACACATTTGATACATGATAATGGGCTTATAGATGTTTTGCCACATTTAAAGCCTCTTGATTTGGGTAATACGTTTTTTTCAGTACCTCGTAAATCAGAAGTGCATCTGGATTCTTTTTTTGTCGCACAGCAATTAATAGCAATGTGTAGTATTGAAAAATACCCCTGTGTCATGTCAGATCATAATCCCTTGGTCTTGGAAGTTACCTGCACAGGGGGTGAAAGAACTGAGCATATTTGGACATTTGAAGGGGGTTTGTTGCAGGACCTGGGCTATATTACACATATGAACAAATGTATTGGAGAATTTATGGAGTGTAACAGAGGTAGTACCGGGAGTGGTATGGTCTGGGATGTTTTTAAGGCAGGGGTAAGGGGGAGACACTTAGTTTTTGCTTGTACCGAAAAAAGAAGCAAACCCAACATTTAAATAAATTATATAAAACGCTGGTGGACATTGATGAGGAACTTGTCGGGGCTGTAGCCTCCGGGGCGTGTATAGATAATATATTGTATAAACTTGCTTTGGCAAGAGCGGCTATAGGCGAAGTTTCAGCAGCAAGAGCGGCTGAAAAATATATTGCACGGCGGGAAAAGACTGTCATGAGTATAATGAACAGGTCGGATATATGTTGGCAGAACGGACAAGACAGAAAGCAGTTAGTGGGGAGATCCTTGAGATTAAAAATGATTAGGGAAATTTAAAATACTGGTTCCACTGGCATACAGGAGGAATTCCGTAAGTTTTACGAGAAATTATATGGGGAGGAGGGGTGTTCCGAGAAGAGATCCATAAGTGATTACTTAGGCTCTATTCAAACTGAGCAGTTTTTATCAGGAAGATGTGGAATCCTTAGATGCGCCGTTCTCAAAGGAAGAAATATAAAGAGCACTTAGTGATCTTCCTTCTGGAAAGGCTGTTATGTTATGTTAATTTAATTTGTAAGGCGCAACAGCTACCCAAAAGGGTTTCCCGGCGCCAGCCTGAAAGGAACAGAAAGGGGGAGGAGAAATTATTGATTAAACAGCCAAGTTTTTAGGCATTTATGGAAGTTCTCATAAACAGTTTCGTTGCGGAGCGGTACGGGAAGAGAGTTCCATAAAGAGGGACCTAAGCAGGCAAAAGATCGACCACCCATACGTGACAGTCTAATTCTAGAGACCGAGAATTTCGCCTGAGTGGCAGAGCAAAGGGGGCGCGAAGGCAAGTAAGGGTGGACCAGAACTTGCAGGTATTGAGGAGCCACTCCAGATTTAATCTTAAACATATAGCTCAGGGCTTTGAATTTATTTCGGTTCTCTACCCTGAGCCAATGAAGGTCACGCAGAGAGCCAAAGATAGAAGCAGCTCTGGGGACCTGACAGAGCAGTCTGGCGGCGGAGTTCTGCACCACCTGCAGCTTGCTTGTCACATCCTTGTTAGTCACCAGATAAAGAACGTTGCCGTAATCCAGTCTGGAGGTGACAAGAGCCTGGACTACGGTTCTCTGAGTAGGCCTGGGCAACATCCAGATAATCTTTTTAAGCCATTTCAGGATGGTGAAGCAGGTTGCGGCTACCTTTACGGCTTTTTGTCTCATAGATAATAAGTCATCAATGATGAAGCCTAGATTGCGAACTTGGCGGGAGGGCAGAGGAAGAACACCCATTTCAGTATGCCAGTGTTGGGGACCCCAAAGATCTTTATTCTTCCCCAGAATCAGAACCTCGGTTTTCTCTCCATTGAGTTTGAGAAAATTGGCCTGCATCCAGTAAGCAATTTTACTCAATCCCAACTGGAGGGCAGATGTCTCAGGCACCCTCTCAGTAGAGAGAGAGAAGATTATCTGGGTGTCATCGGCATAGGAGAACAGGGACAGCCCAGCCTCCTCTGCAATATCAGCCAGAGGCCTGACATACAAGTTGAATAACAAAGGGCTAAGAATGGAGCCTTGGGGTACCCCATAGGGAGAGAGATGAGTATCAGACCTGGCCGTTTGGGGAAAAGACCTGGAACGTTCGGTCAGTGAGAAAAGAGATGAGCCAGTTCAGTGCCGGCCCGATAACACCCAAGGATTGTAAGGCTTTCACTAAGATGGTATGAGACACACTGTGGGACCAGACCAGATCCCGCTAGAATTTTATAAAGTTTTTCTTACAATTCTAGGGCCTGATCCGGTTAATATGCTATGTCAGGCTCAAAAAGGGGTGTTCCCCCCCAAGTCATGGGCTTGGGCCAGTATTATTATTTTTTTAAAGAAGGCGACCCTTCAACTGAGGCCGGGTCCTACAGACCCATAACACTCATGAACAGCGATGCCAAGATTTTTTCAAAGGTGCTAGCCAGTCGGTTAAGTCTTATTATAGGTAAGGTGATCTCCCCCAGGCAGCATGGTTTTATCCCAGGCAGAGGAAGTACCGATCTCATTTGCAGAGTGGTTTTACTGTTTGATGCTGCTTCGATCACTGGAGACCCTATGGCGCTGATTCTGCTTGACGCCGAAAAAGCGTTTGATAGGGTCTTCTGGAATTACTTGTGGTCTACCATTGAGTGGTTCGGCATAGGTAAGGGTTTTATTGATGCTATTGGGGTAACGTATAGGGCCCCTGTAGCCCGGCTTTGTTTGATGGGGCCACACATAACCACTTGATCACAAGGGGGACAAGACAGGGATGTCCTTGCTCCCCACTCTTAATTTGCATACTACATAAATCCTTTGATTTGGAAAATTGAGGCTAATCCGAGAATTAAACCTATTCGTTTTCAAAGGCATGACACCAAAATTCTGGGTTATGCCGATGATCTGGTGATAGTAACATCTGACCCTCAAGTAGCATTAGTGGAAATTGAGAAAAAAACCTAGGTGTTTGGGAGAATATCTGGGTACTCACTTAAGTAGGATAAAACGCAAATAGTAATAAATAGCTTTGTCCACCTAGCCAATCCTCGGGTGATGCAATCCGCGATTTAACTAGGGGTAAATATAACATTAGAGTTGGAGCAAATTGTGGAGTTAAATCTAGCCCCAGTTATCCAGAAAGGGAAGAAGGATTTTGATAGAATGAGTAATTTACATCTGTCAATTGTTGGCCGGTGTAATATAGTTTAAATGATTTTTCTACCAAAAGTCCTTTACTTTTTTAGAGCAATACTGCTGGAGATTGAAAAACGCTGGCTTAAGGGGATGGAAGATATGATTAATAGGTTTATATGGGCATATGAGAAGACAAGGAGGGCCCTGAGATTTATGACACGCCCTACGGAGAGAGGGGGATGGGCTGTCCCGGATCTAAGAATGTACCATTGGGTTGCAGTGCTCTAGTATACGTGTGGTTTAGTGGGGGGGGAGTAGATGGATCAAGGGAGTAGGAGTGGGTCACCTGATATTTATGAACTACTACTAGGCGATGAGGCTCAAAACAGGTTCTTGAAATACAATAAACCCAGCTATTACAAGAAAGTTAGATTTAAAACTCTCTCAGACGCATTTCGTGTATTAGTGGCTGTGAAGAAAAAGATAGAGCTTGAATTTTTATACTCCGCTTTTCAGGAACCCAGCACTTCCTGAAATCTTCCATGATGTGGTTATGTCAAGCTGGGAGGACCTAGGAGTCCGGAGGACCTTATTGATGCAGATGAAATAATGTAATTTGAGGAAGTTCAAATTAATTACGGAGTTGATCAGAAAGATTCTTTAAATATTTGCAGATACGGAGCTTTTTAGCTAAGAAGAAAGGGGGGTCAAGAGGATTTTGTAAGGACTCTAGAGGACTCTGGAGGCAGTAAGGGACAGCGAGGGCTGCACTATTAGTCAGCTATTCGGGGTCTGAACCAACTGATGCAGGACGACCTTGAGAAGCAAGGTGAGAAATGGAAACAAAAGCTAGGTACAAATTGCGTACATTTTTTAGACTCTCTAAAACTAGGCCATTCTATTCTGTGTTCAGCCGGGTCGCCGCCAGGAAGAGCTGAGGCGGGGCCACCCCCTTGACTCGACGGAGGGTTGCCCTCTGCCTACCTCTGATATATATCGATCTGGTAATGCGACAGTTGAAAGGTACGTGAGTCACCTTCTCTGTCACTGTTCGTGCTTGTGTTCCATTCTCTTTGTTATTTACACCTGATGGATCCTTGACCCTATGGCAGCGGGGGACATTTATGCCTGACTTTGCTCTATATTGACCCTTGTGGTTGTATCTCCCACGGTTGCAGCATTTGGCGAATCAAGGAAGAACTGTGATCCCTGATTGTGGGCCTCTGGCCTGAATGCCGGACACTCCTCGCCATGATTTGATATTCATGAACAGTTAAACTTTCACCTGGAAACGGTCTGGAAGGAAGTTGCACTCACGCTATATTAAGGGGACTCTTTTTAACTTTTGTTGTGAAAACCCTTATTGGTGGCCCTGCCTCTTACAAAATGGGGAAAAGAAAGGCGGCTGCTGCCGTGTCAAGATCCCCCTAGGGTGTCTCTCAAGTTACTACTATTGAAGGTTTTTTGTCTTGGGCAGTGTCAGTGGTATCCAATGAGATTGAGTTAGCTGAGAGAAGGTTATCATCAACAAGGGAGGGTTCTCCCTCAGCCATGCGTAATGCTCTTAGTCCTGCGGAGGGTCCCACTACATCCTCTGATCCTTGTGCTCTGCCTACAGTGTCCCCATGGTGGGACGTTCAGGATGTGATTAAGGAGGGTCTTTCCCCGATACTGAGGTGGGTATTGTGGAGGATGGTACCCAGTGGGTGAGGACACAGCCACGTCCCACTGCAAGCCGCAGGTGTAAGCGTAGGAAATGCATAGTTGCCACAAAACATAAAAGTGCTTCTGCTAATATGTGGGTACAGACTTAGCCACTGTCAAATTGTCCCCAGTTTGCTGTTCTGCCTGATTATGTGCCGGATGTGTGTGCCAGGGAGCCTAATGGCTTTATGAATACCAAGTGTGACCCAATCACCTCAAGGTTAGAATTGAATGAAGCTCGTGTTGTGCAGATAACAGACCAGCTGAAAAGCTTAGCTGCACTAAATAGGGACAAGAATCTTTTACCTAGAGCAGGGCCTATTAATATCGACCCAGTCCGGTTACAGTCTGCTTCAGTGAATTCCACTGATTTAGCCTCTTCATCCTTGCAGCCATCTAGGATCCCCCCTATAGTTTCTCATGCTACTTTGAGCCCTATAATTCCTCTGGTTGTTCCACGCCCTCCTGTAGCCATGCATTCTTTAGCCCCGTGATCAGGTGTGATGATCAACCTGCCCCTGTATCAACCCTTTATGTGGTTGTTCTAGGGAATGTCCCTCCACATAATAACTCCACACCAGAAATCCTTGGGAATTGAAGAATGAGATGGTCTACTGGTTTAAGCCTCATCCTAACATTGATATGGAAATGTAGATCTCAATCATCATGGTAAGGAGAGTGGGTTGGTTGGGTCCTGATGTCAAGAGATGGGCAGGGGACTGCGTGGTAGTTAATTTTAACAAACCCACCATTGCCGCTCGTGTCCTGACCACTCTAGGCTTACTTAAATCACCTAGATCATCTGACATTTTGGCTCTTCCCCTGGGCTTTTTTTATAAGCCAGAGATTGTATGCCAGCCTCCATGGATCCCAGTACGGGGAGGGTTGGCTCGTGGTAGAGGTCGTTTTGCTCCGGGTTCATTTGTTCCCCCTCCCCTCCCCCTGAATGCTCCTTCCGTTAATCGGGAGGAATTAAGAATGCTAACCTGGAAAATTGCAGGTTTGTTGGAGACGTTTGGTGATAGCAACTGGGTGCAATTTGCCAGGACCTATCATATCATTTGCCTGCAGGAAACTTGGAAAGTGAGTAACTCTTCCTAGAAGGATATAAAACTTATTTTTCCATACCTGTCGGGGAGGGCTAAAGGGGAGCTGGTCACTTTTGTTGCACTGGACCTATGTGGTTACATCAGATATCTTAAGTGGGACTCACATTTGTTTCAGGCTTTGAAGTCGCATGCTTCTGGCTCCATACCTATTGTTTTGATCAATTATTACAATGCTAAATCAGGGTCGTATGGGACCTCCAATCTTTCCAGCCTTTGCTCCTACTATTAATTCCTCGGTGGGGCATGGTGTTGGTCAGGATAAGCTTGTATTAGTAGGCGATTTTAACTGCTATTTGTGTACCTGTCACTTAGCTTCAGATAATGTTAAGTCCAAATGTATGATAGCGGAGGGGTTTCATATGGTCCACACACCGGAAGGTACAGAATTAAATATATTTTTACACACTTATAACCTGGTTTCTGCCTTACAGAAGCTGGCAAATTTGATAAAGCCGCATATTCTTCCTACGTTTATAGGGAGGGGCTGTACGTCCATAATAGATTTCTTTTTGTTTCTACTTCCTTGTTTTTGTTTATTTCGAATTTTAATATAATTTTTAGTCCTTTCACTGACCCTAACCCTTTGTCCCTAGTTATTGTGGGAATAAGGGGTGGGATTAAGCCATTGGTGGAGACATCACGAGGGCCTACCCTTTCTGATCAGGGCAGACAATTGAGATGGTTGCACGTAGACCCAAAGGAATTTAACCAGTCGCACTTTACTGAGTGGTGGCAGGAGATATCTACCTGCTTGGGTTTGAGTTCCTCGGAGGGGGCGATCTTGACTGCATTTGCGTGTTTTGCCAGAAGGTGTCTTCACTATTATCGGTCCCAGTTACCAAACCTAGATCAGATGAGCCAAAATGGTTTGATCGAGACTGTTCCAAGTACCTTTGTTTACTGAAGGACACCCTTAAGCACGCTCCCAAAGATAGGGAGCATGTAGCCTGCTGCTGGAAGGAATACAAAAAGGCCCTAACTAGTTGAAAGCTTACTCTACGCAAGTCTGCGTGGGAGGATTTAGCACAAGCTAGTGAAGCTAGAGATAGTGTCCTCTTTTGGAGGGTGATAAACAGGACTTGTTTTGCTGAATTGTCAAGGCCTGCTCTATGCTACCATATTTTAGTGCAGCAATGGGTGGAGCACTTTAAAAGCATGTATAATTTTGGACTTGCTGATGGTGTTGAGGTCCAGGGAGGTCTAGTGCTGCGGTGAGCCAACATTGTTTTTACGTTAATGGAAGTTTCCCAGGGCATTCAGGCACTATCCAGTTATAAGGCCCCGTGACCCGATGGTATACCCCCGGATTTGTTTTGTGATAACATTGAGCTTTGACGCTGGTCTTAAATGGCGCAGTAAGGGAGGGTGTTCCGCTTTTGTGGTCCCCTGACGTAATTGTCCTGATTTTTAAGAAGGGGAATAAGAACAACCCTCAATGCTATCGTCCAATTTCACTTATTAATGCAGTGGTGAAAGTCCTTGAGAGGATACTTTTGAATAGGCTGACACTGTGGGCAGAGGTGAACAATAGTTTCTCAGAGGTACAATAAGGTTTTAGGCCAGGTAAATCTACTACTGATCAATGCCTCAACCTCTATCTAATTGAACTGAAAAAAGTTGTGGGATCTGCTCCTCATGATGGGCGTGGATCCAGAAATAGTACTTCTTTTATCGAATTTACATGCTTGTACAACGGCTGTGGTAATGTAGTCACGGGGGGGTCTCACTGAGCATTTTAGTACTACAAGAGGAGTGCGTCAGGGGCTGTATACTTGCGCCTTTTCTATTCTCCCTTTATATCAATGGACTGGAACATGCCATGCTCTCAATGCAGGCTGGTTGCCCGAGGGTGGGTACAATATTGGTGCCTGTCTTGTTATACGCCGCTGATGCGTTGCTCATGGCGCATAATGTGGTGGGACTCCAATTATTTCTAGATAAGTTTGTCTTCTTTATGGATAGTTTGGACCTGGAGGTCAATTCTACAAAATCATGTTATGGTTGGTGGGCCTCGGTCCACTAGTTCCAAAACATTTAAAGTGGGGAGACACACCCTATCAAAAGTTCCATCTTTTTCATATCTGGAGGAGTTGTTTAATGTTAACATGAGCTAGAAACCACTAGCGGAGCGAAAGAAATGTGATCTTCTCAAGTCCTTAGGGGCAGTAGGTACTTGTGCGCTGAGGTTGGGCTCATGGTCACCGTACACCCTTGTTGAGCTTTACCAGTCTAAATGTGTTTCTAAGGTGCTATATGGCAGTGGGGTATGGGGTTAATTAATGGTTGATAAGATCCAGCTTGCAGAAAATACGTTTCTAAGTCGTATTCTGCAGGTTCCGCAAAGTATTCCTGGCTTCTCTGTACATGAGGAGCTTGGTTTAAGATATATTAGTGACCTTGTTGCTCTAAGGCCTTTGTTGCGCTGGATCAAAATATGGACAGGGGAGTGCTCCCAAATGAACAGACTGTTTTTGTCTAGCTGTTTGTCCCTTGATCACATGCAGAAAATTCCATTGATTGCATATCTGAAGGCCGCTTTTACCAATATGTGCATGGCTAACTTATTTCATAACCCTTATTCTTTGCGCTTCTCGGAGCATGAAAGGATGAAGGATTTATTTTCTGAACGAGCTGTATTGCGACAGGAAGACAAAGAGCTGGTGAAACCCATGGTACAAACCCACATGTTATTAAATACTGCTCAAAGTATGGAGCCCTATCTATCTCTTTTATCTAATGAGAGGGATAGATTTGTGGTGACAAGATTTAGGTTTAATTTGCTGCACCACCTTTTGGCCTCTCCCAGTGGTTGGTCCTGCCTGGGGCCCTGTGGCTGCGACAATATGTCTCCACAGGGTACATTACATTTTGTACTGTTTTGTAAATATTTTAGTTTGCCCAGGAAAAGTTTTATCCATCCGTTGCTGAAAGCTCAGAATTTTTAACAGGTGCGTCCAATGCTTATGTACCTGCAGCTCCTGCCGAACGAGCATGTTTTATTTGCTGTCTCATGCTTCTTAAGTGCAGCCTTGAGATCAAGGCGATCCAGAACTGAAGAATGTTCCTGTGGTATATGAGGGATTTTAATTATTCTGTAGGGTTAAATGTTTTCCTTTTTAACACTTCATGGTGTTATAACAAGGAATGTCTATTTGCTTTTATAGTTATATGAAATGTATGTTTTTATGATTTTATGTGCTTTTATGGTTATTTCTTATAACCGAATAAAGATTTATATGATGAAGAGTGCGTCTGGGGAGATCCCCTTCCAGAAAACCGGGGAACTGGTTGACCCGGTACGCAGGTTTATGGTGGTGATCTGGCCGGCCGCGCCCTAGCGGTGATGAATGTTTATGCCCCGAACGTAGACCAGGGAGCATTTCTGGAGGACTTATCCAGGGTACAGGCACCCTAGCTGCTGCAATCGGTCATCATGGGGGGAGACTATTGTTGTGTAGCTGACCCTGCACTTGATAGGTCCTACCCCCCGTTGAGGGACTCCCTGGTCAGTAGAAAAGCTTGGTTATTTGCTGGGTGGCAGACCCGATGGGGACTGGTAGATTCTTGGCGCTACACACACACCCGGTGACCAGGGATTACTCCTACTATTCAGGCCTCCATGAGCTCTATGTGCACTTGGGCACATTTCTATGCACCCCTGATGTGCATGGCTCAGTGCACGAGGTTGAGTATCTAGCTAGAACTATATCAGACCATAACCTGGTACTCCTTTATATGAGCTGGAAGAAGACGCAACCCTGTAGCCCTACATGGAGACTGAAGCCGGAGTCTTTAGAAGATCCAGTCTTCCAGGACACAATTAGAGATAGTATTAGATTGTATTTTGAGGACAATAAAGGGGGCAGCGTCCACTATACAGTTAGAATGGGATGCTTTTAAAGCAGTGATTAGAGGGAAGTGCATAGTGGAAACGGTGGGTGACAGGGGCACTTTGCTGGATGAGGTAGTGGCCTTGGAGGCAGAATTGAGGGAGATGGAAAACAGAGGCAGGGTCATCCGGAACTGCAACAGGTCCTGGTAGACTCCAGGGATTGGCTAGTGGGACAGATTAGGGGTTTTGACTACAGGGAATACATGGGGGCTGCATTTGGGCACAAGCAGAAAACAGTAGGGTTGGCTCGCTCCTAGCCTGGCTCGCTAATCTGGCTAAAAGGGGTTCAATAATAGTTGAACTGGAAACAGACCAGGGGTCAGGCTTTATCGGCAGGCTGAAATTAACCAACACTTCAAGGAGTACTATTCTCGCCTATATGCAAGCGCTTCCACACACAGAGAGATCGCCAAAACCAACTTCCTTGATCCGTTAGTTTTACTGGTTCTCACATGAGAGGAGGCTGAGGAATTGGGAGGGGATATTAAGCTTCAGGAAATAAGAGCAGCACTGAAGTGCATGGCGAGAAGGACACCTGGGACGGACAGGTTCCCCATTGAATTTTATATCACGTATGCTTATGTGTTAGCGTCCAAGTTAGTGGACCTCTACAGGGCAGCAAAGGATATGGGGCATTGCCGCCTTCCACCTGTGAAGCACTAGTGGTGACGTTTCTGAAACCAGGGAGGCCTCCACAGGACTGTAAAGCATATAGACCATTGTCGATGCTTAACATTGATTATAAAATTTTCAGCCGGATTTTAGTGACTAGGCTGTTGCCCTATATGACGAAATTGATACAACCGGATCAAGCGGGGTTTATCCCGGGCCGCAACACAGCAATTAATATAAGGAGGCTGTTAACTTTGCAGGCGGCAGATACGTATGACCACAGAGAAGCAGTAGTATTCGCAGTTGATCAAGAGAAAGCTTTTGACAGCTTAGAGGTGGACTTCCTCTATGGAGTGATTGAGATACTGCAGATGGGAAGGGGTTTTATAGGCTGGACCAGACTGTTATATACAGACCCTACAGCAAGAGCAAAAACTGGCTGCATAATCTCTGAGGGCTATGTTGTGGGGCTGCCACTTATTGCCACTGCTCTTCGTGCTGGCGATGGAGCCGCTGGCCAGCAGAGCCAGATCAGAGGCCCATTATCGGGGAATAGAGGTTGCGGGTCAACCACATCTCATTGCCCTATATGTTGATGATCTGTTACTATTCCTCCGAGACATTGACCTGGAGGGAACAATGCAGCTGCTAGATAAATATAGCTTGTTGGTTATGGACTCATTTCAAGATGCACCAGAAGGTGTCCTTCGAGACTCCAGATATCTTTGGGGAGGAAGATCCCCTTAGCGGCAAGGAGAGAACGGAGTACAGCCCATTAAGTATTTCGGCACCACAAGCTATCCCGAGTTTCAAATCGAGCTCTTTGAGGCCATCAGACCAAGAGGAAGAACAGGCCGTTGAGCCGCCACCCAAGACCAGCACCCCTTATAGGAAGATCATGCCCAGGGCCATAAGTATATGCTCTGGCCCCACGCCAAGATAGAGCACAACTCCAGTGGGAGTCTGGCATTGAGCCCCATGCATTGATACAAGAGAATGCCTCTTCCAGTTCCAGGCCGCATTCAGGCTCCGGTCAGCATTGGGACAAGGCGTTCTATTCAACC
The DNA here is from genome assembly GCA_963921515.1 of Calotriton arnoldi. Lineage (NCBI taxonomy): Eukaryota > Metazoa > Chordata > Amphibia > Caudata > Salamandridae > Calotriton > Calotriton arnoldi. The sequence goes on from CAWUFW010015273.1 coordinate 229,642, forward strand.
AAGGCTCCATCTATGTGCGTCGATTGACTCTGGTCCTTGGGCCCAAAGTGCGCCATGGATGGTGAGCACACCCGCTCACACTCCAAGATGGCACAGAAGGCACCAATGACGCCTGCACCTTATATTCCCTTGACACCAAAGAGTCGATTGATGCCAAAGATTCCATCAACCTTGTAAGACCATGTCAGCACTGGAGATCTTGACGCCACCAAAACCCTAATCAGTGGCATGATCTGAGGAATCTCAGGCACCAATCCTACATATGGTCCTGGATGAGCTTGACGCCGGGCAGAAGCGTCTCTTTATCCACCCAATCACTGGGAAGATTTTAACGAAGCCACCTCCGCCAAAGCCATCAGAGACATTCTCTCATAACAGGAGACTTGTCATTGTGGGTGAGCCTTCTTCAAAGCCCCCCATGAGCTAGCACCAAAGAGACACAGAAAAAGAAGAACATACCCTGTTTTCTCTCCTCCGCCCTTACCTCCAACCTATGTTCCCTCTAAGTTGCGCGCCTAAGCTCCCGTGCAGAAGGATATTTATCAACACGCATGAGATCATGAAGAGCGCGCATCACACAAGTTTTTTGTGGGCCATAAATCATTGTGCAAGTGAAGAGCTCTTTGCAGGTCTCATTTCTCAGAGGTACGAAAATAAAGCATTCGATGTGCTGCTTTTCTCACTACTCACCAGGGCCGAACTAGGATAGCAAACCAGCCCTGGCAATTACGTCCGACTGGCCCTGGGGGTTAGGGGGGGTGCGGTGGGTGCTGGCGGGGGACTACTGCTGCTGCACTTTTGTTACAAGGGGCCGATTTTGCAGCACTGCTGCAAAAACGGCCCCCAGTAACAAAAACGGCCCCCACCATTCGAAAACCGGCCCCCACCCTACCGGCCCACCGATGAAACGCCCGGCCACTGCTCACCCTTTTAGTCCTGTTTTGGCTCCCAGCATTTTTTTTGCAGCTCTTGAATCCCTCTGCAGACCCCAGCTCCTTCGGTCTCATCCACCAGCCATACCACCACTCGTTCTTTTAAATGCATGTTGATTCCTTCACAGCCTGGACCACCATAGGACACGTCAAGGTGGACACGAATGTGATTACTGTGGGAAAAATATACACCAGCCTTGTTTCACTTTCAGCATGTATGAGAATCATCCTGTTCTGCCAGAGGTTTTTAGCACTTTCCCATGTGCATGGGTGATTCATTTGGACGTGCAAACATGTCTAAACTGCCTTTTAATGTCACCAGTTTACACTGCTATGAGAACACTATACTGGAAATTTCGTAAGTAGCTTGTGTTTGGGGAACAGGTTTTGAAAGGTGGCAGTAAAGCAGTGGAAACAGTAAAATATACTCCTTGTATATCATGTAAAGTTATAATTATTGTAATATCACATTAACGTGCATTTTTACAGTGCCAGTTTCTTCGCTTGTATGAACATTTCTGAGATCTGCATGGTGATAGTGAGATTAGAGAGTGACAAGTGGGAGACGAGTTAAGTGACATGGTTAGTATGAGTATGAATAAGTGCACGAGACAGAGCAAAAGGAAGTGAAAGTGATTAAGTGAGCTAGTGGACACAATTAGAAAGCTAGTGAACAACATATAAATACTGATGGAGGTAAGAGAATGTCTGAGATAAAAAGCATGTGAGTCAAGGTGAGTGAGAAAGTGGGCGATATAGAGACGGTGTTAGCTTCCAACAAATGAATAAGTGAGAGAGAGCGAGTGGGTGAAAGAATGTCAGCAAATAATGACTAAGCATAAAAGATTGAGAGTCAGATTAGAGAAGTTTGAATGAGAGCGAGTTTGCAAACACTATTGTGTCAACATATTGGCCCGCAAACAGGCTATGATTGGCCAGATAATCTTAAGGACTTTGTTCGAACACATGCTAGTCACCGCTTTATGAGGGTACAGATTTCAGTCTGTGCAGAGCATGTGTTTCCACAGCCACACATTACGAATGTAAAATATTACTTACCCAGTAAGCATCTCTTTGTAGCGTGTAGTACTATAGATTCACATGTGCCCACCCTCCTCCACAGACACCAGTGTTCCTCGCAGATCTCTTCTACTATTAACTAGTTAACATTAGACAATGCATGCAGTGGACCATGCTATGATTACTTAATACTTCATTCACATTCTCACTGGCTGTGTGCAGAAATAATCTAACATGGAGTCAGTGCCCATGTGCATTCTCCACTAAGGGAAAAGTGGCAGCCCATCTCATGATTTAAAAGTCCTCTTCCAAGAAACACAATTTGCAAACGTCCGACCTCAACACTAGATGGCAGGAGTATACAGAACTTGTGACTCTACAGCACAATACACTATAAACAGATACTTACATGGTAAGGAACATTTTCCTTTCAGTACTTCCAAGATGGCACCCATATTTCCTCTTAACACAAAATTGCAACCATTATGAAAGCATGAAAAATAACCTTCCAAAAGGTCCCTTCGCATGTACTGACTTTGCTGAGGCTTGTAAAACTGTACTGCAAACATAGGCAAAACCAATAGATGATGCCGGCCATCTTGGAATGTTATTTTCAATACTTCCAGATGGCAGATACATTGCATCTTAAGACAATTTGGCAACTATCTTGGAAGCATAGAAAATAACTTTCCAAAACATCCGGTCACAGGCTTTGAATTGAATTGAAACAGGATTTGTAAAGCGCCTGGTTACCCACGGGCATCCCCGCGCTGTTGCCTGCTGACACACTGAACTGTAAGCCGTTCATTTAGGGAAGAGTAATGTTTTAATCTGCTTCCGGAAGATGAGGTAGTTAGGTTGGTCACGGATCTGCAGGGGCAGGCTATTCCAGATTTTAGCCACATTATACGAAAAGAGGCGGCCGCCACTTCGTGCTCTCATTATTCTTGGGGTTGACAGTAGATGTTTAGTTTCTGACCTGAGGGCTCTGTTTGGACGGTACCGATGGATGAGGGACTGAATAACCAAGGATCCCTTGCCTGCAAGTGACCTGTGGGCTATGCATAAAGCCTTAAACTTAATGCGCTCACGGATGGGGAGCCAATGTAGGGATGCCAAAGCTGGTTTAGCCGAGGACCGCTTAGGGATGTTCATGAGCATGCGCGCAGCGCAGTTTTGAACAATTTGTAGCTTTCGTATCGAGGAGCCAGGGGCTCCAAGATAGAGGGCATTAGCATAGTCAAGGCGGGACAGGATGAGAGCCTGAACTAGGACTCTTCTTGCAGGGAAAGGGAGTAGTGGGAGCACTTTACGGATCATTCGTAGGATCCCGTAGCAGCTTGCAGCTACTTTTTGCCCTTGTTCTTTAAAATCAAGGTTCTGGTCGAGCCAGACACCCAGACTTTTAATTTGGTCTTTGGGAGAAGGGGCAGGACCAAAGGAGCTGGGCCAGAGTATCCCAAGATCTGTCTTCTCTTTGTTCCCTAGGAGCATTAATTCCGTTTTTGATCCATTGAGTTTCAAAAATGACTCTTCCATCCACCTTGATACTTTTTCTAGACAAAGGCCAGAGCTGGAGGGGTCCTGCTGGTTGACAGAGACAACCAACTGGGTGTCATCAGCATAAGTGATGATCTGGCACCATCTCTGCCAAGGGCCTCAAATAAACGTTAAAAAGTGTGGGGCTCAGGGAGGAGCCCTGGGGAACCCCACAATTCAGCGGTATGGGCTTAGAAGAAATACCGTCTTTAAGAACTTTGAAGGATCGGTCTTCTAAAAACTATTGCAGCCAATTGAGCATAGACCCCGCAATTCCCACCTCGCTTAATCTATTTATCAGCACCTGGTGGTTGACCGTATCGAAGGCTGCGCTTAAGTCTAGAAGGATGATAGCCGCGCAACCTCCTTCGTCTAGAATTTTTCTCACCTCTTCCACTACCACCAGAAGAGCCGTCTCGGTACCCTATTGAGGTCTAAAACCCATCTGGGAGGAATGGAGACAGTTATTGCTCTCCAAGAAGGTAGATAGAACAGAGTTCACGTATTTCTCGGCGATCTTGCTGATAGCCGGCAGCAGGGAGATGGGGCGGTAATTGCTCCAAACTTCCGGGCCCAGGGTTGGTTTTTTCAATAAGGCTTTAACCATAGCCCGTTTCCACAGTGGGGGGACTATGCCTGTGGAAAGAGTTTATTGATCAGGTCGAGGATTACTGGAGAAAGGGTTTCAGAGGCCAGATTTAAGATGTTGGGGGGGGGCAGGATCAATGGGGGAGCCAGATTTTAGTTTACTCAAAATATCAAGCAACGTGGACGAGTTAAGTGGGGGAATTTCCTCAATTAGGCTAACTCTCCCTTTGACCAAGTTCTCCTGATCTCCGATATGTCGTTGAGATGTTATTTGAGGGAAGGAGGAGTAAATGACTTGGATTTTGTTCGAAAAGCATTCTGCCATGGCGTTGCATCGCGCTAAATTGTCTTCAGATACAATAGAGGGGGAGGGGATGGTGAGCAAGCCCTTAGCGATGCGAAAGATTTCGCGAGGGGAGTTAGCAGCTGCTGGAATTCTCTCTTCGTAGTATAGAGTTTGGGCCAGTTGAATTTCAGTTTTATAAGTTTTTATGGCCTCTCTATAAGTTTGTTTGCGGCTGGCAGAAAAATCCTTCCTCCATTTCCTTTCAGCTCTCTTACAATTTTTCTTAAGTTCACGAAGTTTCGGGAATACCACGGATTACGCTTGGTTTCTGCCTTGTTAAATGTCATTTTATTAGGAAGGACAGAGTTCAGTGAAGATTCCACCCAATGGTTACATTTGTTGTACGCGGTTACAGGGTGATGCTTGCATTGCAAAATTTACCTTAAGCATTGGCAAAAGTTTAGATTTGGCCTGTCAACTTGGAACGTTATGTTGTCTACTTCCAAAATGGCCGGTCGCCGTTGTTGACGTTGTCGATGCTGGCACAATTATACTATTAGCAAAGCTAATAGCAGTGTTCAGTGGCCTGTGGCGGGTGGGCAGGTAAAAATAAAGAGGCAGGGAGGGTGACATAGAGACTATAAGCCCAAGTAATGCTTAGTGCCGGTGGAGAGGGGAAGAATATTGAGGCAGGAGGGGCAGGTGAACCGAGGGTGAGGTAGGGGGTAACCAGAGGACAGAGTTGGAGGGGAAAACACGCAGAGAGACAGCGCTGAGGAAGGGAAAGAGAGAGAAGTGCATGCACTCGCATCAAGCGCTAAAGCACAAAATAAAAAGAGGGAAAAAATAAAAGTTGGTTTCTGATGCCAGCAGTGGAAGGGTACACTCAACCAGTGAAAATCAAGTATGAAACCTAAATGCTCCAGTGGCAGGACAAACATGAATAGAGAGCAAAGCCATCAAATCATGAGCATGGAATTGAAATAGACAGAGAAGCCACTGGATTAATGAGCAGGGAGCAAACTCGAAGCTCAGTCCAGGTCTATGTTAAAGTGTGGTTACAGTGCAGTCTGTGACAGACAGCTAACGCTCAGTTTATTGTAAATTGTTTTCACACAAACGCCTTTGTTTACTGAAGCTTTTTGTTACTCATTAACTGACCATGTTTTTACAAGATTTTCTGCCACATTTAATACCAACCTCATTGCTCAATATAATGCTTTGAATTCTTTTTACTTTAAAATGCTTGTGGGCATATTGAGTCACCCAGAACTTTGATTTTTTTACCATTTGCGCAACCAGTGCTGCATAGAGCCCCACCCTGTGTTACTGGAGGCGATGGAACACATAAACAACTCACAAATCGGTCAGCTTCAGTATGCTTTCGGCACGGTTCTCACAAAAGTGCTTCTTCCCCAAACGTGTCTTGTATTTAACAGAATTGCAGTCATTCAGATCACTACCTAAACACAAACAATGTTCTCACTGGTTCTGAGAAACTGGGATTTTTAAGGTAAGGGGTTCTCCCCAAAGGTAGGTTGGCCTGTGCCAGTTCTTAACGAAGCAGCTCTGTTGGAACAAAGTACAAAATATGAATTTTCTTGCGTTATTTCCTCCTTTTCCAAGGTTTTTGATGCAGAATGATGCAATGTTATGCAGCATGCAGGTTTTTTAGGTCGAAGCCTACCAGACAGCTGTGCTGTCTGGTTTGCTAATGACATATTGGGGACATTCAGAAAACTTCCCTGGAAATGCATTCCACATGTTGTTTACCATTGGCTTTGTGGTTTGTTACTCACATTTTCTTTTCTTTCTATTTGCTGGCTATATTTGTTCTAGGCTACCAAGGGCGAGTTCTTCCCTCCCATGGAGCAAAACCTTTTCACACCAATTCCCCTTGTATTCTTCCACGAGTGCTCCTTTCTGTAAACAGGCCTGTAAATCTTGTTCTTATCTTGTCACATTTGCTGTGCATTCAAAGACCGAGGTCAAATGTCAGGCCCTGTCTTTTGAGGGAGCTTGGTGTTTACTTTTCTTTCTCTGACTTCAAAGTGAGAGGATTTATGTGACAATCTTGCTGAATACTGGGAATAGGAAAGGTTTTTTTCTAGCACACAACAACATTTATATGAACTGTGCAAGTATTTCAGAATATATCAGAATTAGGAACACAAGTGAAGCACCTTTTTTGTTAATTCTAAAGTGTGTCAAAAGCAAATTCTTTAATATGATCAAAACAAATCAATACACTAGGTGATGCTATTCCAACACATTATTGTCTCTCTGCTGTATATTTTTGTTAGTAAAACTGTATGTCTGTGCAAATGTAATGGCAATTTCAATTGAAAATGTGTTGTCTGTAATGGCAGTATGCTGCCACACCATGCATACTCCACTCCACTCTATTCTGCACCACTCCACGCCACTGCACTTTACTTCACACCACTCCACTTTACACCACTCCACGCCATTACACTCTGCGCCACTGCACTCTATTCCACTCTGCACCACTCCACTGTATGCCGCTGCACTCAGCGCCAGTTCACTTTACGCCTCTCTACTCTGCTCTGTCCATCCCACTCTACGCTGCTCTACTTTACACCACTGCACTCTTCGCCACTGGACTCTACAGCCTACTCTGCACAACTTCACTCTACTCTATGCCAGTCTGGAATAATGCACTCTGTGCCACTGCACTCTATGCCAATACACTCTACGCCATTGCACTTTACTCTACAGCACTCAACTCTACTCCCCTGCACTCTATGCCAATCCACTGTACGCCACTCTAATCTACTCTGCACCACTGCACTCTATACCACTGACTCTACACTACTTTACTCTATGCTATTACACTCTACGGCACTCTCCTCTAAGCCACTGCACTCTGCCCTGCACCACCCCACTCTACGCCACTTCACTCTACTCTGAAACAACTTACTCTACACCACTCCACTCTGTGCCACTGCACTCTACGCCATTCCACTCTGTGCCACTGCTCTCTATGGCACTCTACTCTAAACCACTGCACTCTACGCCACTGCACTCTACACAACTGCATTCTAGGTCACTGCACTTTACTCTGCACCACTGTACTCTGCGCAACTCTACACCACTGCACTCTATGCCACTCTACACCACTGCACTCTACGACACTCTACTCTGCAACACTGCACTCTTCGCCACTGAACTCTACACCACTGTACTCTACACTACTGCACTCTATGCCAGTGCACTCTATGCTACTCTACACTGCATCACTGCACTCTACGCCTCTGCATTCTTCATCACTCCACTCTACGCCACTGCACTCTGTGCCACTCCACACTGCACCACTATACGCCACTGCACTCTCTGCCACTCTACGCTACTCTACACCAATGCATTGTACGCCACTGCCCACTATGCCACTCCACTCTGCACAACCCTTCTCTGCACCACTGCAATATTTTATGCCCTAATCTATGCCACTGCAATCTACGACGCTGCATTGTACGCCTCTGGATTCTATGCTGCTGCACTCTGTGCCACTGCACTCTACGTCACTATACTCTTCAACACTCTACGCCAATGCACCCTACACCAGTCCACTCTACTGTATGTCACTCCACAGCACTCTAATCTGCAGCACTCTACTAATGCCACTGCACTCTATGCCATTGCTCTCTACGCCAATGCATTCTACTCTGCACCAGTGTACTCAAGCCCACTGCACTGTACACCACTCTACTCAACACCACTATATGCTACTGCATTCTACGCCACTCTACACCACTACACTCTACGACACTCTACTCTGCAACACTCTACTCTGCCACACTGCACTCTACGCCACTGAACTCTACTCCACTCTTTTCCGCACTACTTCATTCTATGCCAGTACACTCTACGCCACTGCACTCTACTCTACTCTGCATCACTTCACTCTACGCCACTGCACTCTGCAGCACTGCACTCTATGGCACTATACTCTACTCTGCCCTACTCCACGCCACCCTACTCTGCACCATGCTATCACACTGCAGTCTATGCCACTCTACTCTACACAACTGCACTCCCCGCCACTGTACTCTACGCTACTCTACTCTGCACCATTCCACTCTGCAGCACTGCACTCTACACCACTTCATTCTACTATGCAACACCCTAATCTACACCACTGCATTTTAGGACACCGCATTGTACGCCGCTGAATTCTATGCCGCTGCACTCTATGCCACTATACTCTGCAACACTTTACGCCAATGCACTCTCCATCAGTCCACTCTACTCCCACTCCACTGTACGCCACTCTACTCGATTTAACACTATGCCAATACACGACACTCTCTGCCACCCACTCTACAGCACTCTACTCTTCGCCGTTCCACTCTGACACTTCACTCCACTCTCCTCTACGCCACTAACCTTTTGCCTTGCTGAACAGCAGCCACGCTAGTGTACAACATGGCTAAAACACATTGGCAAATCCAACAGCTTTTGCATAGGCGAGACCTATTGCCTTTGCCAATGCTTGTTTAATTTGTAGACATGGGTTAGCAAACTGAAATGGCACTTCAAGGTCCCACACATTCCTGCCTTCCATCGTAGGCCCGTGGTGTCCTGTGTTGGTCTTTACGGACCCGCTCATGGCAGATTTTCAAGATAACCGCTGATGATACATGATGCCTATTTACATGAACTATTTGTAAATGTAAATAAACAACATAATATTCTTATTTTTGTTCTGAGCGAGATAAGCATTACTAGGTCCATAGCCAGATGAACAGCTGCCTTCTGACATATTTCGGTGCCCAGGATTTCGTATTTACGATTGACTCTATGCAGGCCGTTAAAATAATCTGAGTTTTATCAGCCGCGCGACGATGAGGAATGATTAATGCCTTGTTTTATGGTGTCTCGCGGCACCATTTTACGATCTCCGAGAGTGCTCAGTGACTGACGTTACTGTTAGGACACTTAATAGCACTTGGTTTATTGACATCATCATGCAAGATGACTCAATCAGGGCCGGACTGGCCGTAGCGGGCACCGGGCATTTCCCCGGTGGGCCGCCAGGGTGAGGGTCGGTTTTGGGCTCCTGGGGGGCCGTTTTTGTTACAGGGCCGCTTTTGTAGCATAGCTGCAATATCGGCCTCTGTAACAAAATCGTCCGAAACCGTCCCTGGCAAACAGCTTGGCCGCACCCCCAACCCTCCGGGGGGCCGGCAGAGCACTTTGCCAGGGCCTGTTTTGGTTCCCAGTCCGGCCCTGGACTCAATGGGCCCAGCCGGTCACATCCAATGTCAGCATTGAGCATTAACTCACTGAGCCGTCTTGCTGGCTGGTGCGTCACGATTACTCTGAACTTCCAAATGCGAAAGTAGCAGTTTGGCCCCTTGGATGATTATTGACGTATTTATAAGATGCCAACAAGTAACTAAGCAGAAGTACCTCAAGTTGTTGGCTTGAGCCATTAATATAAGATAGTTTTTAATCCTACATAGCATTAGTTGTTCATTTATTCTTATTCAGTCCGGCAGCTTGTTCCGGGTCTTTGATTGCATAGAATTGACTTGACTCTCTGCAAGACACACATGAGTCATATGGCACTCCCAGAGTCAATTATTGTCCAACTAGGACCTAATTTGCATTGACCATACCGTGAGAAATGGTTGGCTATTTTTAGTCTTCCTGAGAACAGCCATTGAGCCACTGAATAAGGATTTAGACTTATACTCATTTCCACTTTTTTAATCATTTGAAAGGTGTGCTCTTAAGTTTGTTTTTTTAAATTTCTTCCCTGGTGTTGGGTGAGGTAAAATATTAGGTGAGCATTTGCAACATAATTTAGCATTATTTACCTTCCTTCCACTTGTTATTCTTTAATTGGTTGTAGTTAAATATTACATGGTAATGGTGATAGGTAAGATCCCTGTGGTAGCCCAAATGAACAACGTTGGGACTTGCGGTGTCCTATCAGAACCATGGGGTTGAATGTTGATGGGTGAAATTTATTTCAAAAGAGGTGAGCAGTTGCTTGTGAGTCTGCTGCCTGCAGGAGGCATATTTGGATGATCAATAAAGTTTGGTAAACCTTCCAACCGGTATCAAGATTCCTCTGGCGACAAGCGACCAGCAGGTATTCCTGAACCCATCCTGTGTATGGATTACCAGTGTAGATGCTGTCTTTGCATTGACTGACGTCCTATCTCTGCAAACTCCAGACTGTACAGAACACTGCAGCCAGACTCATCCTCGGCATTCCTCGACACGAACACATCACCCAACACCTGTGCAACCTCCACTGGCTCCCCGTTGAGAAGAGAGTAACTTTCAAGACTCTCACCCACGCCTACAAATGCCTCCACAACACCAGACCTCAATATCTCAACAATAGAATTTCCTTCAGACGCGCCCCCACCCTGCATATCTTCAAGAAGACCCTCAAAACCTGGCTCTTCGACTGACCGTAGCTTCTCTTCCCTCCCCCAGCGCCTTGAGACCCTCATGGGTGAGTAGCGCGCTTAATAATTCCCTGATTGATTGATCTGTGGCTGCTGTTGCTACATTGTTCGCAAGGCTTCTGGGACACAGTGCCACTGGAGTTGCTTTCACTTTAGTGGCCATCTGGCAAGGGATTCGCAATGTGGATCTCCTGGGCTGCCTTTAATTTATCCTGGTGGTACTGGTAGAACACATCTGCATTCCAAGTTGGTGTAGCGATGTGAAGTACTGCACTTACTTAACGTGGTGACATCATCTCACCAAATGTGAATGTTCCACCATCTAGAGAAAATAAAGGACATTATAATGGTAACACCAATTATAAAAACAAGACACATTTCTTCGGTTTTGAGGCATTTTATATCCAATGTGCATACTATGTTTCGATGAAGCACATACCTGGTTTCATGCATTAACAAATGTCAAATGTGTGTACTACGTTCCAGTGATAAGCACACCTGTTTTTATTCATTAAAAATTGTTTTATATATAGATGTACTTATTACATGATGGAAAAACATTTATTTCTGCATTTTTACTGTGTAATTTACTTTGTATTTCTTAATATGATGGTGTTTTAGTGTGATAAAACTACATGGTCTTTCTCTAATACGTTGGGGCAAGGGTATTTTTAAACTGCTACAGTGTTTGTACTTTACATGCTATTTTCCTTTGTAGGCTAATAGCAGTTCATAAGTAATTTTTATATCTTTTACATGATGCAACATAACGTGGTTCCACCTCATGTCTTCTTGCATAATCCTGGTCTTCCTGATATTGACTGGGAACAGTGGATGGAGGTTTTTGAATTGTATGTTTATGCCAATGAAGGGGAGGCTTTCGCCCAGAAGAAGAAATATGCAGTGCTGAGGCAGTGTTTACGGCCAGAGGGCAGGAACGTTTTACAACATCTACTACGTTAAATTATAGTAATTGAAGGGGATGTGGTGGACGAATGTGCATCAGCCATGAAGATGTTGGATATTCTTTTTAAACCACACAAGAATGTAATATTTGAAAGACACAAACTTTACAGGTGGCATTAATTACCTGGCAAACCAATAGAAAGTTTTATTAGCACTTTGAGAGTTTGGAGAAGAAAATAAACACAGGCTAAATTGTGGATATTCAAAAAACCTTGATAGCCACAATTAACTTAAGCTTGGATAAAGCCATGAAGATAGTATCTGGAATTGAGAGCAGTCTCATTAATGGCTGAAATATCACTCCTGCAAAATCCTTTGCCTGTGTGTTCCATATCTATATCTAAAGTAACGAAATAATTAAAAATGTTAAATCTTGTAAATTGACTTATCGCTATGGTAGTAATAATCATTTTTGTAATGCACAGTCTTCACCTGCCATTGACAAAATAAGCAATGCACACTGGAAGAAGGGTCATTTTGCGAAAGTCTGTAAATCATCAGAGACATTACTGCAGCCGAGATGTGTGAATGCAGTGGGTGGCATGTAAAACTTTTCGAAGGATTCTGATTTAAGTAATGTATTTGTTATTTTGTGTGTGGGGACTGTTGCGTTGGATACAGTTGAAAAACTAAATGATGAGGGCTTCATTTTACTAATAGATTAAAAATTGGTCCAGTGATCTTTTTGTCATATCAGTGTTGGAGGCATTGAGAATATGATGGAGGATTCAGAATCGCCTTTTACTTTAATTGGTGTGAATGAATAAGCAAAATTATTTGATGCAATATTGAGGAAATCCACTGTCAAACTAGTTCCATATGGAGGTAAGACCATGGACGTTATAGGTGATTTTGATACAGTGATAACGTTTTAAAGGTAATGCCACACCTGCAACTGTTTATTTGGCTAATGATGGATCGTGTTTGCTTGGATGGTTGAAGCAAAAGAATCTAGAAATAATTTGGGATCCAAATAATTCTGAACAAGTCCCTTTGAGGAAAGAATGTGTGAGTGTATGGATTTTGGAGCGATGTAAATGGGAACTGAAATTCCTGAATATTTTCACTGAGAGACTGGGTAAATCAAAGGTTTCAAATATAAGATTCAATTCATATCAGGAACAGTACCTGTTGTGCATAACGTCCAAAGAGTATCAATTGTAAGATTGGAGTTGAATAACGAGCTTGAGAAATTGTGAGCTCAAGATATTATAAATACTTTGAGGGATGGGAATGGTCATCGTTAGTGGCTTTGGCTTGCAAAGCCAATGGTTCTTTGAGAATGTGTGTGGATCTCAGAGAAATTACATTGGCTTTGCAAGCCAAAGCCACTAACGATGACCATTCCCATCCCTCAAAGTATTTATAATATCTTGAGCTCACAATTTCTCAAGCTCGTTATTCAACTCCAATCTTACAATTGATACTCTTTGGACGTTATGCACAACAGGTACTGTTCCTGATATGAATTGAATTTGAGAATTTGGAATTTGAGTGAATAGGAATTGGGTTAGCCTCCACATCTGCCATATTTCAGCACCTCAGATGTTATTTCAGAGTATTGATGAGGTTGTATGCTTCCAGAATGACCAGTTAATCTATGCAGAAAGTGTAGAGGTGCGTGCTAGAAGTCTAACTCAGGTATTGTTGTTGCTGGAGAAGGAGGATGCTAATCTAAGGGCAGAGAACTGTAAGTTTGGAGTCACCAACATAGATTATTTGTGTCATAGGCTATCAACCCAAGGAGTTGAGCCAAAAGAGAGCCTAATGTGTGCTATTGTTGAGGCGCCAATCCCAAGGAAACAATCAGTTGTAGTCTTTTCTTGGGTTATTGGAATTTTTGCATGTTTCATTCCTACGTTTGCAAGAAAAGCCTATTGTATGCTAAGGCTACGAAAGAAGGTTGAGGGGTATGTTTGGAATATCAATACTTATCACACACAAAGAAGTAATTGCATGAGTATTTTATATATGCAACTTGACAGTGTCATTTACATTATTTACATATGGTCGCTCCAGATAGAGAGATAAAAGAAAGAAAGTGCTCAAAGAGAGTGCCTGTGTGTGAAAATTCGGTTAGAGAATGAAAAGAGGAAAAGGACCTCATACATAATAACATAGCTATTACAGGGGAGCCTGTCCGTTACATTTATTGTACATCATAATTGTGATCTCATTTAACAAGGGTAATAGTCTCAATCATAATTGCCCCTCCTTTTATGGATGAGTAATCCAATCCAGGCTTTGTGAAATGTTGACGTTTCGACCCAGCGAATGGCCTAGGGGCCAATTACATTGTCAAGTTGCATATATAAAATACTCATGCATTTACTTCTTTGTGTGTGATAAGTATTGAGATCACTGTATATCCTTTTCCATATTGTTAAAAGTAATACCTCACCCCCTACATCAAGGTTGAGGAGGCTGGTTTGGACATATACAATTCAGGATAAGTTCATTGGTTTATTTTTGTCCTTTCTGTTGGTCTCTCCGTTTGGACCACTGTTGTTGCTAATCTCCCAAACCCAGCCTCTGTAGTGTGGCAGCATTCTGCCACTGTCCTAGTTTAAAACAAGAAGGCCTAAATGCAAGCCTAATCTGCACTTCTTGTGTACAAACTACCTAATTTGACTAAGCTACCCAGTTTTTCCTTATTTTTTTCACATCATTAACTATTGTAACAGCTGAACTCAATAAAATAGCTGTGATAAGTGTCACAATGAGTTTCAGCAGCAGTAACCTTCTCCACTTTAGCCCAAAAAGTTGAGTTTCAGCTCTAAATGCCAGATGTACAAAGCCATTTAGAATTCGCAAAGCCTGTGATTCCCTAAATCACAGTGTTTGCAACTGCAAAATAGATTTTTAGTATGATTCATTTGAATGCCTACGGAATCGCAAATTGGTTTAGAAATGATAATAAAATGGCATTTGGAAGGGGTATGTTTAGAGTGTCTCTTTCCAACTGTGATTCTGAATGCTTGGTATCAATGATTTGCTACAGCAGTTTTGGTCGTAACCATTGTTAGGTTACCCACTCCAGAAAGGAAGTGGACATCCATTTGCAAAGAGGAAGGTGTCTTTCCTTTCTTTTTTTGTGTATACAAAAAAAGTTTGTTTAGGAGTGGGCAGTGGTCCAGGAGACCACTGGTAACTCTTAAACAAACTTTTAAAAAAAAATGTTATTTGGAGAGAGTATACAATATGGAGCAGATTAATTAATAACCTGCTGGTGCAGGGATCACCACTTCGCCACGGGCTCTTATCAAATTGATGAGGACTCGACACTGGAGCGAAGGCAAACCATGGATTGTTTATTCAATCATTCATGAATGGGTCTCCATCCGACAAGTACCATTAAGATACCCAAGGATAAAAGCACACTGAACGATGGTTACATGGGTTTATATAGGGAAAATCACAGACTAGGAACGCCCAGAGGTAAATAGAGCTTTGGGAAGAACACACAAATGAGACAATCGGTAAGAATCAACAACCTTGGTGCCTTGTGTAACTGTCGCGTTTTGAGGCTGCACAACAAGATAGGCTTATCTGAACAAACTTTATCTAAGGCTTTACCATTGTTTAAAACACACACGAAACCCACAGTGCAGACATCAGCTGTTCTTTTGTGCTGACTTTGCATGTTTACGCAGCCTACAATGTCTCAACTTTAGATTCGTGACCTAGTGTTTATGCAGATGTGATGTCAAGGATAGAGTCAGGCTGAAAACAGGTCAAAGGTGAGCATAGATGAGGCACAGCTGAATGAGAAAACGAGAGATTCAGATTTTAAGGTTTCACAGTCCTTCCTTTTCAGCTGTGCTGAATCTATTCTAAGGGATATATGTATTAATCATGTACATTCATATTCATTAGGTCATGGATTTCAGTGTGCATAATCATTTCTCTATTCAATTCATGAACATTGACTGGGGAAGGTTTAATACTATTACAGATATTTATACAAGTGGTGCATATCATAGGGGCACATTGAATGCAGCAGCAACAAGTGAGAAAGATGGCTCCTATGATTACTATTCCCGTTAACAATTTCCAACCCCAAGTGGAGATAAGTCCCCGTAACCAGTCAGACCAGGACCATGTTCCCTGGTCTTGATGTATTTCTGCAGCTATTTTATGTAATTTTGAAATGGCGTTATAGACAGAAGGGGCGTGGTCAGGTATGAACACACAACAGCTACTACCGATGATGCGGCATGCTCCACCACGATCAGCGAGCACTACATCAAGCACCATCCTATTTTGAAGAGTTACAATTCTTGTAATTTGGAGCTCTTCTGTAATATTTCCTAGAGCCATTGCTGTCTGATTAGTTACTGCTTCTACTACTCGGGTTAGGCGTCTAATTTTCCTACTATTTAGGGCTGCACCAACGAAGAAGAAGAGTCCCAAATTAAAATCTACATATTGCTGCAAGGCTGTATCAGTCTGATCTACTTCATCACTATTTATGGTCCGTTTGAATCTATTTAAAGAGATGTCATTAAATAATTTCAGGTCTTTGTGATAAGAGGCAGGTGCTAAAAACACAGGAGGAAGTAAGAAAGACACATAACAGATGCCAGACCAACTGACTGGTAGATGATAGTAACCCTTGCTACCACAGATAAAGTAAGTATTGTGTGAGGACAAGAAGCTACTGTTATTTGTTCCAGTAATGTTTAGTACTGTTGTACAGTCACTTTTCCCCACAGGAATACTGCCAATACTGCTCACACATAGTTCTGCTCGGGCTCTGGTTACAGCGATAATAGGAGGCCCATTACCCTTAGCTGTTCGGGTGTTGGGGAAGCCATATCTGGTGGAGGAATTCCCTCTGCGATACTCCTCCATTTCCCATACAGTTCCTTTGGCTTGGGGATCTCCTTCCTCATCGGGGTAACACACTCTGTTGAGCTGGGCGTTGAGTCCACCTACATCAGCAAAAACTTTGTGACTTATTTCAGAGGCCCACAATAATGCGAACCAGGCTCTACAGGAGCCATTATGTGAGAATGGCAAGGGGATAAAAGGCGTTCCTCCCTTCTTCTGGTGAGCTGGCATCATTCCACACACCCAGCAGTTGGTAGTGTTCGTAGCATTGTGGGTATGATGTAGCATTTGTATAAAAGTGTTATTGAGGTAGGACATCCGGTGCTTTTTCTCATGGTAGGGAAGAGTGTAATAAAAGTGTTCTGTGGGGACAGGAGTAGTAGCGGGCAATAGGTTTCGAGCCGGAATCACTTTCTCCATTGTCCAAAAGACTGCTGCCAGGATTATCAAGAGTATGATCAGAGTCACCATACACAGAGGCTTGTCTTTGTTTCGCAACTGCAACTTAGATCCCAGTCTCTGCATGTCTCCTTCTCGGTATCGATACACCACAGGTCGGAGAGAGATCCAGGCAACACTGAACACGTATCACAATCCCCTCTGAACCTAGTTCAGCCGATTCTGTGATCCCACCGTGTCGCAGCCGAACCGTTCCACTAATTGAAATCGGTCCTCCGGTATCTCTATCTGCTCCTTCCCTTCCTTGGTCGCAAATCGTACCTTGTTACTGAAGGCGTAGTTTGATCAGGAAACAAAGTATCTTCATTCAGAGGAGCAACACTTTTCTGAGTCTGCAAGATATCCTTCAGATCGTTTCTGCCTTCTAGCTGGAGAACAGTTGCTGGGATTCGTTTGCAGTGCCCTGCATGGATCCAGTGGCGTCTGTTGGTGACGCGGACAGCAGTTCGGGTTGCCAGCAGCACTTGCTCAATGTTCTTCCAATGAGGTTCCAGATTCTTAGCACGCTGGAAGTTCTTAAGGACCACGAAATCTCCGGGTTGGAGACCATGGGCCGGACCCTCTGATTTGTCTGGAATAGCTTCACGCACCTGCTGATGAATCAGAAACAATTTTTCAGTCAAGTTTCTAAGATAGTCACTCAAAACAGGGTACTGTATTTCTTTAATCATATTTGGTCTTGGGGGTCCCCATACATTCATAGGCCTACCAAAGACTATCTCGTAGGGAGAAAGTCCAATCTTACTGTGTGGAATGGAACGAACAGATAGCAAAGCGAGTGGCAAAGCATCTGGCCATTTAAGGCCCGTTGTTGCTTGAATTTTTGCCAATTTGAGTTTCAGGGTGGCATTGTATCTTTCTACCAAACCCGCTGCCTGGGGATAATTAGCAGCATGAAACTTCTGCTTTACCCCTAAACCTTTCATTAGGTACTCTATTATCTGGCCAGTGAAGTGGGGGCCATTATCGCTCCATAAAACTCTACAAACCCCAAAACGGGGAAAAATTCTTTCAACAGAACTTTAGCTGTTGTCAAGGCTGTGTTATCTTTGGTGGGATAGGCTTCCACCCACTTACTAAAGGAACAAACCACAACTAGTACGTATTTTAGGTTGTTACAGCGCTCCAATTGGATGTAGTCCATCTGGAGTGCTTCAAAGGGCACTTGAGGCGGAGAAAATCCACCAGTAGGGGTTGATATTCCCTTCCCAGGATTGTGCTGTAAGCAAATCATACAATTTTTAACTACATGCTCAGCCGTTTTCCGAATGAGCGGACTATCCCAGACTGGATTCAATTGGGAAATGATGTTTTTGGCACTAACGTGAGCAGGTCCATGAGCCATAGTCACAAAAGGTAATACATAAGCATAGGGCAATTTCCATTTCAACATGTCTTTTGATCTCCAACATCCCTCATCATCTAATTCTCCTTCCTTTTGCCATTCTGCCCTTTCCTGTTCAGTGGCTGACTGCTGTATGTCCTTAACTTCTGCATACAGGTTTTCCCATCTTTCAGCTTGGGATCGTAACACATACATTTTACTTGCGAGTGCACTTGCGGTCTCTCGTGCAACTTCGTCAACAAAAGCATTTCCTTGTCCCACCTTGTCTGTAACTTTCTTGTGGGCACTACATTTGATAATGGCTACACTCTTCGGCAATGTCAAAGCAGTAAGAAGACTATTTACCAATTCACCATGTTGTATTTTAGAGCCATGGGAGGTTAGGAATCCCCGTTCCTTCCAGAGCTTGCCAAAGTCGTGTGCCACACCAAATGCATACTGACTATCTGTATAAATATTCACTCTTAATCCTTCACTAAGTTCACAAGCCCTCAAAAGCGCAATGAGTTCAGCTGCTTGGGCAGATTTTTGTGGGATGCGGGCTGTTTCTACCACAGTCTGCAGGGTGGTAATGGCATAAGATGCAGAGGTGGTGCCATCAGGCAGTCTTAAACAAGATCCATCCACCCATAGTTCTCCCTCAGGGTCTAATAAAGGTGTATCCTTTAGATCTATTCTTCCCTTAGTCTGTTCTTCTGTTAGGAAAATGCAATCATGCAAATCATGCACTTGTTCAGCTGGCAAAGGTAGCAATGTAGCTGGGTTCAATGTCAAACATCTCTTGAGTGTGATATGAGGTGCCAAAAGTGTAAGTTCATATCCTGTGAGTCTAGCGCTAGTCAAGTGTTGTGTCTTAGTCTGATTCAGAAGTGCATCCACGGAATGTGGTACCATGACCATAAGCTTATTACTCAACACTATTCCCTCAGATTGGCGTATAGAAATTGCTGTGGCGGCAACCGCTCTTAGACAACCTGGGAGTCCTCTGGCTACTGGGTCTAATACAGCTGAGAAATAAGCACATGGACGATGCTTATTACCATATGGTTGTGTCAAAACTGACAATGCACATCCTTCTCTCTCGTGTACATATAGTATGAAAGGCTTTGTATAGTCCGGAGTGCCTAACACTGGAGCAGAGCAAAGGGATGCACGGAGCTGCTGATATGCTTCCTGACATTCGAATGTCCATGGTAGAGGAGAGGGAGTGTCTTTAGTAACAAGGGACAAAAGAGGTTTGATAATTAGTGAGAAGTTGGGGATCCACTGTCTACAGTAGGAAGTAATACCAATAAGTGCCCTGACTTCTTTTTGAGTACTTGGAATAGGAATTTTTAGGATAGTTTGAATCCTGTCTTTGGTCAGAGTGCGGCCTTCCTTAGACAAGAGGTGACCTAGATAAGTGACCTCAGACTGACAATATTGTAGCTTATTCTTAGAGACCTTATGTCCCTTAACAGCAAGATGATGCAATAGAGAGAGAGTGGCTTCTTTACAATGCTCAACTGTGTCTGCGGCTAGCAGAATGTCATCGACATATTGCACAAGTGTAACTCCTGGTGGCAAAAGAAGTTCATCCAACTGTCGTTTAAGTGCCTGACTATAAATGCTAGGACTTTCTGTATAGCCTTGTGGAGCTCTACAAAATCTGAATGAGCGGCCCCGTAATGAGAAACCAAAAGATATCGGCTCTCCTCATGTATAGGAATAGAGAAGAAGGCATTCTTAAGGTCAATGACAGAGAATACAGTAGCTGTAGATGGAATTAATGTCAACAAAGTCGTAATATCTGAGACGACAGGATATTGAGGGATAACTATTTTATTGACTTCTCTCAAGTCAATCACAAATCTGTAAATCTTATCCCCTGTTCCATCACCCCGTTTTAGAATGGGGAGAATGGGACTATTGCATACATTAGAGGAAACTTCCTCAACAACTCCTGTACGTATCATGTCATCAATGATAGAAATCAATGCATCTTCACCTTCTTTTGATATTTTATATTGCGGGACCCTTGGTAAGGAAGCACCCTCCCGAACCTGTATGTATACTGGGGAAATGTCCATTCTTCCCACATCTGTGTCAGCAGTAGCCCAAACACATGCAGGGACAGAATCAAGATCCGAACATAAAGAAAAATTATATTGTTTAGGCAATATCTTTTTCCCAAAAATGACACGTACTCCAGATGGGGAACAATGTATAGTAGCATGGAAATATTTCAAAAGATCAAGTCCCATCAGATTATCTGGAGCATGTGGGGGAAGTAAAAAGGGGCTGTAGTGATGAAATTCTCAACCTGCAAAGGTAGTTTTTGGGACACAGGGCTAGGAGTTGGTGTTCCATCAAACCCTATCGATGTGATCACTTGGCCAGACAAGGGTGTCCCAGGGACCAGTTTCTGAGATATCGCACTACGTGTTGCCCCTGTATCCACTAAAAACTTTTGTTCCTGCCCAAGTATGGTTGCTGTTACATAGGGCCCTGACTGATCTACAGGTATCTCAACTGGTCCTCCTTGTCCTACGCTGTCCTAGGCAAAATGTGTTCCCACAGTTTCTTCTGATTCCCAATCTTCCATAGAATATTGATTATTTCTTTGATCGAAATAATTTCCTGACCTATTCCTCTCTGGAGCTTGAACCTGCTGTGGCTGTTGTCGGGGAGCTAAAGTCCCTTGATTACTGTTCACCTGTCCCCTTCCTTTTCCACCAGCAGCTAAAACAGGACATTCAGAACGCCAATGTCCCTTCTCCTTGCAATAAGCACATTGATCTAGCCCTAGTGGAGTTTGTCTACGCGGTGGCCCTCCTGGAGGTGGTTGTCTATAATTCTGACCATAATTTTGACCACGGCCCCTACCTTGAGGTCCATAGGCCTGAACCATCATTACCTTAGTTTTCAATTCTTTTAATTTTCCTTCTTTTCGTTCTTGCTCAGCGGTCACCTGATTCTGATAATACTGAGCCATATCTAATATAGCTTTCGGGGTTACTGAAGCCCATGTGCTCTCTGAATTCTTTAAGCGAACAGATATTTCTGGGAGTAAATTCCCTACGAATCGGTCTACAAATAAATGTGCACCCGTAGGTGTAGATGTATCTTGTCCACTAAAATCATGGAATACTTCCTCAAAGCGAGTAAAGAAATCAGGGACGGCCTCTCCCTGTTTTTGTTTACAAGCAGTAAGGAGTGCCCAGTCTATTTTCCTAGCTGGAACCATCGTTTTTATATAAGTAAGTATGTTACCAGGCAGATCCAATATGAGCTGACTAGGTTTCTGACCAGGTTTCCTATCCCTATCGGCTGCTATTATGGCAGTCCAATCTCCTCCCAAATCAACGGCATGATCCTGTTTCCGGGTAAGTCGCCACATATCTGGGGGCAGGATCATACCAAAAAACATATCAATATCTGCTAAGGTCATAATACAAGAATCAATGGCTGCCTGTACATCATCATAAAATCCTCTAGGATTTTTCCGTATGTCTGGTAAGGAGGCTTTTAAAGTGAGTACATCCGTCCTTTTCCAGGGCGTATATATCCAATTATACAAAAAATGGGCTCTAGCATCAGCACTATTTGGGTCATCATTGTCTGCATTCCCTCTTCCAGGAATGAACTGTGGCGCAGCTTCCCTCATAGGTCTTATTCGGGGAGAGGAAGAGAGTTCATCACGATATCCAATTATTGTTACTATGGCAGTGTTAATTCTGCTTACAGGGAAGGCTCCTATCTGACACTGTCTATTAATAGCTCTAACATCATCTGGGCCATTTCGTCCTGTAATCATCTCCCATTGAACCATAAGTTGATGAGAAAGCTTATTTATAAGACAAAGAAGCTCGCCCTCAGAGAAATCTTGTATCTGATCTATCATTTCTCCTACCTCCATTTCTAAATCACTCAACCAATTTAATACCATTAATCTTATCGCATCCTGACGTGATTGAGATACAGTAGAGCGAAGAACTCGAGGAGTCAGGACAGATGCAGGAAGCACAGAATCATTAGACATTTCAAATGCAGTGGACTGAGGTGGAGGCGCAGAGGCTTGGGGTGGGGGTGCAGTGGCCTGGGTTGGAGGGGGTAAGAAATGTACCGGTACTGGTTGGAAAATAGGGAGCTGGACAACCGCGGGCAAAGGAGGTGGAACCGGGGGTACAGGGGGAACAACATTCGGTGGTCCTGGGGGAAGAGGTGTTAAAGGTACATATGGGGGTGGGGGTCGTTCTATCAACAACCCATCAATATCTGAATCCACATCTTCTTGGTGGACCTGAACTGCTACAGTTGGTCTAACTATATATTCCTTAGATGTTAATAATCTATGCTCTCTATCTAAACATTCCTTTTTCTCCTGAACTTCCTTATCCTTCAATTCCTTATACTTTTGATACTCTGTCTTCCTTTCCTGTTTCCTTTGTATCTTTTCTGCCTTGAGCTGCCGCTCCTTCACTTCTTTCCTCCACATACGCAAACTGTCAAACATAGCCGGCCTAACTTTCTTTAAAAACAATCGTTTCTCTAGATACTCGAGTTTGTGAGGGTCCATAGTTCCCTCTAATGGCCATTGTAACTGGGGATCCCCTTTTGTATATTTGTTCCATAATGCATTATACATGATGGGACAAATACCATATTTGATGTACATCTCAAAATTCGGTGTACCTTCTGGTGGCGCCGGCTGACTTGCTTCCAACATGCTCTGCTTATCGCAGCAGCAACAACAAAACTTCCAAAGGGTGCTAAACACAGGCATGTTATATAAGATTAAAAAAACTTATAAACAGAGAGAAATAAAAAATATTCTCACATTACCTGTAAGAAAAAATGTTAGTCAAAACAAATAGCAAGTCTCAAAACAAAGCCTAGGTTTCAAAATTCAAAACAGAGTCTGAACGGATTACCAAATTCCGACCAGATTACCAATCAAATACCATGTCAAGACAAATACCAAGTCAAGCAAAAATCAAACTGATCCTAACCAAAGGAACAAATAAACCGGTTCAATACAGATTTACCTCATGCGTAGTCTTCGACTCCCACCTGTCGATCCTCCCTGATCCAAAGAAAATCACCGACCGAAGACCCCAGTCTAGGCCAGCAGCCGCCAGGAAGATCAGTGTCGGAGAGCTGAAAAATCACCTTGGACCATGAGCAACACAAGTCTCTTCAGGTGGGGCGCCCTTCAGCGAAGTTCATCTTACCGACCCGATCTCCTCTCCTGGTCCAACTGCAAGCCTTTGATGGGGCCCCGCGTTCGGGCGCCAATTTGTGGAGCAGATTAATTAATAACCTGCTGGTGCAGGGATCACCACTTCGCCACGGGTTCTTATCAAATTGAGGAGGACTCGACACTGGAGCGAAGGCAAACCATGGATAGTTTATTCAATCATTCATGAATGGGTCTCCATCCGACAAGTACCATTAAGATACCCAAGGATAAAAGCACACTGAACGATGGTTACATGGGTTTATATAGGGAAAATCACAGACTAGGAACGCCCAGAGGTAAATAGAGCTTTGGGAAGAACACACAAATGAGACAATCGGTAAGAATCAACAACCTTGGTGCCTTGAGTAACTGTCGCGTTTTGAGGCTGCACAACAAGATAGGCTTATCTGAACAAACTTTATCTAAGGCTTTACCATTGTTTAAAACACACACGAAACCCACAGTGCAGACATCAGCTGTTCTTTTGTGCTGACTTTGCATGCTTACGCAGCCTACAATGTCTCAACTTTAGATTCGTGATTTATGCAGATGTGATGTCAAGAATAGAGTCAGGCTGAAAACAGGTCAAAGGTGAGCATAGATGAGGCACAGCTGAATGAGAAAACGAGAGATTCAGATTTTAAGGTTTCACAAGATAAGAAGAGTTGTTCATAGATACAAATAGAGTCATTTCTAATATCTGTTTTCAAAATTTCGTACAATTCCATATATATACAACACCTAAAATCTACAAACAGTCCATACAAGCAATATGAGACAAATAAAGCAATAAAAAGGAGAATGGAAAGTATAAGAGACAAGGGAGAAGGAAGAGTAATACCCAATTCAGTGACTTCTCCAACCTAGGCCAACCAATCCCTCCCTGCGTTGTGCCTTGTAAGCCATTTGTTCATTGGAGCCCAGATTTTCCTGCCTCTCCTGCTAGCACGCCGGCCTTTACAATTATACAGTGATCTTTCCAGATTATATATGACCAACAAACGACCCAGCCAGGCGTGATACGTAGGCGGGTCAGCATCCTTCCATTGTGTAGCAATAAGTTGCCGAGCTACAGCGACTTTAATAAAAACAAACGTATTCTGCCTTACATCATGTTGTTCCTTCTCATCGTATCCTAGTAGCATCAATGTAGGGGTTATACGAGCTATGCCCCCTAGTTCTGCTAGAAGAAATTTCTCTATTCACTCTTTTAGGGGCCCTAGTCTCTCACACCCAAAAAACATGTGTATTGTGTCCGCCGGTCCTTGATCGCATCGAGGACATTTGTCATCCCCTCTTTTACCCCAGCAAAAAAGCTTTGCAGGAGTAAAATAGAGATCGAAGATGGTGTAGTAATGTTGGGCTTTTAAATTGGCTGAAAGAAATGCTCCCTTACCTAATGCAACTGACTGGTAACGATCAGCGTCAAGGTTTCCAGCTTGGTGGCCCATTTGGTTTCTACTGTTTCCAGATCATCGAGAAGTGTATCTATTAATATTTTATATATATGTTTAATTCTTATCTGGGAGTGAGACATAGCCTCCATTAGGGGGATTCTATTTGTGGAGATCTTTTCCCTGCTTATTTGATTTAAAAAGCTGGTGATCTGCTTATACTTAAAATAAGTCCCAACCATTATTCCATATCTTTGCTGCAGATCTATAAATGAAAGCCTCTGATCAGTTGAAAAAAGATCCCCAATCTTAGTGATACCCTTTTCCTCCCTTTGTCTACCCAAATGATCATACATTGTTGCGGGAAATAGAGAAGATCGCCACAAGGGTGTGTATCTGTTATACTTCTGAATTTGCATAAGTCCTACCATTTTGCCCCAAATTTTCCAGATTGCTATCATCACCTTAAACCGCGTCTTCTTGTAATAACTGGCCTCCACTTGTCGAAGGAGTACTCCCTGCGCTGCCTTCCCTATGGCCAGCTCATATATGGAGGGGATGCCCATGTTCACCTCTTGGTTCCTGGTTGTCATATTTCTATTTCCTAATGAGACTACTAATGTAATTTGTTGCAAGAAAGTGGCATAATAGTAAAATCTAAGATTAGGGGCTGACCAGCCTCCGCGATCTTGTGGTAGCGTTAAAAATTTAAGGGATCGCCGAATTTTCTTGTATCTCCAGATAAAGTTACTAAAAATGGAATCCAATTTCTTTAAAAGTTGGTCTTCAATTTCTAATGGGATAGATCTAAACATATATAAGATCTTAGGAAAGATCCCCATTTTAAGTACATTACATCTTCCTATAACTGAAAGATGAAGTCTATCCATGTATCTTACATCCGTGCTGATCTTGTTTATCATGGACGACAGATTTATTTTCCAAATGGAGTCTACATTGCTACTGATCTTTATCCCAAGGTAAACTACTACATCCTGCCTTCGGGGGTCATTACAGGGAGTTTTAGAGTTACATATGATCTGCGTTTTCCCTGTGTTCAATAGGTAGCCTGATTTCCGGCCATATTCGCCGGCCAGTTTTTGTAGTTGAATTATTGCTGTTTCTGGATCTGTGGTCACTACCGCGATATCGTCGGCGTAGGCCATTATCTTGGTTTCAAAACCGGTGCAACACACTGGTTTAATTATCTGATCTTGAAGAATTTGTTGGATGAATATATCAATATATATGGCAAATAAAATGGGAGAGCATGGACAGCCCTGTCTTGTCCCCCTGGCGACCTCGATACGACTTGACTCTTGGCCCATTATTTGTAGTCTCGCATAAGGTCTAAAATACATTGCCCATATAGCCGTTATAAAACCTGGACCAAACCCTTTCTGTGCCATAATAGCCCATAGATAATGCCATGAGACTCGGTCGAATGCCTTCTCTGCGTCCAGGAGGATCATAGCCATCCTCTCTCCTTTTACCTCAGTTATATAGAATAAGGCTATAGCACGTCTAATATAGTCTGTTGTGCCTCTTCCCGGTATAAACCTGTGTTGCCATGGTGAGACTAGATGAGCTATGATCCTCCCTAGCCGAGTCACGAGAATATTTGAGTAGAGTTTGGTATCCACATTCATGAGGGATATGGGCCGATAAGATGCGGGGTTGTCGGGGGGCTTCCCCTTTTTTAGAAAGATCACAATATCTGCTCCTTGCCAGGATTCCGGGGGGACCCCACTGTATTGTACTCCGAGAAACAGGTCCAGAAGTAACAGAGCAATTTCCTCCTGAATGGCTTTATAGAATTCCAGAGGTATTCTGTCGGGGCCTGCCGCTTTTCCTGAGGCCATGGACTGTAGGGCTAGTAAGACCTCTTCGATTGTTATCTCTCTTTCCATCTCCTGCCTAATTTCTTCACTTACCCTACGTTGATTCCCCATAACTGTTTCATTTTCACTGGATAGAATAGGGTCAAGATTATCTTGCCGGTATAGATCTTGATAGAACCTCTCAAAGACCTTAATGATATTCTTTAAGTCTGTAACCCGCGCACCATCCTGTCCTTTAACTTCAGCTATGTTATTCCTAGCAGCCCTCTGCTTAGTGCGCAAAGCCAGCAGCTTGCCCACCGATTCCCCGTACTCATAGCTCTCATTTTTATATGCTTGAAAGCCTGCCGCATCCCTCTTACTGTAATAACTATTAATCTCAGCTTTCGCTACCGCTATTTTCTGCCGTAATGTCACCTAACAGCTTCCTGCTTTTGCCTAATGGCGAGTGTGTGCTCTTTTTCCAATACTCCCAGCCCTTCGATCAAGCCATTAATTTCATCTTTCTCTTGTTTCCTGGCCTTACCTGCAAAACTAATTGTTTCCCCCCGCAAGCCCGCCTTAAAACTATCCCAGACCATGCATCGTGATGAGCTATAGCGATTCATCTCAAAATATTGTATCACCCACTGTCTAATATACTTCACATACCGCTCATTAATCAATAGTGTTCTATCGAATGTCCATTTGCTTTGAGCATGGTCCCCCCCCTTGAAGTGCTAGATCCATAATTAGTGGGTTGTGATCGGATAGCAATTTTGGTAGTTTCCTTATTCCCACCGTCATAAGCAGGGAGGAAGAAACCAGAAAGTAGTCTAATCTAACGTACTTCTTATGAGGGCATGAGAAGTATGTATATCCTGGGTCAGCGGGATGTTTTGCCACCCAAACATCCGTCAAATCATGACTAGTCATTAAGGCGGATAGAGCCTTATGAACATGTGGCTTTCTTCCCAAATATCTTTGTGTTCGGTTGCTACTTGCCTCATAATTGATGTTCATATCTCCGCATATTATTAGTGGGCCTGGCCATAACGCTAACTCAATTTCCAGATCATTAAAATTTTTCGGATCGTCCTGATTCGATCCGTATATCGTGCAGACTGTCAATCCTACGGGAAGCAGTGCAAGAGACCATCTCCCCCATTTATCCTCCAAGACACGTATAGCTGGGCCAATACCATTCCTTACATGGATCGCTACCCCCCTTATAGTGGAAGTTTGCGTAGAACATGCTACGAGGGTGTATCCTTTAATAATTAGAATGTCCCGCTTCCCCCAGGGAATATGCGTTTCTTGTTGGCATATTATATCAGCTTTCTGCATTCTTAAAGCCTCTGCAACCCTAATACGTTTCATTTTGTCATTTAAGCCCCCTACATTGATTGAGCAAATACTTATTTTACCCATTTACATAGTACGATTCTCTCACCCTTGATCGTTCTCTCTCCTTTCCCCCCTCTTTCTTGATCGATTCTGTTCCTCGAATCACTAATTTGTACTCTCTCCAATTTTCGCCCTCCCTTCCCCCTGTGCCCAACACCCCTGAAGACCCTGCTCCCACCCCCACTTCTCCCCTCCCGCTCTGCTCCCCCCCCTCCACCCCACCGTGCCCCTGCTGCCCTCCCCCACCCTATCCCATGTTGAAAGGCATCCAGACTGATCTCAGTCTGTAGTGATGGATGCTGCTCCCTGATCAATATATCCTCCAATCAATTCCATGACAGCATTAGGCAGTAGAGACTCCCGCCCGGCCCATTGTAGCAAAAGAAAAAGGCAAAAAGAGAAAAACCCCAAGATAGATAACAGAATAAAAGAAAATGAACGGGATGAAGTTATCTACCTATATGAGGTGAGCAATTTAATTAACATTTCTTTCCCTTAAATTTTCATAGTTCATATTCACCCCCACTATTACGTTAGTCTATCTAAGGATTCCAGCCCCATCCCTCCAGGTACTCCTTGGCTTTAACCTCTGAAGTAAAAAATCGAGTATGATCGCCCTTAATTACTTTCAAACGGGCTGGATATAACAAAAAAGCTTGCCCCCTCTGATCTTGAAAGGGTTTTTATCATCTGGCGTAAACGCCACCGGCTCTCTACCGTGAAATGGCAAAAGTCCGGCTGAACGAAAAAAAAATAGTCACCCCCATTTCGCTTTGCCTCTGGCCTGGCCTTTTCATAAATAGACTGTCGCAAAAGAAAATTGCCAAAATAAACCAAAATAGCACGGGGTTTCGCATCTGATCTCACTGGTTGCTTAAGGTTGAATGGAACCCGGTGCGCCCTCTGCACTTCCAGCGCCCAATTCCATCCTTCCAAATCTGGAAATGCCTTGGCCAACATATCAACCATATATGACTGGGCGTCTGACCCTTCCTTTCCCTCCGGAACTCCCAGTACCCGCAGGTTATTTTGGCGTTGCCGATTTTCTTGGTCCTCCAACTTCCATTGTATGTCAGTCAATTGTGCTTCATGTGCCATGGTTTTTGTTCGTGTGTCTACCAACTCATTCTCCAGAACCCCTGTTCTGGTTTCAAGGGTTGTCAAGCGCTCGCCGATTATAGTACAAGACTTTGCAACTTTTCTTACATCCCCTTGAATCTTCCGCATTGCTGACTGTACTCGCCTATTATCCTGGCGGGTCTCTTCACGGTGGGAGAGTATGCATTGTAAAACAGTGTCTAGGGTTGGGGGTATTGAGGGGGATGTGATATCACCTTGGGGGGATGGTGTTGTAGTGCTGCTAAGTAGCTCAACCCCTGATTGATCCCACTTTAGATTTTTTTTATGTGGGTTAGAGTGGCCTGCTCCTCTTACCACTTTACGCATTGTGGCAGTTGGGTCATTTTTGTCAATATCTGATGCCTCCTCACTAGAGTCACCTAGTGAGCC
Source organism: Calotriton arnoldi (assembly GCA_963921515.1). NCBI lineage: Eukaryota > Metazoa > Chordata > Amphibia > Caudata > Salamandridae > Calotriton > Calotriton arnoldi. The sequence continues at coordinate 259,407 of CAWUFW010015273.1, forward strand.
TGAACCTGACCCCGACCAGACCCCATCTGAAAGGGAAAAGAAGCAGTTATTGCCTTCCATATCATGTTCACTATGATTTGAGGAGGCAGTCTGATTTTTGATCTGGGCATTTCCCTGCTGGGGATGTAGAGGAGTGATTTCCGAGATTGATTCCTTAAGTACTGCTTCTTCCATACCCCCCATCTGCTCCAGTTGATGGCCCACAGACCCAGCTGCCAATCTCCCGCAGTCACCCCCTGACACTGTCTCCATTGAATGTGAACGGGAAACAGTTGCCTCCTTACTTATTACAAGTACAGTCAATTGCAGTATCATCCACACTTGCCTTGTTGCTCCCCCCTTGACTCCGCTCACCTTCTCCTCGCGGTTGCTGTTCTGCGGCGCGCTTCGCTCCTGGTGCCGTTCTCAGCAGTTCCAGGACGGAGGGCTCGATCGCATGTTGCTGGGGCGGAGCCCCGCCTTTGCCCTTCCTTTCGTCCGCGTTCTCCATCCGGGTTATGGAGCTCCCTGCGGGCTGTTTCCTTCCTCCAACTTTCACCTGGGTGACAGTTCTGCTTCCTGGCTCCGCGAGGGTCCAACGATGTCACGGACTTCGGCGAGGGAGCGGTAGCCAGACCGGACCGTGTCTTCCCCTTTGCGCCTCCCCCGACGGGGATTTTTGGTGCCATCGTTTCCCGGGAATGCGTCCAGTGGCACCCCTGACAACCTTGGTAGCCTCCTCGCTCCTTGCTGTGCACGAGTGCCGTCCAAAAACACAGCAGTGCCTTGATGAGCTCCGCGGGACAGATGGCGGTTCCACACCAACTGGAACCGGGGCAGAGCTGTAAGTAGGAAGACGCGGCTTCCATTCAGCCTTTCCTTGTTATTTCCTTCTCTCAGGTTTTCTCCGGTTTCTTGTGTCTATATTACTCCGTCATGCTGTCATCCAATACATTTACATTTGCATCAGCGATCAGGGAGCTGCTGTGCGACCGTCTCAAGCAGTCGCCATCTTGCCTCTCGCCCCTAGAGTGTGCAAACACTCAAACAAACTTTGTTTTTTTTAAAGTATTTTTTAACTTAGCACTGTTTTTTTTTTAAGGAAAATGGGTTTCATTTTTTAAAAAGTTTACTTTATTTAAATGTGATCACAAGACATAGTCGCCTTTTGACCCCGCAAGTCGCCATCCGTGTGATGGCAGCTAATCGTAGCAAGTCGAAATTTGCAACCTACTTCATGAATATTGATGAGGCAGTGGTGGAGTGTAGGCACAGCACAATAAAGCTCATACATCTTGAGGCAAGAGCTGGTTCTAGCTACATAGTTGCTGAGGGTTTTCAAAGGTATGGAGGGAGAAGTTAAGAAGAGAAACCTGGTACAGACAATGTAGGAAGACAACCTTTGGGGGTCTTACATCTTTTTGTGGATATATTTTTCTGTAAATAGGCCTAAAGCACCCCGGAATAACTGCATCAGTAGAAACATCAACACACCAGTGTTATGGTATTTATATTGTTATTACAATCATATCACCATGGATAGGGTATCCTGGCACATAAGTAAGGTAATGGATAAACTGGAAAGAGAGAGAGAGAGGGATGAGTGGACTAGAAGACACACTTTTTAAATTTCATTTTGAATTCTTGAATGGAACTGATTCAGCAGAGACAATGGAATAAAGTTCCAGTGCCTTGCTGCCAAATAGGAAAAGGAACGACCTCCGTTATGGGTCAGACTGATGTGGGGAGTGTGGGCCATCTAGAGATATGAGGAACGGAGAAGTCTAGAGTGAGAAAGGATACTTTTTTGGTCAGGTAATTGGACACATTTTGTGGAGGGATTTGAAAGTGTGGCATAATAATTTGAAAAGGGCTTTTTTTTTGTGCACTGGGAGCCAGCGGAGTGTTTGCAGATGATGGGTAACCATGGTGCACGCTGGAGACTCAGCACAAGTCTCACAGCAGTGTTTTGAACTTTTTGGAGTCTTGTGACCAGATAGTCTTGAATTCCAACATAGAGGGCATTCCTATACTCCAGTTCACTCGTGACCAGGCTTGTGCAACTGTTTTTACCGATGTTTATAGGCAACTAGGCTAAGGTTTTGCACGAAAGTTTAAGGATGTCGAAATGTGGAAGCGACAGGGAATATCTTCTTGTCAATAGAGACCTTGTTATTAGTTATAATACTCAAGTATATGTCTCTTTTGACTGGCGTAGGGTAGAGCCCGGTTTTTTGGACCACCAGTTTCTGCACTAGTAAGTGGTATTTCTTCCAAATAGGACAACCTCCTTTATTGTTGGCATTTATCTTGAGACAGTCCTCTTGAATCCATCCAGGACGTCTTGTATTCAGATTTTGATGTTGATTGGGTGGTGAGGATTTTGTCAGATATGGAGTTGATCACCTATGTGGCATCTACATATGACACCACTTCAAATCCTCGAGGTCTGATAATGGCAGCTTGCGGGGCAAGGTAGTCATTAAATGGCATAGAGCTTAGTGAAGAGGCTTGATGAACTCCGCAGGTGCCTTTCATTGCATGGGACTGGAAGGAAGCAAGACAAACTGATTGGGAAAACCAGTGAGAAAAGATTGTACCCATTTACGGAGAGATAGGCAGATCCCGAATGCATACAGACATTTCAGCAGCATCGGAATGGAACATTGTGTCAAAAGTTGCAGAGAGGTTCAGCAGTATCAGGGCTGCAGATGCTCCCTGATCAAGGATGTAGCATATGTCATCCGTCACAGCAATAAGAGCAGTTTAGGTGCTGAGTGTAGCATGGAAGCCCGATTGCGGTGGGTCTTGAAGTTAGTTGGTCTGCAAGAAACCAGAAAGCTTGGTATTAATAAGTTTTTCCAGAACCTTCGCTGTATATGGCAGCCGGGGGCTAGGCCTGCAGTTAGACAACATTATGGGGGTCAGCTGAGAGCCTCTCTAGGAGTGGTAGAACCTTAGCATACTACTAGGTATCAAGATAGATGGCTGAGGGCAGAGAAGCATTGAAGAGAGTAGTTAGAGTACGTCCTAAGAATTAATGGCTTGAGGTAAGGATATAGTGAGTGAATGGGTTGTCAGTAGACCTATACTTGATTAAGTGCATGGGGGTTGTAACATTTTATATTCTGACATGAGTGAATCAGGATAACACTGCTCTCAACGAGAAAGTGGATGACTGATTGATGAAGGGAAGAGTGATTAAGGAGAACTAAGGAGCAAAAGAGGTGTAAAGATTGCTGATTTTACTGATGAAGAAATTTGCAAGAGCCTCGCAGAGTGTTGCTGAAGGTTGAATAGGTTGCAAGTCGACAGTAAGATGAGAAAATTCCTTTATAATAGCAATGATTACTTTGAGGAGTGTGAGCTTTCGTGGATGCAGCCTACGAAGGCACTGCATCTAGCAAAGCGGATCTTGTTATGATGTACTTTACCCGCTGCAAGATAAGATTGTCTGTCTATAGGTGTACCCAGGAGCAGGTATTGAAGAGTGCAATGCCGTCTAAGGCTGTGGAGATCGAGTTGTTGAAGTTGGCCACATTTTATTTGGAATCCCCCTGAAAAGTCTGGACAGGAATTGGTGAGGGCGCTGTCTATCCTTGGTGACCTGTTTTCAAAGTCTGAGTTTCATAGTCATGGTGGACGCATTAATGACCAGGGTCGGTTGGGGAGGAAATATATTGAAAGTGATGAGGTGGTGATCCGTCCATGTTACTGGGAGATTGGATTTGATCTTGTAAGTTAAAGAAGATAGGTTCTAATAAATGTCCTTCACTACAGGTAGGCTCTGAAACATAGTTGAGAGTAGACCATGGTAGAGTAGTCGTTGGTCAAATCAGTAGCTTCAGAATCGCATAAGTATTCTAGGTGTAGATTGAAGAAGTCCTCTGAGATTAAAAAGTGGTTGCATTTGAGAGCAAATGGGGAAACAAGATTTGCAAGTGCAATACCAATGTTTTTTCTCGGTCCCAGGGGCACTTGAGGAGAATTCTGCCCAACGTGGGAGCATCATCAGTTTGAAGTTTAACAATAAGGTGTTCCACCCCCTTACAGACTGGTGAGGGTAGAACCTAGTGGATAAAAGTTTTGCACTGGATTATACCAATCCCGCTGCACACCTTTTTTGTCTGACCTGTCCGACATTTTGTAGCCCGAGGGAATGGTCATAGCTATTGTCATGGTTAGAGATCTGATGCAGGCATGTTTAAGTCAAGAAAAATAAGTCAGGGGTCTCCGAGTTGAGTAAGTCCCATAGTCCCATAGATCTTGAGTGTTTTTAGCAACAGGATTGACTAGCAGGAGAGGTGTAGACGTGCCATAAGGGAAGTTGTGTTTTCTAACGGAGGTAGAGGCTGGCAGAGGGATGGGCTGGGAATCACACATCAAGAAGCACTTGGAGCAGCAAAATGGGCCAACATTATTAAGGGGAAAGACATGGGTGCAAACAGGATGTCTAGGCCAAGGAATTAAGCTGAGTAGTTTCTTAGCGGAGTTACAGAGCCTTATCTTAGATGTGACTGAGCCAGGGGTCCTGGCGCTGGGCGCGGAACCGGTGCATACATGCTTGCCTTTGTATGCCTGTTTTGGTCCTTCGAGCACCATTTTGAAAGGCCATGAGGAAGGTAAGGCCGCGCTTCGGAAAGTGGGCAGCACTGCCAACTGACCCCACCTACAGGGCCACGCAGAGGTCGCGCCAGCCAAGAGAGGCAAAACAAAAGTAAACTACCAAACAAAAGAAGGAAAAACAAATAAGGTAAATTAAAAAAAGTCAATGAAAATCCCAATCTGATGTAACTGCTCAGACTGCAAAACCTACCTCAAGGCTAACATCTGCAATAATAGCTCACTGATGGTCCCGTCCCCCTCTTTTGTGAAGATAATGAAACTAGGGACAGACATACAAATAAAAAACAAAAAAATATAATCATTACTGATGTCTCCCAAATAACAAAGTAGGATCAATGGGAAGTTTTATTAAATAAAATATTAGCAATGCTGAGGGTTAGGCTGAACTGACAGTTAGCCAACTTTGTGACCTGGAACACTTGAGAATGATCCTCATCTGCTACTGAGACTCCTTACTTATTAACAGATGTGCATTGAGGGAAACAGCCACCACAACGCGGCTGGTTCCACGCATTATCATAACCACGCATGCATTACAACGCATGCGTGGTTACCACGAAATGCCTTTACCACGCATACCTTTACTACAAGATACGTAGTAAAGGCATGTGTGTTAAAGGAAAAATTAAAAAAGGGGGGCTGGGGGGGGTTTCCCCCCCCTCCAAAAAAGCGTGCGATTAAAAAAGGGGGGTTGGGGGGGCTCCCCCCCCAAAAAAACGCACCTGTTTCAGTCGAGATGTGGAGGCAATCGGCGTCGTTAGAGGAAACGGAAAGACACTTCCGCTTCCTCCTAACGACGTGCAACGTAGATCGGAACTTCGGAAGAGAAAGGAGAGGAGAGGACGTGGAGAGGTAAGGGGGATTTTAGATTGTGTAAATAATAATTTAAGGGATGGGGTCGCACAGGGGTACAGGGACGGGGAATTATGGTAATGGGGAAGCGATCGGATATAACCTTTACCAAGAAAATGGAATTAACATGCATGATTTTACAACGAAAAACGTTGTAAAGATATGCGTGTTAAAGGCATTTTCGTGGTAATGGTTATGAGTGGTAATGGCATTCGCGTTGCAACGCATGCGTGGTAAAGGCATGCGTTGCAACGGAATGCGTGATAACGTCATACAACCGTGCATTGAGCAATCTGGCACAGTTTATTTGCTGCATCGAGGAGATGGGAAGACAACATTCAACCCTGAAAACCATATGTTACTTCCATCAGCTCCACCCTTTAGATGGGAGACACAACATCCCAATCCTTTCCCATCTGTCCTTAGAAATTGCTTAATTTAGTCTTTGCAGCCTTTACTGGCACATCTTTCTCTAGATGATCTCACTTCCTACTCCACAATTATAAATGTTTGGAGCTTAAGAACCACATTTATTCCAGCAACCTTCTCTAAGGCTAATAAAAAATCCAAACAGTGACCAAATTCCTCGCATGTGCACAGATGTGTGTGTGCACCCCTGCGAGGCGATAAGCACTGTAAGGTTTTTTTTTAAAGCTAAGAGAAAATCCATACAGCATCTGGGCTCCTTGTTTTGGCACAGATGCGTGAGAAGTCAGGCGCAGTTTGGATATTTTCTGAGGCTAAGAAAAAAATCCGAACAGCATCAGGTCTCCTCATTTGGGTGCAGACGTGTGTGGATGTGCCCCAGTGAGGAGCCAGGCACTGTTTGGACTTTTTCTGAAGTTAAGAAAAAATTAATACTGTGGCTTGCTGCTCCCTGTTGTGCACGTGTGTGACTGCACCCCAGCAAGGAGCTAAGCAGTGTTTGGATTTTGTCTTAGGATAAAACACATCCAAACAGCATCTTGCTCCTTGTTGGGGTGCAAAACTGTAAAGCTGTGCCTCCGAAAGGAGTCAGACACTGTTTAAGTTGCTTCTTATACTATCCAAGTATCGACTGGCTCCTTGCTGGGACACAGGCATAAAAATCCTTCCTCTCCAAATCATCTTGAAAAGACAAGCAGTGGGAGATGAAGGAGCTACCTGAAACTAAAATATGAAGTGTGGATTGGAAGGGGAGGGATTAGGAATAATCCTTGGTCATTCCCTTGTAACCCCCATCTCCAGTTTTTTTCTTCTGTTAGTGGGATAGTAGGGGTGGTGAGAGGGAGGATTGGTAGAGTTTGGCTACTCTTCCTGATATCCCTCCCACCTCCCTCCCAGCTGGAGAAACAAGCATTGGCAATGCCAATCGGTCTCGCCTTTGGGACCTTGTAAGTATTTAGCGATGCAGCAGATTATTGCATATTATTGCAATATAGGGTGGGTTTTTTGATCTTGTAGTAAGTCAATATAAACACAAGTTATTAATTTTAGCAGAGAGACCAAAGATCGGAAGTGCATAAGTTCTCATTTTATCTCTAGGCGGTGTTACGGGCACAATCGCTTTTAGAATAAGAAGTTGGCACGTATGTGGAGGAACTTTAGGGTGCAGAGTACTTGTAGCTCCAGGGGCGTTTTGGGAGGAGCATATACTTTCTGTGCAGACAAAAGTACCCACTTAATGTACCCTGCCCAGCTGTGTGCAAGCCTGGAGCTTTGCAGGTTGACAGCACTTGATCCGGGTGATTTAGCAGCTCCAATTATTATTATAGGTGTTGCTTTAAAGGGGCAGCAGCTTAAGGGGGTGGGGTAATGAAACAGCGAGAGCTGATCACAGAGGGCCAGATGATAATCTAGCGCTCCGAGACAACCAGGATAGCATGGAGCACTATGCAGACAAATAGATACATTTATGCAGTGGCCATAAAACCTAGTGCTCTGAAGGAGCCTGGACAGTATGCAGCACTATACAAATGAACACATCTAGCTAGTATAGACGTATCTCGCTTTAACTGACTTCTGCACGGCCAAACCAATGCACACATCTATCCAGGATATGTATTTAGCGCCATTTAATCATGTGTAATTTAAATGCTCCTCAGGGGTGCACACCACCTAGATATTCCTCTCTGGCCCTGCCAACCAAGTCTTAAATGCATGTCACATAGGCGTTTCTTCACTTACAGATCCTCAAGTGACGACGGATTTAAAAATAAATAAATGTTTTTCGGCTTTCTAAGACCGTCAAATGTAGTGCTTTAAACGGGCAGGTACTCAGTACCTGCACTTCTTTTATTTGAGAGGGATTGTACCGGCACTTCTCAGCAGCAAACAGGTACTCTGGGACAAGGAGTACCTGTACTTCTGTATTTCCATTTCAAGCACTGATGAAATGAACAACGCCAGGTAACAGGACACGAGATGCTGGCCTGCCACTCGTGTCCTGCGCTGCGGCCAGAAACCAAAAGGGAAAGTATAAAATAAAATCACCAACTGTGCAGTACTGTGGTGCGTTTTGGAAAGCGGGGCACGTTTTAACGTCTCAACAGCAGTAGAGTTGCTCTTATTTTTATGAGGTGTGGTAGGTCACCGGCTGCGACATGTTTTCCACGTTTGGTTGCATCATTTCTCCTAGCTGCGAGCAGTTGGCAGCCGTGCATGTGAACTGGCGCAGTGTGGTGGCCCGGCAGCGGTCTGGAAGCCCCGAAGCTTGTTTCAGGGTACATTTTGTTTTCCAGTTTTTAACGAATATTTCAAAAGCTGCACTTGGCACGCTGTCTCTGTAGCCTTCGTTTTGTTTCTGCGCCACGCCGAGATTGCGCGTGTACTGTAGCGTGTTCGCTGGTGCGCGCGTGCAGAGTTCTGGCACGCTCTTCAGCCAAGAGAGGCATTAGCGACAGAAATCTGCGCATGTAAAACTGCCTGTATTGTTCTGCAAACAAAACGGCTATTACTTCAGAGCGCGACCAGCAACACAAAAGGCTCGCTGTTTTGCTGTCAAAACCTTTGTTCAAAGCGGTTTTGTGTTTGGCTCTGAAACCCTTAGGATGTATACGGCTTGCCAAAAATGCATGGTGGAATTTACGATGTATACGACGTGAGAGTCCGAACACTACGCTACATAAAACAAGATGTTCCCCGGCCCAGAAAGGCAGCAGGCGCGCGCTGTACCTTACCGTTGCACAAGTTGTTCAGCGCGTTGGAGTTGCACACCGTGGGGAGGTTGGACAAGCTGTGTTCCATGGCGCCCTGCGCCGCGGCCGGCTCCGCCAGTGATTCCGGCTTAGCGCGCAACACAAACAAAGCGAGCAGCACATGCGCTGCAACGCTAGGCGACACGTAAAAAGGAGTGCGAATTCAGCCAGCAAATCACAGGACAAACAAGCATTGAAAATGTAATAGGACTCGTATTTACGCGAGACCTATTGCATTTGTAACGGAAGTGCGGGCGTCCAAAAAGGCATGAACGGGAGTGGGGGGTGGGGGGGTGGTGTGCCGAGAAGTTACGGACCGCGGGAGGAAACGGGGGGGAGGCAGGGGAACAAAATACTTTTTAAAGTAAAGGGGCCAATAGCCATGGAAGGACACAAATGACGACATGGCCGTCAGGAGGAGGGACTAACAAGCTGAAAACCAATGAGAATGCAGCATTTAGAATGTAAGCTAATGAAAAACATGGGCGGAGAGTGGGCGGAGCTTAAACGAAGCTTCCCCGGTATAGTGTATACTGCATGCCTCGCAAAGCGAGCAGCGCATGCCCGCTGCAACGCTAGGCGAGACCTAAAAAGTGGCTTGAGATGGTGGTCAATGGTAAGGAGGAGCTTAGAGCAGTGATATCTGCCCTTAGCCCCTCTTGCAGCTCCAGCTACCTGATAGATCTGTGAATAGACCTGGGGAATCCATCCAGGCCCATGCAATATATGTGTGATGTTACTAGTGACTTAACACTTATATTGAAGCTGTCCGGAAATGAGCAATGATCAACTCATTCAAGAGTTAGCCATTGCCAAGTAGGGACTGAGTGCTAGCAAACTCCTTTGCCCCCCACCCCAGAACCAAAATGGCTTTGTCTCTAATCCATAAAAAAGAAGAACGCTGTCCCAGAGGAAAAGCAGTGTAAACAATGACCGTATATGTGCATCATAAGGGTGTCCTAACAACATCAGTTTATACCATACATATATGTCATTAGAGCAGTAAAGGGGTTAAAAAAAGTAGTTCCCGGCATGTAAGCAATGGAAGAATACAAGCAATTCAATCAAAAGAATGGTAAAGAAGCTATGCACCATGGAGAGACAAATTCAAGAAAAGGAAGGAAAGCAATCAAATAAGAAATAAGCAAATGAGACTGACAAGAAAGCCTACCATTTATATAAAGCCCACTCTAAGTGTTGGTTTTATATATTTAAACTGACATTTTCACCTAACTATAACATCACTTTAACTGTTGTTTTTTTTAGTGAATTTCTAGTTTTTTTTACATACATTAATATTTTATTACCATACTTAAGGCTAAGCCCCATACACGCATAGCCTTCGGCTGTGCCCTGCATGGGGTGGGCCGCAGGGTCTTATCCCCTCTTCACAGATCCCTCCAAAACGCTCTAGGACGGAGCTGCGGTGGATGAACTTAGTTTTTGGAAAGTTTTGTGAAGATTCATCAGATGGCACCAAAGTTATTAGCAAACCAAAAAGCACTTTCCTATGGTGACTGGTTCCTACTGCCACTGTGTAATATATATATAGGGGTTGGGTGTCTGCAGTGGGTTGCTGCAAGCAGGCGGCAGCCTTGTGTGGCGGGTTGGCTGCACGCTGGGGGTCGGAGGCTGGACCAGGCCACTAGCAAAACCCTGCGGCCTACCCCAAGCTGCGCATGGCCAAAGGCGCACGACTGCTGTAAAAAAACACACTCAATATTGTACTACAGCAGACACACCATGATTTAAAAACCATCCATGTAACGAAAATTCCACGAGTAACATACAATCACACATCCACAATACAAACAAAAGCAGTCAAGTGAACTTCAACAACCAGGAACACACATATAGCATTATACACTATCTCACCATGTAACATTCATAGACATATACATAAGCAAAAAGAAAAGTAGATTTAAAAACCAATGCTCCTACCTTAGTATATAGTCACAGAATTTGGGAGCCCCTTATGTTTTCGCCTATACTTGATATATTGAGCTTCATGCAAATTCAAAACGGAGGAATGAGGTAAATCAAGTGGGTTAAAAAAAGAGATCATTTGCTAATAACCCTTGCACTGCTTAATGGATCAGCATGATATTCGACAAGCTAATGCAAGGTAGGTATCCCAGGTTTCAGGCAGCTCTGTGGGGGCAAAGTTAAGGGGTGGGGCAAAATTAATTTATTTGCTAATATCTTTGGTAGACTGATACAAAATTTGCCAGATTCTTGGCATTTTTAGCTAACCTTTTAGTATATGGAGTTAAATGCAAATCCGTCAATAGGGGGCGCAGTTCTGCCGAGGGGGCAAAAAAGTGTTTGTTTGCTAATAATTTGCTTTACCTGCTGCAGGCTGCCAACCTCTGCTGTGCACGGATTTCAAACGTGTGTAGCACAGGTTGGCCATAGGGCCTATCTAGTAGCGTGGCCCGGTACTTATTAAAAATATTTGCTAAAGATTCCATGACCATATTTTAAGGGGTGTGTATACCAAAGTTTTTACTACAGACTTTAAATGGACAACGGGTGGTCAAAGCTTCTTGTTCAAAGGGGGAGGCTTTTATTTTTAAATCTAGGTAAACTGACAGTCAGAAAACCTGGATTCGAGGACTGCCTGCAGATCAACGGTCCAGATATCTCTAATTTTTAACCCTTTCAAGCCCATGTGTCACAATATTACAAAGCTAATTCCTTGAAAACTAATAGATACACCAAGCAAAGAAACAGCACTTTCCTGAGTTAAATTTTAGTTTCATACCAAGTTTGATCAAATTCTGTTCAAGGTTTCTTTCTGAAGCAGAGATCAAAGATTCTATGGGAGTTTAAATGGGACATGCTGCTTTTTTGACCTCCCCATTAGCAGGGACTCGATGGGTTTGCATGGAACTCAGCATATTACAAGTAAGCTAAACATGGTATGTCTGTGCCAAGTGTTGTGCAGATCGGTAAAACTGTGCCAAATGTATTAGTAAATAAATGATTTGATCTCCCCTTTTAACTTTGCCTCCCTTGAAATTATCTGCACAAAATAACAGGTATTCTAAACTGCCAAGAATTTCCCACATTTCATGAAAATTCGTCATGCAGCACAAAAGTTATAGGCAAATCCAAAAAACACCTTTCCAACTGTTTAAAATGTAACCTCTTCATGCTCAGACCACAACTGTTTTTAAAAGGTAATTTCTTGAAAACTTCTTAACGGATTTACACCAAACCACGTAAAGGCACTTCCTGGGTAAAGTTTCATTTACATACCAAGATTGGTGTAATTCTGTTCGCCGTTTTTTTGTCCCTCAAAGAAGAAGTAATCCTATGAGATGTAAAATGGGAGATGTCAGTTCCCCCTCCAACTTTGTTTTTGGCCCCTGCTTGACAATCTGCACAAAACATGAGGAATGCAACATGGATGTACTTTTTTTTAAACCTTTTGTGTAGATTTGTCATACAGCGGAAGTTATTAAGAAAACAAAAAATGCATTTTCAATGGAAATTCTAACATAATCATACTCAGGTACTGTTAGAAGGTGGTTCTGACACTATGGGCCGCCCGGATTTTTCGCTTTTTGAGCACCTGTGTGTTGAGCTTTTACTGTGGGAGAGCCTCATAAATTGGGACTCATCCACAGTGAACTCATGATGAAAGAGACTGCATGTGGATTTTACTGGTGTCCCCCTGGCTTGACTAGGCCGCTGCGCAGCAGCTGGAGTATGGGGCACCGGGCTGGTTACATGCAGACACTTGTGTACATGCGTGTGCACACGTGTAGGGGCTGCGCAGGGGAGATTCCTGGTGTGCGCAGTCCAGGAGCAGCTACAAAGTGAATGGTGTGGCAGGACTTATGCAGAATTGGGTGGTGACATGGAATAGGCTTTATACACTGGGAAGAAACATGCCAGGGAAAGTCAGTCTGTTTTATTGTGTTTTTCACTTCATTATTCCCCTATGGGGAAGTGGAGCCCATGGGCTAGTGTCACTTTCCTAAGGCCTACAGATTCCAGACACGCACTAAAGTCCACTGTAACGGGTGTGAGAAGAAGTATTCTGCAGAGTCCAAAGTCATATTTGTACTGCTTTTGGGTCATCCAGAAATGTCACATTTCTCTGAGTCAGTCATAACCAGGGCCAGGCTGAGGGCTGACCTCAGCTGGCTGGATTGATAACCTTTTTTTCCACAAGCTAAGGCCTCCTCTCCACGAAGAGAAGATGGGTGGGGCTACAGGCCCATCCATCAGCAGCTATCACTGGTGCCAGGCACCAGGCTGCACCAAGGAGGGAAGGGCTCTTGTTTCAGAGACCATGTGGCCAGAGACCCTGGACGACGCCATTTTGAACCAGCCCAGAGGCTGGACAAGAAGGAGGGAGCAGGGGCAGGGAAGTGATGTGTCGCTGCTTGATAGGACCAACAGAGACTTCCTGCCAGCCCCCTACTCAACTTTTAAAAAGTGCTTGCACAGGAAGAGAAGCTCTCTCTGGGGTGTGGTCTGCTGAGGCGGAAGGTGCTGGAGCCTGGCAATGGGCAGTTGGAAGGAGGAACCCCCTGACTGCCCCCCAGGGCCCTAACAGCACCAGAAGAAGAGCCCAGGACCGGTGCGCAGGAGCAGGGGCCTCTGCGCAGGGAGAAGAGAGGCCCAGGAGGAGAGCCAGGCGAAAGGCTGGCGCAGGGAGCCAGTGAAGACCGCTCCCTGCTGAATCCCCCTCTCTCGGAGACCCAGAGGTCGAAGGAGAGTGTTCCCAGTGGCTGGGGCTGGCCAAGGGGAGTGAGAAGAGACAAAAATGAAGAAAATCGGACTCCAGGGGGCCGAGATATGCCCCCAGAAGGTAGGCAACCTTTGACCCCGCCTGGGACCGACGACGAAGCGCGTGGGGCTCCGCCGCCGGTCGCAATCATGCCCCCGGGGTGGGTCAGGTCCCGGGGGCTGCCCCATGAGGAAGCAAAGTTGGGGGGGGCGCCGTCGCGCACCCCGTGAAGTTGCCCCAGAAGGGGGCCAGGAGCCTACCCTGGCCCCTGGTGATGTGGAAGGAGGGGGGGCGGGGGAGCGCCGTCGCTCCCCCCGCGAAAATGAGCCCAAGGGGCCCGGGACCCCATCCCCGGGCCCCGAAGCAAAGTCGGGGAGCCCAGTCGCGCTCCCGGTGAAACTGGCCCTAGGCGGGGCGCCAGGAGCCCACCCTGGCCCCTGCCGATGCTGAATGAGGAGGAGCGCCGTCGCGTCCCCCTGAAGATGTTCGGAGGCCCGGGATCCCATCCCCGGGCCCCGAGTGTGGAGGAGGTGGGGGGGGGAGTGCCGTCGCACTCCCCCCGAAGAACCGCTACAGAGCGGACGCTGCGTGTCTGCCCGCCGGAGCGGGCAGACGAGAAGAGTCGTGCCGGCTCCCGCGGCAGCACGCGAGGGTGCTGGCCGGGCGGGGAGCCGGCGGGGGCAGCCGGGGGTGGGCTCTCCGGGCTGCCCTCCATCACAGAGGCATGCGGGGGTCCCGGGTGGGACCGGGACCCCGAACATGAAGAGGAGGAGCTGCACGGGGCCCGGGTGGGACCGGGCCCCCGAAAACCTCTGAGCGGCCGGGGGTGGGCTCCCCGAGCCGCATCCCCGTACCTGGGGGTCCGGGTGGGACCGGGCCCCCCAACGAACCTGGTGACGCGGGAGGGCCCAGGTGGGACCGGCCCCCCGCGAAAAAGTGCGAGTTGCGCGGCTCTCCCCGGCACAGCGGGAGAGCCGCTGTTCAAATATGCACAGGAAAGGAGCCTGCAGCGCCCCATAATGCCTTGCAAGGCATGGGGGAAAGGATCGTTTTGGTGCTTGGTGGCCCCCAGAGGAGGGGGGGGGTCACCCTCCTGTGTGAAAAGAGGTGCAGGGGGAGCTGCAGGAGCAACGCAGCCTCCCCCAGCACAAAGAAGAACAGTCCGCCCATAAGTTTCATGGGGCATCTAAAAGAATAACCCCTCAAGGGCTCATCCAGCATTTAAACGGCCCCTGGGCTAGAACTTCTGTTCTACAACTGGGGTTGTTGTGGAAAGTGCACCAAGGGAGGAAGGTCTGAGTTGGGGATGTCTGGAGAAGGGCATCCCCTGGAGGTGAAGTGGTGTAATTGCACCCGTAGTGCATTTATTAATGTTATTTCTTTTAGAGGGACTGAAGGTCACAGGTGTAATGTGAAGTACCTGTGTAAGGTAATGTCATAAGCAAAGTGGGGTTATGTTGCCAGACATTCCTGCTAGGGTGTCTGGCTGTATATGCGTAATCCTGTGATTTCATCTGTGATGCCTCTAGGGGCTTGAATTGCAATGCATTATAATGATCCACAAAAGTGATGAGTACTGTCATTCTAAAGTAATGCTTAAACATGTATTCTTGCTGCTGCGCTTAAGTGAGGAACAACCCAGACTGTTAGCCCTGAAGATGTAGGGGTGCATACTGTATGGTCAATATAAGATGCTCAGTCAGGGTTATGTGTCACTAGGGCAGGTGAACCTATTTTTAATGCGTGTTGAGGTAATGGTGTGGGTGGCCACTGGGATGGTGCCAGTGCGCAAGGCCCTCGCTCCAGGTTATGTTCAACTAACTGCATTAGGGGGCAAGATGATGTGCATACATGGGAGTGGTGGTACTAGACCCCACCCCTCTGCGGGAGGGGTGGAGATGTTATGCAATGTCACAAAGTAATTCCAACAGCTTATGTATATTTGTAAATTGGTGCATAGTATTGAGTAGTGTGTGTGTTTAATAAATGTACTCTTACTTTTATAAAGCAAAGTACAGACTGGACAATCAATTATTGAGTGTTATTTCTGCGCACCTGCAAATGGCGATTACTAGCCCACACCACCTCCCTTGAGTAAGCCTCAGACTGCTCCGCAACGCTACCCTCTGAGAGTCAGGCGCTACAATTGGGTGTTTGGTTCCCAGTGAAGGACAAATGTAGTCATGTTATTTGTGCAGGCCTCACAGATGCTGCCTCGTTTTCCAACATTGGTGTCTAGCGGCGGGAAACATAGTATCCCATTCTGGTGCGCATTTATAGCATTTGATAAGTCCAGTTTTGCCGCACATTACCTATGCAGTAATGAGCAAATGGAAGAGCGCAAGGCTCTGAGAAGGGTTCAAAGTTTTGGTTATGTGAACTAAAAGTATGGGAAAGGAAAGCCCCACGCACATATGTGTCATGTGAAGATATTATGGTTTAAAGGTAAACTGTATTGATATGACTGCGTTATGTTGATTATCATGTTCTAGCGGGATGGTGCTTTCCAGGAAATGATTGCATACAAATGTTCTAAGCCATATTGTACACCTTTGAACCCTAACACTACATACACTACACCTGCATGAGGAGGGTGTCTCCTCAAGAGATAGGGACAGCAACTGATACCTACATCACAGGTAGGGGTGTAGGGGTGGATTGACCTTTGTGGGGGACAGGAGAGAGAGGGGGTCCTGGGAGATTCCCGCCCTTTTTAAGGGCAGGGAGGGTTTCCACAGAAGGGGCCCCAGGTATCCTTCCCCCGCTGAAAGTTTACTTGCCATTGGCGCAGGCCAAAACCACTGGAAGTGTGGGGCAGGAGGTTTCTTTACCCCAGGTAGTAACGCCCCAGGGGTTCCCATGGTGGGGGACCCCAAGGAACTTTTCCCACGGCGGGAGGAGGGTGTGGTAGAGTTGGGTGCCCGGCAGGCCCCCCAGGTTAACTGGTGGGGAGGTGAGCGACCCAGGGGTGGCCCCTGGTAGTGGGTGGCTCCAAAGGAGGGTAGTTCTTGAGTGATGGTGTGTAGTGGTAGCCCCTAGGTACCCTAGATGGGCTAGGTAACTGATCCAGTGGAGATCTGAGTGGGGGTGATGTACTCCCTGGTTTCCAGGTGAAGGGTTAGTGGCGGACCCTGAGGTGTCAGGGTCCGGTGAGTGGTTACCCCGGGGTGGCCCATGGTGATGGGTGGCCCCAAAGGAGGGGTAGTTGTCGAGCTGGGTGGTGAGCCTGAGTTGGTGGCTGGGGCGATGCCTGGCCAGGTGACCAGTCAGGTAGGTCCTAGGGGACTTGTATCCCTGGACCGGAAGCATGAGGGTGTTCCCTAGCTCGAGGCAGGAGGTGGACTTCTGCAAGGTAGTACCACCCTGAACACAGGTGGGGCCTATCTTAAGTGAAGGGACCCTGTCGTTCGCAAAGGGGTGGTGCAGGCCTAGCCAGGATCTTTAGGGTCCCTGGCTTGGTGTGGTAGTACTACCCTGAAGGCAGGTGGGGCCTATCTTCGGGAAGGGACCCTGCTCTTCATAAGGGGTGGTGCAGGCCATCCAGGGACCATGTAGGTCCCTGGACGGTCTCCCAAGGCGCTGCTGGGAGACCGGGGAGAGCCATGAGAGGTGGCCCTGGGTCTAGCTAACTCGGGGCCCACAGGCTCTCTAAGGGTACTCCGGGAGGAGAGCGCGCCTCTCGGAGGGAAGGGTGCATAGGCCCTGTTCTCGCAGCGGAGAACAAGAAAGGGGTCTAGGTTCCCGGGGTAGTTTCCGTGTGGAGCTACTGACGGGGGGAATGAGCTGTAAGATGTCTGACGAGGCACCCTCAGTGTTCCTCCCTGGCACTGCCAGTGTGGTGGTGAGGCCGGTCTGAGGTCCTATCAGGGAGCCAGGCCAGTGGCCAAAGGGTGCTTTTCTGTGTGGGGGAAGCACGAATGGCTGTGCTTTCTTTAGGGAAGCCAGTCATCCCGAAAGGGTGGTGGCAGCAGAATGACCTCAGCGGCAGGCTGAGGGTGAGGGTCCAGAGAGGTTGCATCTTTGGGGTGCAAGGACCAAACAGAGAGAGGGTACTGGTTGGAACAAACTCCAGAAGGGAGACCAGCTAGTGACCCAGGGGATGGGATGTAGACCTATCCCAGAAGACCGCATCGGTGCTGAGGCACTGGACCCTTGTCCAGAGAAGGGGTAGGCATAGTGTTGCATGCCCAAGGGCAAAGGGGGGCCTAGTGAGGCCAAGTCCATGTAGACCATGAGTGACCTAGAGGTATCTAACCTAGAGCCCGGAGTGTTCTTAGGGTAGTCTGGGATCCCGGTCATGGGTGGAGATTTCATGGATGGGAGGAGTAGTTGGTCTGAGCGGATAACTGGTGTGTAAGGGGGGTCTGGTCAGAACCCCTTATAATTTGTTATCGCTGACTACGGGAAGAATACCCATGTAGAGTGGCTACTTCTTCCCTGTAGGAATCAGCTGGGCGCGGCGTGTGTTAGAAGGTGGTTCTGACACTATGGGCCGCCCGGATTTTTCGCTTTTTGAGCACCTGTGTGTTGAGCTTTTACTGTGGGAGAGCCTCATAAATTGGGACTCATCCACAGTGAACTCATGATGAAAGAGTCTGCATGTGGATTTTACTGGTGTCCCCCTGGCTTGACTAGGCCGCTGCGCAGCAGCTGGAGTACGGGGCACCGGGCTGGTTACATGCAGACACCTGTGTACATGCGTGTGCACACGTGTAGGGGCTGCGCAGGGGAGATTCCTGACGTGCGCAGTCCAGGAGCAGCTACAAAGTGAATGGTGTGGCAGGACTTATGCAGAATTGGGTGGTGACATGGAATAGGCTTTATACACTGGGAAGAAACATGCCAGGGAAAGTCAGTGTGTTTGACTGTGTTTTTCACTTCATTATTCCCCTATGGGGAAGTGGAGCCCATGGGCTAGTGTCACTTTCCTAAGGCCTACAGATTCCAGACATGCACTAAAGTCCACTGTAACGGGTGTGAGAAGAAGTATTCTGCAGAGTCCAAAGTCATATTTGTACTGCTTTTGGGTCATCCAGAAATGTCACATTTCTCTGAGTCAGTCATAACCAGGGCCAGGCTGAGGGCTGACCTCAGCTGGCTGGATTGATAACCTTTTTTTCCACAAGCTAAGGCCTCCTCTCCACGAAGAGAAGATGGGTGGGGCTACAGGCCCATCCATCAGCAGCTATCACTGGTGCCAGGCACCAGGCTGCACCAAGGAGGGAAGGGCTCTTGTTTCAGAGACCATGTGGCCAGAGACCCTGGACGACGCCATTTTGAACCAGCCCAGAGGCTGGACAAGAAGGAGGGAGCAGGGGCAGGGAAGTGATGTGTCGCTGTTTGATAGGACCAACAGAGACTTCCTGCCAGCCCCCTACTCAACTTTTAAAAAGTGCTTGCACAGGAAGAGAAGCTCTCTCTGGGGTGTGGTCTGCTGAGGCGGAAGGTGCTGGAGCCTGGCAATGGGCAGTTGGAAGGAGGAACCCCCTGACTGCCCCCCAGGGCCATAACAGCGCCAGAAGAAGAGCCCAGGACCGGTGCGCAGGAGCAGGGGCCTCTGCGCAGGGAGAAGAGAGGCCCAGGAGGAGAGCCAGGCGAAAGGCTGGCGCAGGGAGCCAGTGAAGACCGCTCCCTGCTGAATCCCCCCCTCTCGGAGACCCGGAGGTCGAAGGAGAGTGTTCCCAGTGGCTGGGGCTGGCCAAGGGGAGCGAGAGGAGACGAAAATGAAGAAAATCGGACTCCAGGGGGCCGAGATATGCCCCCCAGAAGGTAGGCAACCTTTGACCCCGCCTGGGACCGACGACGAAGCGCGTGGGGCTCCGCCGCCGGTCGCAATCATGCCCCCGGGGTGGGTCAGGTCCCGGGGGCTGCCCCAGGAGGAAGCAAAGTCGGGGGGGCGCCGTCGCGCACCCTGTGAAGTTGCCCCAGAAGGGGGCCAGGAGCCCACCCTGGCCCCTGGTGATGTGGAAGGAGGGGGGGCAGGGGAGCGCCGTCGCACCCCCGTGAAAATGAGCCCAAGGGGCCCAGGACCGCATCCCCGGGCCCCGAAGCAAAGTCGGGGAGCGCTGTCGCGCTCCCCGTGAAACTGGCCCTAGGCGGGGCGCCAGGAGCCCACCCTGGTCCCCGCCGATGCTGAATGAGGAGGAGCGCCGTCGCGTCCCCCTGAAGATGTTCGGGCGCCCGGGATCCCATCCCCGGGCCCCGAGTGTGGAGGAGGTGGGGGGGGGAGTGCCGTCGCACTCCCCCCGAAGAACCGCTACAGAGCGGACGCTGCGTGTCTGCCCGCCGGAGCGGGCAGACGAGAAGAGTCGTGCCGGCTCCCGTGGCAGCACGCGAGGGTGCTGGCCGAGCGGGGAGCCGGCGGGGGCAGCCGGGGGTGGGCTCTCCGGGCTGCCCTCCATCACAGAGGCATGCGGGAGTCCCGGGTGGGACCGGGACCCCGAACATGAAGAGGAGGAGCTGCACGGGGCCCGGGTGGGACCGGACCCCCGAAAACCTCTGAGCGTCCGGTGGTGGGCTCCCCGAGCCGCATCCCCGTACCTGGGGGTCCGGGTGGGACAGGGCCCCCCAACGAACCTGGTGACGCGGGAGGGCCCAGGTGGGAGCGGGCCCCCGCGAAGAAGTGCGAGTTGCGCGGCTCTCCCCGGCACAGCGGGAGAGCCGCTGTTCAAATATGCACAGGAAAGGAGCCTGAAGCGCCCCATAATGCCTTGCAAGGCATGGGGGAAAGGATCGTTTTGGTGCTTGGTGGCCCCCAGAGGAGGGGGGGGTCACCCTCCTGTGTGAAAAGAGGTGCAGGGGGAGCTGCAGGAGCAACGCAGCCTCCCCCAGCACAAAGAAGAACAGTCCGCCCATAAGTTTCATGGGGCATCTAAAAGAATAACCCCTCAAGGGCTCAGCCAGCATTTAAATGGCCCCTGGGCTAGAACTTCTGTTCTACAACTGGGGTTGTTGTGGAAAGTGCACCAAGGGAGAAAGGTCTGAGTTGGGGATGTCTGGAGAAGGGCATCCCCTAGAGGTGAAGTGGTGTAATTGCACCCGTAGTGCATTTATTAATGTTATTTCTTTTAGAGGGACTGAAGATCACAGGTGTAATGTGAAGTACCTGTGTAAGGTAAATTTCATAAGCAAAGTGGGGTTATGTTGCCAGACATTCCTGCTAGGGTGTCTGGCTGTATATGCGTAATTCTGTGATTTCATCTGTGATGCCTCTAGGGGCTTGAATTGCAATGCATTATAATGATCCACAAAAGTGATGAGTACTGTCATTCTAAAGTAATGCTTAAACATGTATTCTTGCTGCTGCGCTTAAGTGAGGAACAACCCAGACTGTTAGCCCTGAAGATGTAGGGGTGCATACTGTATGGTCAATATAAGATGCTCAGTCAGGGTTATGTGTCACTAGGGCAGGTGAACCTATTTTTAATGCGTGTTGAGGTAATGGTGTGGGTGGCCACTGGGATGGTGCCAGTGCGCAAGGCCCTCGCTCCAGGTTATGTTCAACTAACTGCATTAGGGGGCAAGATGATGTGCATACATGGGAGTGGTGGTACTAGACCCCACCCCCTGCGGGGGTGGAGATGTTATGCAATGTCACAAAGTAATTCCAACAGCTTATGTATATTGGTAAATTGGTGCATAGTATTGAGTAGTGTGTGTGTTTAATAAATGTACTCTTACTTTTATAAAGCAAAGTACAGACTGGACAATCAATTATTGAGTGTTATTTCTGCGCACCTGCAAATGGCGATTACTAGCCCACACCACCTCCCTTGAGTAAGCCTCAGACTGCTCCGCAACGCTACCCTCTGAGAGTCAGGCGCTACAATTGGGTGTTTGGTTCCCAGTGAATGACAAATGTAGTCATGTTATTTGTGCAGGCCTCACAGATGCTGCCTCGTTTTCCAACAGGTACTATTACTGTCTGTGTAATATATTCATAGTCAGCTTCCCAGCAAGCCATTTTTTTATTCAGAGTTAATAAAGTAGGCTATCTTGAAAAAGGAGCGTAGCTTTTTAGGTTTCGCCTGCATAGCACTTGCGGTGTGCTTGAGAAATCTATTGTTTTTAATATAAACTTCAAAGGGACTTACACCCCGCCTCCTCTCTTTCCTGGCTTCCCTTTGGTTCCTGTGCGTGCCACTTACCTTTCCTCCATTTCTATTGGCTGTAGCATACTTTCCTGCATTTACCAATGCCTGTTCCTCGTCTTCTTCTCTTATCCATTTCCAGCCACCAAAATACTGTTAGCATCCGCTTTGGTAGAACTATATTTTCATAAAGTTTTGCCTTTTACTCTTGCAGCATATTTATATAACAATTTATCACCCAGAGAGATTACGTGATTTGCATAGAATCACAGGATGTTGCGTGGCGCGAGACTCGAACTAGGATCCTCAGCTCTCGAGTCAGCAGCTCTGGCCACTGTGCCACATCCTCTCCACTCCCATGTTATCTCTCAGGGAGGTCTTTCCGTCTTCTGGACGATGATTGAGGAAAACAGCTTTATTCATTGCATAGGCCAAACCGATGCATTACTAATGCTTGTTTTACTATCCTTTTGATTGGATAACTTGTATCCTTCCACGGCTGACATTCTGAGAACAAGTTTACTCATTCAGCGCTCCATGGGAGTCAATGTGTGTTTCTTGCTCTCTATTTCATGTGCTGCTTCCCTGTTAAATACCTGCTGTCCACTTGCTTCTGTGTTGTTCCCTTGCACCCTCACCCTCCAAACCCAACTCCTCCACCGCTTTCCCCAACACTGCTCATTTCTTTTTTTGTCTTGCCACATTTCTTCAAGCTCCTTGTTGCTCTCACACCAGATCCTTGTTGTTCCTTTTGCATTGACTTCTACTCCACCCGCTCCTCCCACACCTCCTCATTTCTTTTTAATTTTTTTTTAAGGCTCGGCAGTTGTCATTTGCAGCCTCGCTGATCCGTTTTGAATCAGCGCTTTCATGCATGTTAAAATTGTATTTATTTATTTACCACACAAAAAGCCATCTGCCATATTGGAATGATAAAAAACAAAAAAAAAGGGCAATGGCATTAAGCTGTATGTGCACCTATGTGTGGTGATGCTTGCGCTCACATACTTCTTCATGGTGGACCAACACAGTGTCCTGTTGCATACGTGTACATGGCAAATTGCTATTTTTCATTCTTTCTTCTTTTGCTGATGCCACACAGCATTTGAAAAAAAACATGTCTTTTTTTCTGATGCTGTGCAGCTTTGGCAAAAAGCATTGGTAATGCTTATAGGTCCAAAGGCAAGAAAGTTTTGCCAATGCTTGTTTGTATTTAGAAGCCGAAACAATTAACACTACCAAGGCGGGCGGGGGAAGCAGCATTTTGCGCATTGGTGAGCAAGGGGGGAGGCAGGGGGAGGGTGCAGTTGGGACCATCTCAAGATGGAGCAGTTAAAGTTTCCACGGAGCAGCATTGCAGGGTGCAAAGTGGGGGAGCAGCCCGTAGTGCAGCGAGGGTCAGCAGTGTAGGGTACAATGTGGAACAGTGCAGTTTCCATGGAGAAACAACAGCACGTGTAAATTTAAACAGACAGGGCCACTGGAATTATGTGACTCAGCGGCTGCAGTTTTGTTTGTATAGGTATAGATTTGCTGCATTTGCCACATAATCCATAATTTGCTGCATAATCTTCAGATTTTAACAAAAAAACCATTTTGGGGTCGATTCCGATTCGGGCCGGAAAACGTACCGACCGACTCGGAGCCGGAATTCATTCCGACCGACACGTACCGGTGCAGCCCGACCCGCAAAGTACGATGAGAAGTGTGCTAAATCCGACCGACTCGTACGGAACACAAGCCGAACGACCGAGCCGCGCGGAAAACAGCTATCCGGCCGGAAAACCACGCGAATCGAACCGACCGACACGCACCCGGAACAATCCCGAACGAAACGTACCCGCGAACTCCTACCCGCCAAGTACGATGCAACGCGTGGAAAACACGACCGAGTCGCACGGAGGCCAAGCCGTACGACCGACACGAATACAAAACTGCGAGCCGAAGCAACCCAATACACCGCGACCGACGCGTACGCAGCATAGAAAACAGCACAAACACAGCGTGAACGACTCGGAGAAGCCCTTACGAGACAACTGCAGGGTCCGACTCGGTCACAAGAACGTCTCCTACATGCACAAAAAGTACAAAGGGAAAAACACAAAAAAAAAGGCCAAACAAGCAATTACAAAGCCAATAAATACTGGGGGGGGGAACAGGGAACAAAGACACACCCACAACTCCACCCATATAAAGGACACAAATCCCTACCATGATCCTTTGCAAATTCAAATTACCTGCCAGCACTCAACAGACAGCAACCACACACCCACCCACAGCTCATCCATCACACAAGCCACACACCATCAGCACCTCAACAAATAGCACCCTCACATACACCCAGCAAAACACACACTCACACACCCTCACCTGCACACCAACACACACATCACTCACCATCACCACCCATCACCATGCCCCCAAAGAAGAATCATAAGTTCCTAGATAGTGAATTGGAAGTCCTGGTAGATGAGATCCTCAGGGTAGAGCCACAGCTGTTTGGTACACTGGTCCAACAGACACCCATGTCGCAGAAAACCAAGATGTGGGAGAGGATTGTCGACAGGGTGAACGCACAATCACCATGTTTGCGCACAAAGGTAGACATCCAGAACAGGTGGTATGACGTGCGCAGGAGGGTCAGGGAGCTGTTGAAGAAGGACTACCTCTTGAGCCAACACACCGGCAGTGGCCCTCCTGCCAAACCAGTATACCTCAGGCCCTGGGAGGAGAAGGTGCGGGCCATCCTACCACCAGTGAGCGTATATGGACTAGAAAACATCCCAGAGCCTGGTGAGTACACAACAAATGTACACAATATTGTGCGACAATACACACACATCACTGTCAAGGGGAGAGTCAAACCATGCACCCTTAGCAAATACACACCAACCAGAACAGAATCATCCCAAAATGTGTATGTCAGTCAGATAAACACAACACATGCCATCTCATAGTGATATGTAACTGTGTCATCACATGTACAAACACAACTACAACTACAGCTAGGCAGTGGCACAAATATGACAAACAAACACATCCAGACATGTAGCCACCACTACAACACCACCTCACAGTGAAGCCCACTGAAAGGAAGGAATCCTGTGTATGCTGGGCAAGTCAGTGTAGCCAATAGCATCATGGGAGTCGTAGTCACAGATATTGCCCACCCTCACAATGCGCACATCAACACCACCATGAACCATGCTCACATCACAGGGAGTGGAAAACAACTGACAAGATGGCTGACACTGGCTACTGCTGTGGGGAGCACAAGGTCCTGCTGGCAACTGTGCACCAACCAACAGCAGGACACCACTGACTGACATCCTGAAAGCCAACTTGCACTCCCTGCAACGGAAGCACGTTCCATGGTGGAAAATCTGGCTGGGTGGGAAGGAGGACTGACAGCACTGACCATAGTTACCAGCAGCTCCACTCTCAAACACCCCTAACACAAACTCCACACAACTCACCTGGGAGAATGCATTGCCTCACACTCCAATCAAATATCCCACAAAGAACCACAACCGTGGGTCATGCAGTGTGAAGCACAGGGACACACATGGGACTTGTAGCAAAACTAACCCCAGGATAACACTGTCAGCCATCTTGTCAGCACAGGCACACAACCCCACAGGGAAGCAGAGTCAAAAGGAAGGAAGCATGGGCATGCTGGGAAGGGGGTGGAGGCAATAGCATGATGGGAGTGGTAGTCACAGCTCAACATCCCCCACCCACATGGCCCAGCAAGCTCACACTCAAGCATGCACACCTCACAGGGAGTGGAAAAGAACTGACAAGATGGCTGACACTGGGTACTGCTGTGGGGAGCACAAGGCCCTGCTGGGAACTGGGCATCAACCAACAGCAGGACACCACTGACTGACATCCTGAAAGACAACTTACACTCCCTGAAATGGAAGCACGTTCCATGGTGGGATATCTGGCTGGGTGGGAAGGAGGACTGACAGCCCTGACCATAGTTACCAGCAGCGTTTCTCACACACACCCCTAACACAGGGAAGCAGAGTCAAAAGGAAGGAAGCATGGGCATGCTGGGAAGGGGGGTGGAGGCAATAGCATGATGGGAGTGGTAGTCACAGCTCAACATCCCCCACCCACATGGCCCAGCAAGCTCACACTGAAGAATGCACACCTCACAGGGAGTGAAAAGCCACTTCAAAGATGGCTGACACTGGTGCTCAGTTGTGGGGAGCACATGGCCCTGCTGGGAACTGGGCACCAACCAACAGCAGGACATCACTGTCAGCCATCTTGCCATTGCTCTCACACTCACACACAGTGAAGTCCACCCAAAAGCAAGTAAGTATGGGGATGCTGGGAAGTGGGGTGGAGGCAATAGCATGATGGGAGTGGTAGTCACAGATATTGGTCACCCCCACAACTGTCCCATCAACACCACCCTGAACCATGCGCACATCACAGGGAGTGGAAAAGAACTGACAAGATGGCTGACACTGGGTACTGCTGTGGGGAGCACAAGGCCCTGCTGGCAACTGTGCACCAACCAACAGCAGGACACCACTGACTGACATCCTGAACGTGCTTCCATTGCACTCCCTGCAATGGAAGCACGTTCCATGGTGGAATATCTGGCTGGGTGGGAAGGAGGGCCGGATGTCAACCAAATACAACCAATGCAGACCATGTACACACCCCAACATTCAAATAGAAATGCCCAAATTATGCAGGACAATGTGCTACACCAATATCAACCTCTGACTGTGACAACTTAGGACAATGCAATGTACATTGCCGCATCCAGAGGTACAGTCACAACTGTCAGGTGTGTCAACCATTGATGCCTGCAGAAACATAACATACATTGTGTCTGTCTCCCAAAAACAGGTGATGATGGGGACACAGCAGCAGACGCTGAGGAGTCCCCGTCCCAGGCTCAATTGGAAACGGAGCTCACTGGTGTGGAACAGCCTCTGCCCTCCTCGGATGAAGAAGACCTACCTGGCACCTCCGGAGCAAGTCATCATGCAGCACCAGCAGGACCACCAGCTGCACCCCCTGCACCCACCCCTCCAACGACTGTCAACACACATACCACCCCTGCCGACATGGACAGACCAAGGAGCACCACCACCACCAGCACAGGGACCCTGGACTAACGGGGGGCCATGGACACCAACACCACCAACAACCCCCAAGGGGGGCCCAGGGTCACCTGTGCGTGCCACCTCAAGTACTGCATGTGTCGCCAGGGGTGGTGGGAGGGGTGGGAGACATAGGTCGCTGATCGCAGAGGGGTCTGGACTGCATGATGACCCACAACTGGTACGCATAGCCGATGCATACCAGTCCAGCACCCGAGACCTTAGCCAGGCAGTGGGGCTCCTCAGGGACATTAAACAGCAGAAGGCTGCCCATCATGCACGCTTGGACTTACACATGTCCCGCGTGGAGTCCAAGTGGGACACACTGCAAGAGATGACGGCGGTGCATAGGGACATATTACAATGCCTCCGCCAGATGAGCAGCAACCAGTCAACACCTCCCTGTGTGCCCACAACATCTGGTGCTGAAACAACTGCAACTGCAACTGCCACAGGGAGGGAGGATGACTCTGGCGGAGAGTCCCCTGCACCGCAGCAGCCTGCACTTGAGGGTCCCCCCCCCAAAGAAGAGGGGTCGTCCGAGGAGGGGCAACTGAGAGGCCAATGGCCATGTGCAACCCCCAGGAAGCCAAAACCTGTTCTGGATAATCACCTTTGTGCGCAAACTGTTCACCCTGTTGACTGCAACACAACTCCCCCACATGACATGGGGAGTAGAAGTTGGACCAATGTCTCAGATGACTGTGGACTTTATTCAGGACATTTCTGCTACCAGGACTTCCAATTCATCTAGGAACTTTGGATTGCAATCAAAATGTACAGCACCCACCATCCTGTGCACTATACACACACATGTATGACAATAAACACACTAATACACCATACCTGCCTCTGTCGTGATTCCAACGTGGTTTCTGTCATGGAGATGATGACCAGCGAAATTACGCTGTGCATGCTAACTGCTACAGCAAGTACAACACAGGCATGTGAGTCATGGCAACGTGACACATATGAGGGAGACACACCACCAGGGCTACACAACATATACACACCTAGGCCATCTGACTCATTGCCTACACTGATGTTGCCAGGAAATACGGTGCAATGCACAGACACAACACCTATTCACAGTCTTTGTCAACTAGCCCACTGGTGCAGTAAGCAAATGTCAGTCAGAGTTGTGACCACAGACAACGCACATCACAAAGTGAAGCACAGGTTTATTACACATTTGCAACATGTTGTAACCACTACAGATGCAAGGTAATCCCACCTGGCAGCGGGCACACAGTCAACAAGTGTAGAAGGAAGGAAGTCCATGGGTGTGGCGCACATCACCTGTAGGGACACGACAGCTACCACCCTGGAAGTCGAATCACGGTGTCGGGGATCACAGTTGACCAAACGACTCTGAAAGTACCCTGTGAAGGACAGAAATGACACACAGTCAAAAGCACTGAAGAACAGGACAGAACTGCAATACTCATGCCCAATACATGTCACAAGATACCCACCCAGAACCAAGTTAGCATGTCAACACTGTTGGGGAGTACAGACTACCTGTAAGGACACATCGCTACACGCATACAGTCATGTAGCACATGGACACACTCAAACAGCACCAGAGCACCACCAACACATATCATGCAAACTCACATCATTGCCATGACATCTCTGGATACTCACATTCAGCTGAAGAAGTTGGTGATGAGCTGTGTGCGGACATCACCATCATCATCATCATCATCACTGGCATCGTGGTCCAGGCCAGGATCCTCCACAGGTGGCGGATGTTGGTCATCATCATCCAGGATGAGAGGCAACTCCTTCCGCACTGCCAGGTTGTGTAGCATGCAGCAGACGATGACAATCTTGCACACCTTTGCTGGGGCATATGGGAGGGCCCCTCCTGTCTTGTCCATGCAGCGGAAGCGGCTCTTCAGGAGACCAAATGTCCGCTCAATCACTCTCCTGGTCCGACCATGTGCCTCATTGTAGTGCATCTGGGCTGGTGTCACAGGTTTCCTGAGTGACGTCAGCAACCACAGCATGTTGGGGTATCCGGAGTCACCTACATACAGACAATTGCACATTAGCTGAGTTTGAAAAGAGGGTGGAACACTACATTGCAGAACACACACAATGGTACAAAGTCAGTACACACCAACAAGCCAGGCACGCTGGTTCCGCATCTGTGACATCATCCTCGGGATGCGACTACTCCTCATCACGTAGGCATCGTGTGCAGAACCGGGGAAACGGGCACACACGTGTGAGATGCTCATATCTGCAAGACATACCACCAGTGCATTGACCGAGTGGTAGTGTTTGCGGTTCCTGTATGCCTGCTCTTGGGCCTGTGGTGGTACCAAAGCCACATGTGTCCCATCAATGGAGCCAATGACATGCTGCATCCTCCCCAGGGCATAGAAGTCACTCTTCACGTCAGTGAGTTGTTGGAGTCTAGGAAAATAGATGTACTGGTTCAGGTATATCAACATAGCCTCCAAAAGATCGCGGAGCACACGGCTGAACATGGTCTGTGACATCCCACCAGCAGTTGCCACAGTGTGTTGAAAGGTACCGGTGGCAAAGAAGTGTAGGGCTGCCATCACCTTCACCTTGGGGGTCAGCGCTGTAGGGTATGTCCGGCCAGCTTGCAAATGTGGGGCCAACCGCACCGTCAATACCTCAATCAGCGGCCTGGTGAAGCGGTACCGTCGGATGCAGTCCCGTTCCACCATGGTTGCAAGGTCAGGGAATGGTCTATGGACAGCTGGTGCCCTGCAGTGCATAGGTGAAGAAAGAAAGATTGTCAGTCACCCCACATATGTGGCATTGACCATACTCAATATCACATGATACATCATACTGAGGCACAAGTACATGATGTGTGCAGTTCCGTAAGGACATGTATGGCACATACATGGCCAACATCTAACATCACAGTTTAACAAGTGGCGTCAATAAGTCCCAGGTTGTGCCATGGGATATCATGAGGCCGTGTCACAGTTCCCATCTCCAGCTGCCACGTTCCAAACACACCCCACAGTGACATGTGAGGACAGATGTGCCCCAGGCATCACAGCTCAACGACAGGTAGATTCCCAGGGACCCTGTATTGCCACATGGACACTGGCATGACATGGTGTATCATGAATACACCACAGCAAAACAACCATGACCCCCACAGGTAGTGGTCCCTGTTGCCTCGTCAGGACAGACATGGACGTCTGTGACACACACACGCACAACATCAAAGTCCATGCACAAACAACGTGGATATGGAGACTGTCTCCCATTGTGCACATGGAATCAGAGACATTGTAAACACAACATGCACACAGACTGTGGAGGACCATCACTATTGTGCCAATGGGTCACCCTGGGACGGACATACCGTCCCACATGGGACTCAGGGGGTATGTGACATGACATACACATACACCACCGTGAAATGTGACCATGCCACATGCTCAGAAATGAACAGTTGCACATCACAGTGGTCATGTACACGAAACACCAAGGATTCTGTCCCCATGAACACGTGCACAGCCTGGGAGTGGCTGCCCCCAAGTGACACCCACAGAACAACATGTTCACCCCCATACACGGAATAGGTAATGCAGCCTTACATGCCTTAGGATACAGTGTGGACAGGCTGTGGTGTTGTAGGTGTGCCCCTCACTCCCTGGGAAGTATATGTGTCTGGCATATGTTCACCTGTGACAGGCATGGTGACATATGCCAGTGACTTGTACAGGGACGCGTTGGACAGCAATGGACCGATCGGTGTGCCCGGCCGGCCCATTGCATTCAATGTGAGCGGGTACGCGTTGTATTCGCAATACGCGTTGGACAGCAATGGACCGATCGGTGTGACCGGCTGGCCCATTGCATTCAATGTGAGCGGGTACGCGTTGTATCCCGGGTACGCGTTGAACAGCAATGGACCGATCGGTGCCCACCCATTGGCTATGGCCTGGCCTGGCAACGGACGCGTTTTCAAATCTTGAACGAGTCTGATGCTGGAAATTCAGTTGGTCACCCACAACAATGTTGCAAATTCATGGGTGTCATGAAGTTGAACTTTTGAAGGATGCTGTGGGCGTGTGTAAGTGGTGCAATTACATGGATTGGCCAGATTCAGAAGATGCAAACGACTTGGACCTATCACTTTGGACACATGGGACAGTATCTGCCTCTGCAGCACACATATAATGCTGGCTGTTCCCCTGAGAGCTCACTTGCCTGCACTACATGCTCCAGGACGACATCTGCCACCACCACTGCTGCTGTATCTGCACCCTCTGGACCCTGCAATGGCACGTACTGTGGAGAGAGCCCCAGCCTTCAGCACTGAGGAGAACCAGGCCCTGCTGGACAGCCTCCTTCCACAGTACAGCAATCTGTATGGGAAAGCAGGGGAGCAGGTGAGTGTGCTGTCCACTGCCTTTCTAAATGTGCATGTTGTCTGACTAGCAAGGCTAACAGTCTGCACGCCACTGGCTAGCAGGCTCACTGAGTAGTTGTCACCCCCATAGTGTGTAGTTACATGCACTGAACAGGTATAGTGCAGTGACAGTGCATTTAAACAAGGTTTTACTTCCCAGGCAATGATACCATGTAGTAACTGCTGGCATACTGTCCATAGCCATCGTTGCACTGCCTGTGTACATCATGTGCCCCTGTGATTGAGACATGTATATCCAACTGTGTAATGCACGGATATGTTGAATGTGTAGTAATGGCATTCTCACTTTGTCATCCTCACAGGTTGATGCCCACCAGAAGCAGCAGATATGGCTGACCATCGTCCGGGCAGTGAGATCCGTGGAGGTCTACAAGCGCCGGATCCGCAACTGCCAGAAGAGGTGGCAGGACCTTCGGGGCTGGACCCGGAGGATCGCACGGGTCCAGCTGAAGCTGTCGCCTCCTCGCAGGAGGGGCGGACACCGGACCCTGACCCCCCACATGCTCAGGATCCTGGCGGTGGTCTTCCCTGATCTGGATGGGCAGCTGAAGGCCAGAGAGCAGCAAGGAGGGGGTGAGTCCATGACTGCATTGTGAACTTTGTCTGCCATGCTATGTGCCCTCCTCAGGCCTGGTACACTTCCACAGTACATCAGTCATGTGGTCCAGGACCCATGTCCCTCGATTGTGCACTGCCCACTCCTCATCTGATACCCAGTTGTGGCCCTTACAGTCAGGGAATTGTGTCACTTGGGTACTGTGTCCTTGCAGTGTGCTTGACTCAAGGTGGGGGACAGCATCTGTTCCCCTAACTCTGTGGTGGGCATCATGGGTGGGTCCATTGCTTACACAATGCCTGTGTTCTGACATGTAATCTGCGTGTTACTTTGATATGTGGTCCAATTGCTGAGCTGATCCACCACATGTGCCTGGGGTATCTGGCACACACCCATGCTGCGGGTGGGAACAATGTTTGGGCCCCAGGAGTGTGTATATTACGTGTGTCACACATACTTAGCCAGCTGCCTACTGTCCAGGGCTCATCCCTCATTCATGTGGGGCAGGACAGTCATGCCTACTCCAGGCCATACAATACACTCTGTACTCCCACTCCCGTGTATCAGCTGACACGTTGTGCTCAGTGATATGTCCCCTCAGGTGTCTGCCTCTGTGTCAGTGTGCTGTGGCTTCGTTGTCAGGACTGCTGGGGTGTTTCTCAGTTGGGGCTCAGCATGCCACCGGAGATGTGACCATAGGAGACGATACTTGTGTGACACATAGGTGTTTGATCACCTGACCGTGCAGACTGGGGTATGCGAATGTGAAGTTCAGGCAGCTGTTTCCCATTCACAGCAGATTGTGAGGTGCTCAGGTTCAGAGGGTTGTGTTACAGGTCTCCCATATGTTCAATCGGTATGACCTGGACAGATAAGGGTTCAGATGATGTGGTGTGTGGGGGATGTACATGTGCACTTGTTCAGCTCCAGGACTTGCATTCCCCATGACCTACTATTGTGACACAGTGCAGAGTGTTGTTGTCTGGCTGCCCTGCCCATGTGACTGGAGACAGTGATGTATGACTTAGCAGGCATGCCTGTGCCATGGCATGTAACTTCCTATGAGTGATCCTGCAGGGGAGTGACATGTGCTACGTGCACACCATTGTAGCAATGGCTATCAGGACATGGGTGCATCATGGTGTCTGTCGCTGGTATGCATCACATGCATTTCATATTTGACTCTGGGATCCCTTTCATCCGGACACCTGTACTGACTCAGTGGCAAGAGTTGTGATGTGTGCATGTTCACATGCTTCACCGTGTTCTCTGCACTGTCCAACTACTGTGTAGGTGGTGCATGTGTCCACACTGGGGTATTGCCATCCAACAGACACCAGACAGATGGGTGCAAGGCCAGGAGGGATGTGAGTGCCATGGTTGACCATCAGACTGACAATTGGCTTCTCCTATTCTGTTTGGGCACTTTTAGCAATGTTCAACTAAGGATGCCAGGGCTTGCTCTGTAATGTGCTGTACTTACTGTGGTGTGTGCGTTCGGTGCAGGTGACTGATGTCTGTCTGTTTCCCTATTGTTTGCAGATACATCCACGGCCACAGGAGGGGACAGCTCCACGGACCAGGAGGAGCCGCAGAGCCAGACTGGGTCAGCAGCCGAGGAGTGGTCGGAGGGACCCAGTGGCACGGAGGGCGAGGGAGCCACACCGAGGAGTCCTCAGCACCATCCACCTCAGCTGAGGACCACAGCAGCTCGGAGGATGACTCCCTTGTGGAGGCGGGTGTCAGCAGCCACCACACCCCAGCTAGTGTTGCTGTCCCCGCCACCACCACCACCACCGCCCTCCCATCGGCTCCCATTCCCGAGGTCCGTGGAGGCTCCCATGTTCGGGAGCGTGTCTCCTTCGGGCCAGGCACCGCACCCCCTGCCCCTGTGTCCCCTGCTGCCCTGAGTGAGGAGTCTGTGTACCTCCTTCGCCAGCTCCATGTAGGGCAGACAGCGATGCTGAGTGTCCTCCATGCACACACCACTCTGTTGACTCAGCTGGTGTCGTTCATGGAGGGCATCTCATCGGGCATGTCTGCCCTACAGAGGGGCAATAGGTCCATGGACTCCTCCCTGACGGCAGCAGTGTCCCTCCTCCAACAGTCCCTCACCCCTCCTGCCTCTGCCCCATCCACACTCCCCAGCACCTTACCTGTCCCAAGCACACACACACCGGCACAGGCACACACCAGCACAGTTACGAGCAGCACACAGACACACACGCCACAAACAAGACGCACACGCACGCACAGTCAGGGGACTGAAACCACACTCACAGGGGATGGGGCCCAGGCACACACACACGCATCCACGAGCACTGCGCAGTCCTCAGTTGCCTCTCCCTCCAAAGCCCCCTCCCTTGCCTCACCTGCAACCCCAAAGACACAGCGGCTCTTCCTCAGTGACCTCGGCCTCTTCCCCTCCGATCCAGCTGATACAGCATTCAGGGGGAAGAGGAAGCCCACCCACACGGAGCGGAGTGCCCCTTGCCCCCGGACACCCTCCCCCAGGCGCAGACCGACTGACGCCCCCATCCGCAAGTCCCCCCGGACCCGGAAGAGCAAGATCCCGCCGCCGCCCTGCAGCTCAGGCACCAAGTCTCCTTCCTCCATCCCTCAGGCCCCCACTCCACAGGTGCCCCCACCACACCCTGCCCCAGGTTCCCCCACCCACAGATACACCATCCCCAAAAGGATCAGGCCTTCTCCCCCTGCCACTTGCTCTTCCGGCCCCACACCCCCGCTGCGCTTGTCTGTGCCACTGGTGTGGAGACGGTTTCCTCCCCCTCTGTCCTGCCCACCTTACCTGATCCCCATTCTCCTCCCCTGGAGGTAGGCACTGCAGTGGAGTCCACTACCACCCTGTCTGACTTGGGCACTGCAGTGGGGAACCTGTCCACTCCATCTGCACGGTCCACTGCAGTCGTGCCGGCACCCACACCATCTGAGTCATGCCCCCAGTTGTGCCGGCACACACCATGTCAGACACCTCCACTGCAGTTGTCAGTGGCTCTCCAGCACCCACCACCCCTTCCCTGCCTCCTTCTGGTGAGCCCTGATCCTGTCCCTGCGGTGCCTGGCCTGCCCCCCGTATGCCCCTCCGAGGGGATTGTCCCTGGTTTTTATCAGTGCAGGCATGCCTAGGGTGACATCTGCCACTGTCACCCTGTTTTGACTTTCAGGATGGACTGGCCATTGGCCTTTGTTTATTTTTTACTGGACTTCAACTTTTGAACCCACATATGCTGAATAAAGCAACTTTCTGTTCTCTAGTGCTTTTGCTTCTGATGTACATGATGTTGATGATGCTAACCATGCCCTTGCTGCAGTGATGGTGATATTTGGTCTCATGAAAATGAAATGTTACTGTGCAGGAACCCATGTGGTCCAGGGGGAATGTGTCCTAATCTGTGGTGTATCCATGTCATCCTTAGCAGCATCTGAGGGTGTCATGTTTTCAATATTTGGCAATGGGATTTCCTACTTACATTAGCAATGTCACATCTGTGGCTTCCACCCCTGCACATCTGTTGTGCTTGCCATTGTTCAATTAGTCTACTTCCCTGACCGTGTGGCCATCTCCACTGGACATGCAGGTTTGGGCATCAATGGAGAAGGACTCATCTGTGTTGTCAGTGCAACTTGCTATACATGTGTGTTGGATCTGTGCTGATGATTTCGTTGACACTCCCATGACCAGGCTGATGTGACGGGAGCCTTCATTTGGTGCTAATTGTTGACTGTGTGACCAAGTGTTCTGCTGACATGATGGAGCCCTACTGAGGCAACATATGGCACAGCTTTCCTCACACAGGAGTGGAGTCCCCTCATGGCAGTGTGTACTCCTGTGACATCGCCTGCGCCCAAGGTGTGTGTTGTATGAGCATGTCTGTGTGTTCACTTCCATTTTGCTGTGCATGCTGGGATCCCTGGTGATGTTCCTGTTTGTGATGCTTGCTGAGTTGACCTATGTTCCCCCAAAGTCTTCTCCCTGGGTTCTCTGTGATGTGGGTGCATGGCACATTACTGGTCATCAGGGTGTCACCCATAGGTGTGTTTGCTGTCAGGGCTGAGTTTGTGGGCAGACGCAGATGGGTCACAGTCAGGATTCCCCTTGGCACTTGTTGTTTACACCTGTCATGTGATTTCCAGTTTGTGTTAGCTTTCAGTGATTGTGACACGTTGTGTGTGTGACTGCTGGCACTCCTCAGGGTCAGGGCTGCAATGTTGGTAGTTGTCTATGTGTGTTCTTTGTGGGTGACCTTGGCTTCTTCATTGGTGTGGGACTGTGGCTGGGATCCCATTGGTTGGTGTGGTATTGCCGTCATGTCCATGTACAGCGTAGTGTGCAGTGTGTCAGACATTCAGGAGTCTTGTTGAGTGGCCATGTGTGATGGGTTTCTGCACCTTGGTTCCCACCACCACCCCTGGGATTGTCATGGGTGCATGTGCAATGTCACCAGTGCATGTGATCTTCACTGCTGCACATTGTTGGAGGTCGAGGTGTGTGGTGTTGAGTGTGTGCAGATGAGAGTTGTTGCCCGGCTAGACCCCTGCCTCCATGTTGGCCTTGGCTTACTGGCCGTGCTGATTGATTTGTGCTTGTGTAGGTGTGATGGTAGTTTGTTGCTCAGGACACATGACTGTGGTTCACAGTGTGAACGACATCTAGCTTTGTCATCACAGTGGGATTATAATGCAGCCCAGGGTCACCACATTGTGGGGGCCCTGGGGGTAGTGCTGTGGTGTCTCTGTGTCTTGCTGTGTCAGTTGCTGTTCCTACATGCTTGTGTGACATGTGTGATTTGTGCTCCCTCTCATCTGACAATGCCTGATTGCCCACATAGGGGATTTGGATCCATGAGTTACCTTTGTGTGGCACTGTATGCACATCTGTGTAATTGGTATTCAGGCCTCCTCATGTGTTGTGTGGTTGCCTGGGGACACTGGCACCCCCCCTCACCTGTTGTGTTTGATGTGCAGTGTGGGTCTGCCTGTTTGTGTTTGTGCATCTGCACCACTGCATTGGCATATCTTTAGTGTGCCATTGGCTGTATGTTGTTTGGTGGGTTTCCCCTGCTGTCCCTGGGACTCCTAGGTCATCAGTCAGCACAATGATCATTGTTTGTGTGTCCCATTGCTGCCATGGTATGGTATCTGTTCACCTCACATCTACAGTCTCCACAGGGTATCTGCATTTGTGTGCCCATTGGTGCAAATATGTGTGTCTGCATTCTGATGGTCACTTCTGTCATTGTGTCATTGATGAATGTTGACAGTGTCAGCCCCCATGGGTGATGTTTGTCTGCACATGGCCAAAGGTATGTCTTATTTGCACTGCAGTGTTTGCCTCCCCCAATCTATGTTGCTATGGGACACAAGCACTACTTTGCCACTGATGTGTTTGTTGTTCTGTGACCAGGAATCATCCATGCAGTTTGGCAGTTGCAGCTTTTTCTTTGTCAACACTTACATTTTGGTCACTGTGATGATGGGGGTTTGAACCCCATTGCCACAATGTTCAAGATGTGCTTCAGCTATGGGCCCCACACTTACATTTTGGTCACTGTGATGATGGGGTTTAGACCCCATTGCCACAATGTTCAAAATGTGCTTCAGCTATGGACCCCACACTTACATTTTGGTCACTGTGATGATGGGGTTTTGGACCCCATTGCCACAATGGTCATGGTCTGCTTGCATTGTGGGGGCCACACACATTTATGTGTGGCACATGTGATAGGGTCTCACATTGTATGTTCAAAGTCATGTTCAGTGTTGTAGGCATTTGGCACAGTCTACACACGCTTGTCATGGTGTTGGGGGGATGTCTTTATGTTGCATTCTTTATGTTGGTGTGTGCTTGTTGTGTCATGTATTAGCCATCCTGTGAGTGGGGGTGTTGTTGGTGGTAGGCATCCAGCCCCCATGGGTAGAGGTGGTAGTAGTGACAGGCATCCAGCCCCCATGGGTAGAGGTGGTAGTAGTGGTAGGCATCCAGCCCCCCTGGGTAGAGGTGGTAGTAGTGACAGGCATCCAGCCCCCATGGGTAGGGGTGGTAGTAGTGACAGGCATCCAGCCCCCCATGGGTAGAGGTGGTAGTAGTGGTAGGCATCTGGCACACCCTGGGTAGGGGTGGTAGTAGTGGTAGGCATCCAGCACCCCCTGGGTAAGGGTGGTAGTAGTGGTAGGCATCCAGCCCCACCATGGGTGGAGGTGGTAGTAGTGGTAGGCATCTGGCACCCCCTGGGTAGGGGTGGTAGTAGTGGTAGGCATCTGGCACCCCCTGGGTAAGGGTGGTAGTAGTGGTAGGCATCCAGCCCCCCATGGGTAGGGGTGGTAGTAGTGACAGGCATCCAGCCCCCCATGGGTGGAGGTGGTAGTAGTGGTAGGCATCTGGCACCCCCTGGGTAGGGGTGGTAGTAGTGGTAGGCATCTGGCACCCCCTGGGTAAGGGTGGTAGTAGTGACAGGCATCCAGCCCCCCATGGGTGGAGGTGGTAGTAGTGGTAGGCATCTGCACCCCCTGGGTAGGGGTGGTAGTAGTGGTAGGCATCCAGCACCCCCTGGGTAAGGGTGGTAGTAGTGGTAGGCATCCAGCCCCCCATGGGTGGAGGTGGTAGTAGTGGTAGGCATCCAGCCCCCCATGGGTAGAGGTGGTAGTAGTGGTAGGCATCCAGCCCCCCATGCGTAGGGGTGGTAGTAGTGACAGGCAACCAGCCCCCCATGGGTAGAGGTGGTAGTAGTGGTAGGCATCCAGCCCCCCATGGGTGGAGGTGGTAGTAGTGGTAGGCATCTGGCACACCCTGGGTAGGGGTGGTAGTAGTGACAGGCATCCAGCCCCCCATGGGTAGAGGTGGTAGTAGTGGTAGGCATCTGGCACCCCCTGGGTAGGGGTGGTAGTAGTGGTAGGCATCTGGCACCCCCTGGGTAAGGGTGGTAGTAGTGGTAGGCATCCAGCCCCCCATGGGTAGGGGTGGTAGTAGTGACAGGCATCCAGCCCCCCATGGGTGGAGGTGGTAGTAGTGGTAGGCATCTGGCACCCCCTGGGTAGGGGTGGTAGTAGTGACAGGCATCCAGCCCCCCATGGGTAGGGGTGGTAGTAGTGGTAGGCATCCAGCCCCCCATGGGTAGAGGTGGTAGTAGTGGTAGGCATCTGGCACACCCTGGGTAGGGGTGGTAGTAGTGACAGGCATCCAGCCCCCCATGGGTAGAGATGGTAGTAGTGGTAGGCATCTGGCACCCCCTGGGTAGGGGTGGTAGTAGTGGTAGGCATCTGGCACCCCCTGGGTAGGGGTGGTAGTAGTGGTAGGCATCCAGCACCCCTGGGTAAGGGTGGTAGTAGTGGTAGGCATCCAGCCCCCATGGGTGGAGGTGGTAGTAGTGGTAGGCATCCAGCCCCCATGGGTAGAGGTGGTAGTAGTGGTAGGCATCCAGCCCCCATGGGTAGCGGTGGTAGTAGTGACAGGCATCCAGCCCCCCATGGGTAGAGGTGGTAGTAGTGGTAGGCATCCAGCCCCCCATGGGTGGAGGTGGTAGTAGTGGTAGGCATCCAGCCCCCCATGGGTAGGGGTGGTAGTAGTGACAGGCATCCAGCCCCCCATGGGTAGAGGTGGTAGTAGTGGTAGGCATCTGGCACACCCTGGGTAGGGGTGGTAGTAGTGACAGGCATACAGCCCCCAAGGGTAGAGGTGGTAGTAGTGGTAGGCATCTGGCACCCCCTGGGTAGGGGTGGTAGTAGTGGTAGGCATCTGGCACCCCTGGGTATGGGTGGTAGTAGTGGTAGGCATCCAGCCCCCATGGGTAGGGGTGGTAGTAGTGATAGGCATCCAGCCCCCATGGGTGGAGGTGGTAGTAGTGGTAGGCATCTGGCACCCCCTGGGTAGGGGTGGTAGTAGTGACAGGCATCCAGCCCCCCATGGGTAGGGGTGGTAGTAGTGGTAGGCATCCAGCCCCCCATGGGTAGAGGTGGTAGTAGTGGTAGGCATCTGGCACCCCCTGGGTAGGGGTGGTAGTAGTGATAGG
Source organism: Calotriton arnoldi (assembly GCA_963921515.1). Classification (NCBI taxonomy): domain Eukaryota; kingdom Metazoa; phylum Chordata; class Amphibia; order Caudata; family Salamandridae; genus Calotriton; species Calotriton arnoldi. The sequence goes on from CAWUFW010015273.1 coordinate 299,021, forward strand.
CATCCAGCCCCCCATGGGTAGAGGTGGTAGTAGTGGTAGGCATCTGGCACCCCCTGGATAGGGGTGGTAGTAGTGGTAGGCATCTGGCACCCCCTGGGTAAGGGTGGTAGTAGTGGTAGGCATCTGGAACCCCCTGGGTAGGGGTGGGAGTAGTGGTAGGCATCTGGCACACCCTGGGTAGAGGTGGTAGTAGTGGTAGGCATCTGGCACCCCCTGAGTAGGGGTGGTAGTGGTGGTGGGCATCCAGGCCCCTATGTGTATGTGTGGCATTGCTGATGGCCATCCCGCCCCTATGGTGCTGCTGTTGCTGGTGTAAGTAATTTCTGCATCCCTCTGTGTGTGTGTGATATGTCGGGTACGTGTAGTTTGTTTTTGTGGTTGGTGTCTGACTTACCTTCTGCGCCGTACGCGTCCGTGCCTGTTCCGGTAGTAGATGTAGAATATTGGTAGGATCGGCACGATGGGATTCATGGTTGGTTCGTCTTGTTCGTCTTTCTCTTTGCTTCTCCTCGTCCTCGTGGCTGGCGTGTTCGTCTCGTAGCCGTGGATCGTCTTGTGGCGCGAATCGGAGCTTATGTGCGCCTCTCCCGGATGCTTTGACGTGCCGTGCGTAGCGACGGGTTCGGCGCGTACGGAAAGCGCATCGTACTTGTCCGGCCGGACGGGGCTGCATTTTGGCTTCCGTGCGACTCGATTTTGCGTTTCCGGATCCGCCTCGGTCGGGAAACAGGACCTGGATTGGGTGAGTACGACTGGGTCGGAATCTATGCTGTTGTGCGCATCGTACTTGCTCGTTCGGAATAATGTGCGGATCGGTCGGGAAACAGGCATTCCCCTGGCTTTTTTCCCGGCCGAATGGTGTTAGGTGCGCCTCCGACCGAGATCGGAATCGGCCCCTTTGTTTCTAGCTCAAACGATCAAAGGTTACTAAAACATTGCAACGTGTTTGCGCGCAGTGGAAGGCCCTTCGCAAAGGTTAACTGGCCATCTTTCAGTTGTTTATTTCTGTATTTGGCTGTTGAACTGGTACTAATAAGGCAAAATCTTTGCCCAGACTGTATAACCATGCGTAAAAATGACAAAATAATGACGAAAAACACCCAAATAAATGTGCTGCATTATGCCGCAAAATTCATTTTTTCTTGCTGCATACTTTAGTCAACCCTTTGCCGCTCATTTGCTGCATAATTCCAGTGACCCTGGTTGTAAGGGGGGCAACACAGCATGCTGGTGAGAATACTACACAGGTTAAACTTTGCTTCCACACATAGAACAGGTAAAGAGCATTCAAAAGCAATGCATTTTATAACACACACTACTAGTGTTAATACTGCTGCTACTTGTGCATCAGCAGTGCACGCTTTCCTCAGACAAAGACAGATACATCAAAGGCAGCATTGCTCAGTTCCGTCACAGAGATTGTTTATAATGTACTTCTGTAATAACGTATAATATATAGAATTATGGATGAGTAACAGTGAATTACGGGTATGTTTTTCACAGAGGAGATCTTAGTGACATCAAATAGTCAACGAGAGTGAAGCTCGAGTTGTCTATGATTTCCCTCAGAACGCCGCCATGAAAAACATCCCTGTAATTCACGTTTGACCCATCTTTAATTTTATGTTATGTGTGGCACCCAAAATCATCTGCCCCTGCTTTCGGCCGCTGTGCAGTGGCAGAGGAGTAATAAGGGAGCCATGCATAACATTGCCTCTGTTATGAATCCCTGTCCCAAAGATAAAAGAAAACTTAGCTGGCATCCGCGACTAACTCCCACCACCTTCCCTGCCATTCTTCCCCCTCCTGCAGCTGTGCTTTCTGCTTTCATTCAAATCAGACAATCAGCGCTGCTCTGACAGGCTCTCAGAGAGCCCTGTCAGCCTGGCCTGGAAGGCCTTTATGACATCACAATAGTAAGTGACCAGTTTTATTATCTGCAATGTCATAGTAGTCGGTTATGAGATTCAGAAACTGAAATAAATGCCAGTGGCTCTCTACCATAGCCATACATAACATAGAATTATAGATGGGTGTTGGACCTGACAGCCTTAGGGTGGTCTTCCCCCAACATCTGGCCTGCCTCCCTCTAATTTTTGTGTACTCGTTTTTGCTGGCTTTACCATTGCAAACCAATGCTAAAGTGCATGTGCTCTCTCCCTAAAACATGGTGACATTGGCTCATACTCAATTGGCATATTTAATTTACTTATAAGTCTCTAGTAAATTGCACTACATGTGCCCAGGGCCTGTAAATTAAATGCTACTAGTGGGCGTGCAGCACAGCTTGTGCCAACCACCTAAGTAGCCCTCTAACCATGTCTCAGGTCTGCCACTGCAGGGCCTGTGTGTGTAGTTCACTGCCACTTCGACTTGGAATTTAAAATCTTTTGCCAAGCCTTAAACTGCCTTTTATTACACATACGTCACCCCTAAGATAGGCCCTAGGTAGCCCTAAGGTCAGGGTGCTGTGCAACTAAAAGGTCTTTATATAACAAAACGAGGGAGTGAAGAGGTAGTGTCATACACGGACACTATGGCGGATATATCCTCCTCTAGTACTTAACAAATGAATCAAAGAAATCCACCACATGGGACTAGCTGTGTTAAGGAAAGTGTGTTATTCATCCGGGTATGGATGCACACAGCGTTTGCTTAAATACCCCTCACACACCAAAAGGACCCTTGGTGTCATGCTTCATCATAGGGGTCTTCCCGTCCCGCTGCGGGACGGGGCGTGCTACGACCTACGACTACGCAGGAGCACTGTTATTAACAATACTATGTGTAGTGATGGGGTAGTGAGACGAGGGGTCGGGAGTGAATAAGTGATTTAAAAAGGACCTGGACTCATGGACTTAAAAGAAACTTTAATAGGTCGTCGAGGCTGGGCCTGTTAAAAAGGTGATGCGGAGATGTCCTGCCAATAATGTGCGGAAGCTCCTATAAGGTCAACATGTTTCGAAGCAAAGCTTCTTCATCAGGACTAAGAAGATCCCCTCAGTATCCACTATGTTGAATTTCCCAAATGGGTGTGCTATATACAAAAAAGTGATAAAAATGAAAAGTGCATGAATTATATGCACTTTATACGATACCTAATAGTACCATGTAAATGTTAATTATGTAATGTAGGAGATAATGCTCCTTGAGCCTCTTGTAACGGGTGGGGAAGAATGTCGCCAAACGTAGTTGTTATGGTCGACTCAATCTCGCCTCGAAATAACGCCAACCCGCGTTGGCTTGCCTCCTGTTGTTTGCGACTCAGGGATATCAAAGTCTCTACCCCAGCTCCGGTGCCTGGCTCACTGGAAGTGGCCCAGATATTTGCAACACAGATTTCGACGCATCCCCTGCCTGCATGTAGCAGAACCGGCGCATCGACACGGTTGCAGAAGTAAAATAGGCGCATTGCTTCGGAACCAGTGCTTTGCCTCCAGAGATTGCCGCATCAGACAGCTTATCGCTGACGCTGCAGCATAGTGGGATCGACACATCCCCTCGACTTCGTGGCAAAAACTGGTGCATCACTCTATGCCTCTCGTCTCCGGCACCTGTCTTCGGAACTGGCGCATGGTCTTCACTGCCTTCTAATTTAGGTCTGCATGCTCTGTGCCAAGCTACCAAAGGGTGAACACAGGATGATTTAGGTTGTTATGTGACTTACTCTGACTAGGATTGTGGTACCTACTTGGACAGGATGCATACCTCTGCCAATTAGAGACCCAATTTCTAACAATGGGTAATAGTGAATTACGGGAATGTTTTTCACAGAGTGGTTCTGAGTAACATCAAACAGACAACTAGAGTATATGCTACATCATAGCAGTGAGTTGTCAGATTTAGAATCTGGTGTAAACGATAGAGACTTCCTGTGGAAGCCATGCATAACAAAATAGATAAATGTCTATGACAAACTATTATACATACTGTGATAACAATCACTACTTCATTATTAATAGTGAAAACTTACACAGTGTGACACTTCGCCTACAAGAATGTTCCACGTTCTTTGTAAGGAATTGGCTCCTGATGGGAAATTTAAGAAACATCACCATTTAATTAAGGACTAAATTTATTCAAGATCACTGTGGCCTTATCGCAAACATAGCCTAAGCGGTCTGATGCACTCTTTGAACGCAATGACCAAATTTAAAGCATCCAGTAAACCCATTCCTCTGGACTCGCTCTACACTATTACAGTACATTTCACTCTAGTGTCACCAAGTGCTGCTACTCACATACCTAAAAGGCAACAAGGTTAGTGAAACTTTGACTACCACCATTTAGTTTCAGTAGGATGAATTGGTAGATTCTCTTAAATTACTATTTAAAATTTCACTTTCTAGTATAAAGATAGCCCAGTGTAAGGATAGTCACGAGATGATTTGCACTAGATGTTATCGTTTTTGAAATGATAAACGCTTACTGAACTCATGTTATTTCAACAAGATAGCTTTTTTAACAGTACTATACATTATTTTTTTACATTTAGGTAATGTCTTATGTGCTGCAGAATTCTGGATCTGGCAAGCTTTGTTTTGTTCCTTGGTCAACACCCTATTAGAATTTCAGCAGGAAGGAGCATAGTGGTTGTCAAAGTCGATTTCCTTTAGGCATATTTTGTTAGAGGTGGGAAAATGTAGTGTCCTTGGATTGGTTGAGAGAATTCGTGACTTGCATTAACTGGTGTAGTAGGTCTTGTCTTTTGTTAATTGGCTGTGGGATAACTTCAGTGAAGTTACTACAGAAATACTAACTCCTTCTGCTGGTCTCAGTGACTCGTTGCTAGGCCTGAGGCAGCTAGAAGCAAGGGCGTACAAAGTCAAAGGGATCACTGTTAATGAGTAGACTCTTCCCCAAGTCGAGCTCAGCCTGCAGGATCTGAGTATCAGAACTATTAACTTTTGTTCATACAATATGAAAAACCTTATGTAAAGTGTTTGCATGTAGTTGTAAATGTTCTTGTGTAAACCCATCGATCCACGTTCAAGTTATATATATCTGCAAATAAATAAGTATAGGGAAACTGCTGATTCGGTTTTTTAACAAAGGCACCATTTAAAGATGGCTGTTCAGGTAAGCCAGCCAGTCACAGGAAGGCGCCATTAATCTGTGGGTCCTGCTTGCCACCATTGACAATATGAAGTGGTGCACTTTTTGAACTTAGAGTAAACATTTAGGGGCCGATTCCGATTCGGGCCGGAAATCTCTCCGACCGAGCCGGACCCGGAGAGATTTCCGACCGAATCGGACCCGTGCAGCCTGACCGAACGAGTACGATGCGTCCGTATGCTATTGTACTCGAGTCGGTCGGACTCCCATTGAAGTCAATGGGAGCCGGTCGTACAACGCGTACGCGGGCTCCCATTGCCTCAATGGGTGTGAGGCGAACAAGGGCGCCCCCTACAGCGGGTACGCAGTGAAGCGACTCGCGCCGTACACGCACAGGTAGGGGGGACCCATGGGTCCCCCCCTGTGTGCGACTCGCGCGGCTACGCGTACAGGGGGGTCCGACACGTCTCCATTGCGCGGTGCGAGTCGTGTCCGAGCGAGTCGGTCGGTGCGGTTCGACCCGGGAACGAGTCGGTCGGAGCGGTTGGGACGCCCGAACGAGTCGGTCGGCGATTTCGCATCGTACTCGCTCGTCCGGACGCACGTACGAATCGGTCGGGAAATAGGGCTCCGAATCGGATCCGGTTAAGCCGAATCCGATTCGGAACCCTACCGGCCGAGATCGGAATCGGCCCCATAATTGTTTGCGTATGTGCCTTCTCCAGGTTTTACACCATACCTTTACAGTGCCATTCCACCTTGTGGCATTAATGTAGCAAAGTGTAAAAAAGCAAAGGCAGCACAGAAAAACATTGATAACTATGAACACGAAATGACTCCTAAACCAATAGGTGTTGAATGGATAGTAGCCACATTCACGTTTGTTTAGTCACCGCCTAAATCTATGCAAGCAGTAAGAGGATGTCCAATAACAGGTAAAATCCTAGACATAGACTCTTCCTCAGTCCAAGGAGCCTATTGCCAAGAAAGTTAATTGGCTCCTCCAAATTCCCTTCAGTATGATATTTATGGGCAATCCGCCATGGTAGTAACACGCTGTCCAATAACTACATTGCATGCATACTAAAGAAACTTTGATGTGTAGTTTACTTGAAAGAACTAAACGACTCAACTTTATTTTACAGAAAATATTTGTGGTTAAAATTTTATTTTACACCCTAGATAGCAAGTGTGGTGAAGGGTTTAATAGAATTATTTTTGGATTATTCCATGACATTTTCAAATAGACTGCAAATGCTTACAACAATAATTCATAGCAAACCCTGTATGAATGTCAAAACGTTTTCATACTTTTGTGACATATGTTTTAAATGGAATATGTTGACATTTATTTTCGCAGGATACATTTGGGGAAACTGGCAATTTGAGCTCTTTAAGATTCAGAGGAATACATTTTGTACTCAGTACGTTCAGATGAAGCTAGGGCATTTAATATATATATATTTTTAAAACATTTTATTGGGTTTTACAGAGGAAGGTAGGAACGGATAAATGCATACGTTTCATACATAAAGCTTATGGTCTGCGGTACTGTATATTATTGCACGGTGAGTATACATACATTACGGCAACCAGGTACAAATCAGCATAATGTGCTGTAGTATTAAGAAGTTCAGTAGAGAATGTCCGTACATTAAAAACTGCGTCTACATAGCAAACCCTATTTAACAAATGAACCCCTCCCTACCCACCACCGAATGGGTGTGTCTATCCATTGTTGAGCAGAAAAAAGGTGACCCGCTAGAGCGGCACTCACTAATATTAGGTAATGTGTATGGTTAACTATCTATTTATTTATTTGTTTGAAAGGTTTTATAAAGCCGAACATGACCGAAAGGGTATCAAAGCGCTGTACATGCAGTATATAAGATGAACAAGTAAAGGTAGTTAGTGCATTAATACATGTAGGTAGTTAGGGGAACAGTAACATGAGAAAGAACAAATCAGGCAAAATTAAGTAACAAAACATTGCAAGAGCATCATTGAGTGTTAGAAAAACAACTTTAACTCATTGACTTCAGGACTATTTTCGCTGGTAACTTTCTCAGGTAACTATGTTGCCGTGTTAGGCGGGGGCATTCGTGCGAAGAGGTCTGCCGGTGCCCATCTCCATCTAGAGTTTATGTGTATTGCCACTAGAATTGTTGTTGTGTGCAGTGTAAGAGTTTGTATTGAGACTTATCGCCAAGTACCTTGCTGCCGCCCTTCTAGGGGAGGGATTACGGCGGTTACTAGGCTGCGAACATATCTAACGTTTTACAGGTTAGGGCATTTAATGTATAACTAACTGACCAATTAAATAAATTACTCACAACGTGTACATGCAGGGCACTACTCTTTGGTCCAGTGACTCCTATGGGACACAGACTGTTCCCCGCTGACAGGACTATTTATGTCACTTTTGAGTATGTGGTCCTCCACACACGCATACTTATTTCACTGATATCTCAGAAATTAATAGCTGTTTTCCAACAATACTAATGTGTTCACTATTTATACTTGTACAGCATGAGGCTGACGTATTTTGCTTCAGCTAAGACTTGGAAACAGTTTGCATTGTTTAATTTCCTTCGTTTGACTAAAATTATAATAGTTTCTTTGGGAATTTGGCATTATTTTGTTCTAGAAGAATGAGCACCTTCAATGCCAGATTCTTTTTAGAGCCTGACCTTCAAATATTATGCATTGTAAAGTTTTATTTTCCACACCAAGTACAATAAGTGATCTTTGCTCCTCTGCAACAGGTGGCGTTACAGTGTACAGTCGAGTAAGGTTATACAACATCCTAATTCAATAGGATTTCTCAAGTTTGGTAACACACAAAATCATTCTTAGATGTTCATATAAGTAAAAGCCTCTTCAAAGGGAAGAAGGGGTACCTCAGAAACCACCACTTTCGTATAGATTGGGCATAGAATTAGAAATGAGAGACAAGTACATTTGCAACACTTAGGTAATAGCAATGAACTTAGAAAAAATGACTATTGGAAATCGTATCCTTTAAAATTTGAGTGAATTCAGATAACTTTTTACATGAAGGATAACCGATGCATTCGGTTCTTCTGAAATAACATAAAAAATCCTCAACAAACACCTCACTGCATACTTCAACTAACACCAACTTCTCATACACATGATCCTGAACAGAGGAGACACAGCTGCCCTAATCCTTCTGGATATCTCTCCGTGGTGCTTGACAGGGTCTTCCACCCCATCCTCATCCAATGCCTGCACCATATCAGAATACAAGGCTCTGCGCACCGCTGGATTTGCTCCTTCCTGACTTGCAGTACCCAGTCAGTCCGCCTGGCATCCTTCACCTCAGATGCCTGTGACCCCATCTTAATGACTTCTCCAGAAAGGGATATGTGTTTTGCGACTGCATAGTCATTTGCTCCTCCTCCTATATTCTAGCAGAGATGTAAAGAGAGCAATTTTCAGGCCTGCCCCCAAGGAAGAGGTGCAAAAAGTCATTTTGGTACAGGGTTTGTGAGATGCAGTAGTGATATTCCCGAATGGAACAGAGCACCATATGGCGAAAGGGCTGACACCTTTGTGACGTGCACTTATACTTTCGGTAACCTTGAGTTGTCTTACATGAAGACAGCCTCTGGGGTCAGGCAGATATTCACTGAATGCTGTGCCCCTGAGTTAGGCCTACCTCTCAAAGCCTCCCTATTTGTGCTAATGGCCTAATGGTGAAATATATTCATTAACAGGTGTCATTGTTATTGACTATTTATGCATCATATGTCTGTATTCACTTTTGCATGTGCATATTAAAATTTGTGGTAGTGAACATTTATGAGGGGTGAATTTATCTCCTTATGTTCCTGATGTGTGAATGTCAACCTATCTCATATGTTGGGTATAGGTCCTGTTTTATATATATTTGTTGTTATTTTTAGAGAATCAAACAATTGAAATGGGCAAAGCTACTATTATCACAAACATATTAAATATATGTGGAAATTATAGACTATGGTTTATCTATTATGGAGTTTTGTAGGGGGACACGTCGCCAGCAGCTACCTTAGAATGATTACCATTCACGAATATGGTAGATACTCTCTCTTTAGGTCATATGTAATGCCCCAGTTAGCATGAGTGCCTTTTGATAAAGTAGTTCATGTGCAGTTGTTCAAATAAATCTGGTGTCTTTGGAGACAATACAATATTGATCACAGTGAGGCCGACTCGTGTGTATATTTATTGCTACACCTAGGTGTAACACTTTTTTGCTATTCACCTCTTCTGAGTGTAGATCTTCCACCTAGATGTAGACTTAACATATTTTCACCCCATCAGAACAGGGGGGTGGAGTCTCCTCGAAGAAGATTTACAAGCGTAAAGTTATAGCTCGTCACTTTGCACTCATAGGTGGAGATCACCGCCACTCTGGCGTAGCTCTCCTTATGGGAAAGCACATGGACATTTTTAATGTTTATTTTTCTTTAAAAAAAAAATCAAAAATATTTTGATGTAAGATCTGACGGTAAATTACCTCTAAATGTTTATTTTTAACTGAGAACTGATAATATAAAATGTTACCACACATTAATTCAGCAAATTAAATGTGTATTAAATGTTCAGTGAATTTAAATATATTATTTAATGTATGAATAATTTTTAAACAATAATTTAAAAAGGTTCTGAACCTCACTAACATTGTTGTTTTTATTTAACATGTAGTAAATTTTGGTAAACATTATTATAACATGTAAATAACTAAAATAAATAACAGTTTTACAGCTTAACTTATTTTTAAATTAAGTTTATTATTAACTTTTAAAATAATAAAATATTTATTTAAAAATATATAATTTTCCACATATCTAAATATAGATGTACATATCTAGAAATATAAACATATATCTCATAATATTATGTGTATATATATATATATATATATATTCACTAAAAAAACAAAGGTTTGGGGACGTTATAGTTAGGTTCAGATTTTACACACAAAACAATAGAAATTCAGCAGTTATAGTTAAACTTATTTCAAGAAACTATAACTTGTGCCCCCTCTTTGCACAGTTTTCTCACAAAATTCTTTTACTGCAAATGTGGCAGTGATATTATCAATGATGTCATAGAAAATGTCATGAGTGATGTAATATCTGGGGTAATTAGCAGTTTGTGGGGAGGGCGCAAGTTATAGTTACCTTAGGGCACAAGTTATAGTTTCTTGAGGTAAGCATACCTATAACTGCTGAATTTCTATGGTTTTTGTGTGTGTAAAATCTGAACCTAACTATAACGTCCCTGTACCCTTTGTTTTTTTTTGTTGTGAATTTGAAGTTTTTTAATTCTGTTTCCCTACTATAATGTCCCTGCGACCTTTGTTTTTTGCAGTGATTTTCTATGTTTTTTAATGTAACATAATATTTAATTACCATACATTAATCTAACCACCGCCACCCCCACGCTGTGCATGGCCGAAGGCCCTGTGTTCTACCCCCCAAAGGTAGCCAACCCAGGAAGAGGGTACACATCCCCCTCCCTGGGCCGATCCCATCCCCTGGGCCCCCCACATTTTTTCAGAGGAGGGGGGACGTGCCCCCCCTTCCAAGGCCGTATTTGGCCCTGGGAAATGGGCTGATCCCATCCCCCGGGGCCCACTGGTTAAATTATGGGGGAGGAGGGCATGCAGCTCCTGGGCCAATTTTGGCCGAGGGGACCCCATCTCCCGGGCCCATCTCCCGGGGCCTGGCAATATTGTAAATGGGGAGGGAGGCACACAGATTGATTTCTGGCCCTAGGGTCCCCTTCCCGGGGGGGCCCAGCTAAGATACAATGGGTATGGGGGGCACGCAGACTCCCTCCCCAGGCCAGTATTGGCCCCGGGGACCCCATCCTTACACAATTATTAATAGGGGAAGGTGGCTGCACGGCCCTCCTCCCTGGGCCGATTTCGGCCCCGGGGACCCCATCCCCGGTGTCCAGCCAATAAAGAGTGAGTGTCACTGCTGGGAGCGGACACATGAAAAGTCGGCTCCCATTTTTTATTCTCCCGCCCATTGGGAGCAGACTTAGTGTTTGCTCTCACTTGGCAGAAGCTTTAAATAGCTCCCGCTAAGCAAGAGCAAACAGAGGTTTCCCTGTCCGCACCAGGGCTGGCAGGGAATCAGCTTTGTCCAAGGGCTGGGCACCATGGGATTTAGAAGGAGCACGAACCTGGGGGATGTGGTCTCCAGGGCCATTAATGGCTCCATCAGAGGGGCTGAGCAGCCCCCCTCCACTTTTTCTGTGCATTGCCAGGCTCAATGGTGTGGCGGTCCCCAGGACCAAATCGGCCCCAAGAGGAGGGGGCCACGCGACCCTCCTCCATTTCTATATATCGGCTGTTCCTCGTGGGGTGGCAGTCCACTGGGCCGAAAGCGGCCTAGGAAGGGGGGCCACAGGGACCTCCTCCCTTTCTATATATTGGCCATGCCCTGGCAAAGGCGGTCCCTGGGGCCAAAAGTGGCCCAGGAAAGGAGGCCCCCGTGCGCGCCCCTCCCCAATTATTTTACATAAATTCCCCCCGGGATCTGGCTCACCTGGGGGGGGCAAATAAAAAACAAGCGTGGAAGACCCCCGCTTGTTTTTTTTTGCTGTGGATTCGCAGATTCTCTGTGAATTCCCGACAAAGTTTTGTGGGACCCCACCACCAGACCTAGGGGGTCAGGGTATTCCTACCCTGTCTCCTTGTCTTATTTTTTAATCTTTTTTCTTGGGACTCGATGGAGTCTGAGTCCCAAGAAGGCTGTTAACACTTCCTGGTTGAAGTGCTGTCATCCAATCAAATCTCATTTTGAGATCTTTCGGATCCATGGAGGATTTGCGTCCCTAGATATATATATATATATATCTTTTTTCTTTAATAACTCCACAACAACTGAACGGATTTACACCAAATTATATAAAGAGATCTTTCTGGACCAACATCTCGCTTTCTGCCAAATTTGGTGAAATTCCTTTCAGCGATTCGGGCTGTAGTAGTGTCTGAAAACTCTATTGGAAATTGCATGGGGAGAAAGCGTTTTGGGACCCCCCCTTTTTCTTGGCCCCGCTTGATGGATCACCCCAAAACTTTCCAGACAGCAGCTGAAGTGATTAGCGTACTAGTTTTGAACATTTCATGAAGATTCGTCAAACGGCGCCAAAGTTATTAGCAAAACTAAATATGCTTTGTCTATGGAAACTAGGCCCTAACTATAACAACCTACTGGCGACTGCCAGTAGGTAATATATATATAATAATTTTTTTAACATTAGTTCCTAAGGGTGTTATTTTATTTCCCTGCCTCCACTGTTTTCTGTTGGGAGTGTTTTGTATTACATGTGAGTGGCCATGTGGGGTGCTTGACCTCCTGCAAGGCTGGGCTGGAGTGCATTTACAGATGTAGGGCTGGAGTAACTTTAGAAGTGTAGTTTGTGAATAGCAATGGTTCCAGGCCTTAGCCACCAAGAAGGAAAAGGAGGGACCTCTCTTCCTCATGCGCCTGACTCACGGAACTACCACCAGCACAGCCTTTGTGGAGCGTAGAGTTCTTCATGGGCAATACGGCAAGAATCTTTCTGCCAGATACAGAGGACTCAAAAGGAAAAGTGTGCAATGGACCAATACTAAAGATTTAAAGAGAACCCGCTTCTTAATAGGCAGCCAAAGAAGAGATCTTAGATGGACGGCGATCAAGGTTAAATCTGTATTCGTCAGTCGATTGAATACTTGACTGTTCTCACCTCGTTAATCTAGTGCTAAGGTTCTTTTCTTTATGGTTCTCCATGCAGTTCACAGTGCTGGGACACTCCTAGGAGTAGCTGTGCTCTCTATAAAATCCTTTTCTTTTATTCATGCTTTCTTATTTTACATAACACCCACCTTTTGTGTGACTCAATGAGTCAACTTGCACTGTCCATGTGTAGTTTTAGTTTTTACCTTTGTGAACCCTCTAATACATACTGTTAAATAATAACTTGATCACTGATCTTGGAAGAATGAAAAGTGGAGTCTGCCTTGCTGGGAATCAAAGTTCTGACCTTAAGATCACGGCATGTGCCAGCAGCGAGCATTCAAGTCAATGAGCTACATATTGCCTCTATAAATGGAATTCATTGTATTTCCTAGTAACCTGAAACAGGTTTCATGTAAGAGATTGAGAGCGCGTAGGTTTTTGTTGCAGCTTATTAACATTGTTCAATACATTACTGTTGCATGAATTCGATTATTTCTAATTTGTGAGAACTATATGACCTCTGAAAAGTGACATATAACATTGTTTCTAACATGTAGCTTTTCCTGCTTCCAGGCATGTGAATGACACCTATAAAATGTTGAATTATCATGTGTATCTAGATTGCTGTTAACAATTGTTATTTGTGATTGTTTGCCAGCATTGCATGTCTACACAACACATGATCTGACTAGTTATTACCAGTGCAGTTCTGCCTGCACACAACATGCAACAGATATATTAAGCTACCAAGCCCATCATGTGTGCACACTCATTGCAGATTCTCACGTGACTGTCAAGACACGTCACTAAGGACACCTTCTCATACATCCTGTCCATTTTCTCTGGTCTGTCTGAATGGTGGGTGTACCTTCATGGTCTGGTGGCCAAAATAATCTACTGAATGTTCTTCTTGTCATGAACATTACCACTCTCAGTTAACAATATTGGCAATGTACTAGAACTTATGAGACAGGTGGAAACCTGTCTACCGTGCAGGGCCTTTCTTACAACTTGTAATTATCTCTTATAATGATATTTGCACAGATCCACCCTTTTTATTTACTGTCTCTAAGACATAAAACCTTGTCTTTCACAAGTTGAAAAATGAAGGCTGTCACGTCTCCACCTATAGCCTTCCAGCTATACTTTGCATGTCGTGCTACAGAGTGCTTCACCCAATTGCCTTATTAAACCACTTATTAGGTTTCAGAGATTCGACCCTGGCTCTGCTGAGCTCATTTCTGAATAACAGACAACAGCGGGTGGAGATGGGGAATGCAAGTTCCATGCCTTTCTCTTTACCCTGTGGTGTTCCAAAAGGGTCCTCTCGTAGTCCCACGCTGTTTAATATCTATGTTAGCCCTCTTGTTAATCTGATTCGTAGCTTTGGCTTGGCTGTCTTTTCCTATGCTGATGATAGATAGTATTATCTATTTCATCTGACGTAGACAAAGAAGCAACTGCATGTCCCAAGTTGGAGTATGGATGCAAAATAATTGTCTGAAACTGAATTCCGACAAAACCAAGGTGGTGCTCTTCGGTAAAGAGGTCAACTTCTGGAATGACTCATGGTGGCCGTCAAGCCTAGGCACGTTACCTGTTCCGGTCCAAAAAGTAAGAATCCTAGGAGTTATTTTTGACTCATAGCTAACCTTTTCGAAGCAAAGAAATTCAATCACCTCTTCAGGTTTCTTAGTACTGAAGGTTTTGAAAAAAATCTTTCCGTATATTCCCACTGATCTGCAAAAAACAGCGATAACAACACTTGTGTTCTCAAAATTGGATTATTGCAATGCTCTCTATTCGGGTGCTCAGAAATGTGTGATAAAGAAATTACAGGCATTGCAAAATGCGGCGGCAAGATTGCTGCTCAGAATCCCTAAATTTAACTCGGTAGCACAATCTCTGCGGGATCTACATTGGCTCCCTGTGAAAAAGAGAATTATTTTTAGGCTATGTGTATAGTCTCCAAGGCCCTACACCAGACAAGCCCTAAGAACTTTCAGGATCTTTTTTCCTGGGACAGGCCAAGCAGAAATCTTAGATCTAGCTCCTCACGAAGTGTCATCATTCCCAGATCAAATAAAGCAAGATGGGGAGGTAAGGCCTTTTCGACAGGGGCAGGAAAATGCTGGAACTCATTACCTTTTAAGCTGCGTTGTCAACCATCCCTGATGCAATTTAGGAAGCAGCTGAAGACCTGGCTATTTACCGAAGATGTCGATTAATTTTGCTGTTACATTCTGTGGAGTTTTCGGTATTGGACCGGTTTCTGATGATCTGCCTATAGCGCTAAGACACCTCAGGGTATTTGTGCGCTTTATAAAATCATTTCATTCATTCATTCTTCTAACTCCAGAGAATGACTTTGTAACCCAGCCAGCTTCTTGAATTAGGTACCTTATCATGGTTTTAGTATTTGTGCTGGACTGGTTTTCTGATCTCCTCTATACTCTGTTGTGATTTTCACTTATGTTGATGTGGAGTTTCTATGCCATGCGAACCAGACTTCAAGATGTGCAGAAATTGCTGTGAACTTCTGCCTTGTCAAGACCATGAAAGATTGATCTTACTTACACCAAGTGTACCTTTGTGCATTAGTTTGTGGGTGAGAAAGATTTTGACGAAGGAGGGGTAGATTTTGTGGAGGGGAGTTGAAGAAGTCAATGAATATAGCTTTAACACATACATTTACTCAATAATTTATAAGTGCATTCAGAGCTTGAAATATTGTATGGTTTCTACAAGCTCATTTTGACGTAAATAAAAAGTACATTTTAGAAACTTGTATACCAGTGGCCCAGAACACACAAGAACACAAGAGGTCTGTGCCCCCATTTGTACTGGGAAGTTGTGGATTAAACGAGTTACTAATCTTTTTAAATCAGTACCCTCAAAAGCCTACATGACAAGAATGGCAATGTTTCTAACCCAGAGGTGTTGTCCTTCTTCAACTTTGTTGTATTCAACTAAGAACAAGCATTTACAATGCAATAGGTCTCGCATTTGTGAAAGTTAGAGCTCTTGTTGTTGAAAATGTCAATGTTTTTTACTTTTGTTTTTCGTATGCAGTGGAGTGATGATATTTGCATTGCACTATTGCCATTCGTATGACCTTGCGGCGCTGGAGAACTAGAAAATGGGAAATAGTTTATGAGGGATTGGAGACAATAGTAATATGCTGGTTGGGGAAAAAAAGTAACAACATCCTGGAAATAGCAAACACTCATAGGGAATGCAAGATTAAGCAAAGCATGTGAAATGTAAGCAGGAACAATATAGTTACCTTAACGCTTTTGCACTTATTATTCAGAAATCATTGAGTGTTTTTGCTTGAAAAGTTAAGAACATGACTACAGGGCAGGAAGGGACCAGTTCCAATGTCTATTGCTTACATCCTTACAAAACATAAGCAGTATGGTTTAAAAAGACCACATCCCTGAACACAGAGCAGCAGTACACATTTTATAAACTAAAATAAGGAAAACCGCTGATATGGATCATATTAAACATTTTCCACTTTGCGCATCAACCAGGTATTGCAGTACCTCCAGGAATGGTGCACTTTCCCACCCGGGGAAAACAATGTTGTTCAAAGTAAGAGGAGAAAACGAAAGTAGCACTTCACTGGCAAACTCTGTAAAGTGGCGCTAAAGTGCATGGTTGTGAATAAAACGAATCTGGCCACTTTGCAACCACTCTGTCTTGTTTTATTTAGTGTTTATTTATTTTTTTCGTATTTTTAACCTTTTTTTCTCTCCGCCCCGAGGCTGCACTTTCGATTAGAAAAAAGCACACAACCAAAGCTGAGTTTCTAGGCGCACACAAACTGCACTCTAACATCTACGACTGCAGCCGATGCATCTCATGCGAACTTCTAAGCATGCAACAGACAGGACAACTGACCACAATGGCCTCTGAAGCCCATGAAAGCCAACCAATTTACAAAGCACAAGAGTCTATACGAGCTTCTCGCGCTGGGTGCAATAATACCTTTGGAGCCAAACTTACAACCACTTTGACTGCAAGCAGGTTTCTATAAACATACACCCTAGCAGTTTCTAAGCATGCAAACTGTAGCCGCGGGGCTTTAAAGCACGTAGCAAAGAAGCAGGAGTCAAGCTACAAAGCAGAAGAACTAAAGGGGAGCTTGGAAGCACGCATACAACGCTTCACTTCTAGGCAGGCTACAGAAAAACTACTGCCAACCCTCTGTGCAACCGAGTCTTAGTAACACAAAGCACACAAAGGAAGCTTTAAAACATGCTACTTACAAATGTAGCAGGGTTTTTAGGAGGCTAAGGAACTTCAGCAGACAGACTGTGAGGAAGTGACTGGGAAGGTTTGGAGGGTGTGATCGGCGGCATAGAGAGCTGAACCAAGTGCAGCTGTCAGCTTGAGGAAAGAATAAAAACAAGTTGAGTACGGCGAGCCGCGCAGAACAAAAGATGCGCAGCCGCCATTGTTAAAGTGAAAGCGGGGCATGGCATTTGTTAAAGTGAAAGCGTGCATTCGAGTGCCTCAAAAAAAACAAGCAGGAGGGAGGAGGAGAAGGCAGCTGGAGGCTGAAAACAGGGCGTGTCTAGGAAGTGCGGTCGTGGAAGGGTCTGTTGTGCCCACATCTCCAGCTACGTTTAAGAAGTCATTAAAAAAAAAGAGTGCTCAGAAAGCGAAAATAAAAGGTACAAAGTAAAGTCACTTGTAAGAGGAGCTGTCCTTATGGAAGAGAAGGAGGTACTAAAGAGGGAGAAGGAGGGACTAGTAAATAACTAAACCAATGAAATAAAAACAATTCTAAAAGATACTGCAAGGAGCCAATTAAATGTATGGGCAGAACATGGGCGGAGCTTGATGCCCATATCCTGAATACAGCATGTCTCGAAGAGAGCGCAAGCACTGCCTAGGCGAGACCTAAAAACGCTGTTCATGCTTGAAAGTTAGCACATAGATTGAAGATTTGGTGTTACATCGGCTCTTGTTGACTATTTTCCCATACTTATACTACGAATGCTAGGGAGGAGATCAGTGTGCCTTTGGTTTCGTACAACTAATGGAAACATTTGAACTATTTAAAGCGTTCTTGTGATGCCAGGTACTGCGAAGGTATTGTTTGTTTGGTCTATCCAGAATGCAGGAGATTAATTATCTTGACTTTTCTGCATCCCAATAAGACAGAAGAATTCTTCACAGCAGAGTAACCTATACATAGCTCTAGTTCTAAACTCACTGCAACTATTAAACCTGCATATATAGCCAAACCCCCTGCAGAACCCCCACACTGCTCTTCGTCAGAGCAATTGAACCAAAAATAGTAAACACCTCCCAACCGCATAGATTGCTATAAACAACCTTATAAACATCCCAATTTAATAATCCTAACTAAACTTCAAACCCCCAGCTCCGTTGCATGCCACTGCCAATGCCTGGAAAAAACATTCATCAGGATGTTAAATTATCAATATTTCAGGTCCTCACAAACTTAGATCATCCCAATAAACTATTTAATAATCTTAACCCATTGACCTTATGATAAGTCTGATTTAAATGCTTGAATAAACCTTAATCAGGACCTTATCAAGCTTAAAGTCAAACGATTGGAGGGCTAAGTGTTTTCTTATAGTGTTCTGTTTTCTTATTTCCTCCCTTTTTGTTAATTAATTTTCCAGCTGGTGGTCATAGGGAATTGTATCCGGTCCAGTTTGTATTTCAGGATTATAAAACCTACTTTCTTAAATGTCAGAATGTCCTTTAAGATGTTTGCACATTTTTTCTCTTAATTTTCTATTCACAATTTTAGTCTTGTTGGATTTGGGAAGAATACAGAGCGACCGGGTGCCCATTAGGGTGATCGTCTTTCTCGCCGCACATAGAATACCATAGGTCAAGAAGGATTTGTTCTTGTGACTTCTTGCCATCTTTCCTGACTCCACTAAGAGACAACTGGGGACACAAAACACATTTAACCGAACTTTACTCTGATATGAATACACTTTTAAGACACTATTCGTCCCCTAAAGTTTTGCACTTTTTTCGTACATTGAATTGCCTGAACAGCAATGAAGTCTTGTTTTGAATGTTGAGCAAGCTTTGCACATTTAGTTATCATCCTTTAACAATATTTGTATTGTTCTGATTATGATAAGAAACATCTTTAGCTTGAAAACAGCTTTACTGAAGTCAGTCTATATAGAATTTCCAGCACTGTGATTTAATTTGTGTCGTCTGCTCTTTGTTTTCTATTGCTGCCGGTGTGGCTGTAAGTACCAACACTAGTTGTTTTTCTCTGCTGTGTTGTTTCATTTTTTAAAAGAGTCTGTACAGTATATCAAATTTTAACAGGAGGTTCTGTCCTGGGTGATCCAGAGCTACCTCTCATCTCTTTACCTCACGAATTTTGAGCTTATCCCAACAATGATCAACATCGTGCTTCAAATCTTCGGGTAAGTCAAAGAAAAAACATTAAAAATGTAAGTGGGACTTGACCCCTCCCAGTCACTCTCGCACTCCTGAAAAGGCACGAGGGTGCTGCTATGCCTCTCATTCCCACTCCCGAAGTTGGTAGACATTGAAGCCCAGCCCGCAACTCGTGCCTACACAAACTGAATTTCCGGTGCCGTCTGTGACACCAGAGCATATCGAAGAGTTCCGCAGGGCCATGCTTTAACTCTTCGAATCCCTTCTGACTCCCTCTGGTGTGCCTGCGGGCCCCTAAGGACCAAGAGGCCCTCCATCTGGGATACCGCTGGCGGGCTCGCTCTCTGTGCCAGTTAGACTCTTCGAACCATTCAAGGTGCCTCTCTCAGCTACAGCATCAACTCCGACTGCACGATCCATTCAGGTTTCCAGAGCATTGACACCAATGCAGACTTTAGCAGTGCCGGAAGACGAAGTGCCTATTGTGCTTTCTGAGTTGTGCCCCTGCAATATTGACTGTGGCCACAATCAGTTTCCAACTACGCACAACCAGCCCCGTTTCCTCACGGCAGATCTTATACATTGCATTTCTTGTTCGGCATGGATTCCGATAGTGACTGTGATGCAGGAGATAAAATTGGCCAACCGTACCATGAAGAAACCTGGTATGATGACCTCTAGGATGCCAGTGATTTTGGCACCTCTCCTGAGTTTGGCCTTATCTCACCCCCTGGTCCTGCCACTGATGAGAAGTCCTCGACCTCCAGCTCCCTACCTTAGAGGTCAAAACCAATGCCTTGACCGAAGTACTCCAGCCCGGGCAAACCACTACTGAGCCCCTACTTCTTTTTGGTTTAAATTTCTTTTATTGATTTTACACAGAGAAAAATTGAACGAGCCAGTGTGCTCAACAATCATCGGGTTACAACCCGGTATGTCGCTGTCACCTGTATCAGGCAAGAACAATGAAAAGAAAGGGACACAACCCCCCCCCCCCTCCCCCCACCCCTTCCCCTCCTCCTCGGAGGAAAGAAAGAATAAGCACGCCAAGAAAATAAAGGAGAGCACTTCATTCCAACGGTCAACCCCCAAAGCGTGTTAAGTGGCGGATATAGTGGGGGCAAGCTGTGCGGGCGGATCCGCTAGTCGCAAGAGTCTAAGATATTTGGGACAAGTGAGCTCCGTAAATTCGGATGTCAATAGTGCGAGGAATGGTTCCCACAGATCATGAAAGGACGCCCCGGGGTTGGTCAAAGAAAGAGAGATTTTCTCCATTCCCAAGATGGACCATAGCCTATGAAGCCAGCCTAGGTGTGTAGGGGCCGTCTTGGTACCCCAATGTGTCAAAACGTTTTGGACTGCCGCGCCCAGGGCTAACGCTATCTGTTTGCCTCTCCGGGATGTGAGAGGGAAGGTAATGGCGTTGGGGAGACCTAGAAGTATGTACACCGGGAATCTGGGGATCTGGGTATCGAAGTGAGAGTCGACCTCGTCTAGGATTTGTTGCCAGTATGTCCCCAGAACGGGGCAGTCCCATAGCAGGTGGGTGAGAGTGCCCGGCGAACCGCAAGCTCGCCAGCACAGCGGGCTACGAGAAGGCTTACCCCTGTGAAGCCTCACTGGGGTTAGGTACCAATAGGTTGCCAACTTAGTGGCCGTTTCGATAGATGCTACATTGCGGGCTGTGCGGCGGGCTCGGTAGTAAATGTCCTTCCATTCTTTTGGTGTGAGTTCCCTGCCCAGTTCCCCCTCCCAACGCAGCTGGCCAGGGGACTTTGCAGTGGTCGGGGCGCCTCGAGTAAACTTATACAAATCTGATGTCAGTCGTGCGTCGTTGTGTCGTGTCAGTAACCATTTCTCATACGATGTGAGCAACCTTTCCGCACCCTCCCTCACCTCCCCGTGAAGTACCCAATGTCTGACCTGTAGGTAGCGGTACCGCTCCGTCTCAGGGAGTCCGTGATCAAACTCAACGAAAGGGCGCGGCCCCGAGAGATCAAAGAGATGTCCTATGGAGCGGCAGTCTTCAGACGTCCAATGACGAAATTCCCCAAGATCTAGGCCGGGCGAGAAGTCTGGGTTCTGTACAATGGGCGTGATAGGGGATGGGAACGTCGTGAGTCCCCTGGTAGTGGCCGTCCTATCCCAAGCCAGAAGTGTGGGTCGAGTTACTTCAGAGAGGTACAAATTGCGAGGACGCCCCGTATGTGAAAGAAAGGGGACCCCCCCATAAGGGCTGAGCAGCGAGGGACCTATCCATAAACAACCAGTGCTTCTCGGATTCGGGGCGCGACCACTCCACCAGCGTTCTCATCTGGGCCGCCTGCCAGTACGCCAAGAGGTCTGGAACGCCCAGTCCCCCATCCACTGGATCCCTATACGCCAAATCGCGGCGCAGCCGAGCCCTCTGGTCCTGCCAGATAAAACGCTCTATGTCCCGCTGTAGAGCCCGTATGACCCCCGATGGTGGCATCAGTGGGAAAGTGTGGAAGAGATAGAGAATCTGGGGCAGCAGTACCATCTTTACCGCTGCAATCCGGCCCAGCCACGAGAGGGCGTGGGGCTTCCATTTCCGAAGGGAATCCCGAACCTGTTTTGCCCCTACTTCTTTTAATGAGACACTCACTGATACCCTCATAGGGGCCTGGACCAAACCTTGCTCTGGGTCCCTAGTGAATTGCCATATTGCAAGAGGCCACTGACCCGCCCCTGGCGACCCCACCTTTTTGTCTTAGCACTCTTCTCCTGAAAGCTTTGTGGTGCAGGCTTCCACCAGTCGGACAAACCCAATAATTTCCCGATTACTCCTCCAGGTAGAAGACCAAGAGAGTGGAGGCCTTTGGGAAGAGGGTATTTTCTTCCACTAGGTTGGCTCTCAGGTCAGTCAATGCCAGTTTCCTGCTAGGCTGCTATTTCCTTTTAAAAACAAAATATATATATATTTTTATTTCATCACCAACGTTGATCATATATATAATTCATGAGGAATTTCCACAGATGAAAACAATAAATACCATACAATATTACATATTGATATAGCCATAGAAAATTGATAAAACAGCATTTTCAGAGCAACATTCAGTTATCGATTAAACCATAATACCAATTAATCACAGATTAGATATTTAGCTGCAGTCTATCACATCTTTCTTCCTTCCACCTATAGATCGGTGCCCAGATATGCTTGCCTAATCTTTTTGCTCTCCCTCCCTTTTTCTCATACACCCCCTTTTCTAGATTAAAGATGTCTAAAAGCCTCCCTAGCCATTGCTGAAATGTTGGGGGCCAATGGATCCAGCCACACCAAGGTTATGCAGATTCTGACAACTGCTATGGCCACAAATAAAAAGTATTGATATACCTCAGGTGTTTCGTTGTTAGCAACACCCAGCACCATTAATTCTGATGTTAAAATTACTTTTATTTTCAGAGATCGATTTAAAAAATTTCGTATTTCCTTTTTCAGAGTGTCTAAGCGGGGGCAGGTTGAAAACATGTGTACTTGGTCCGCTTCTGTACTGCCACAGCGAGGACAACTGATCCCTTCTTGCCACCTCATTGTGCTATTTTAGCTGGTGTATAATATAATGAAAAAATAGTTTTATAGTGCTGTGCTTGTAATCCAGCTGAACACAAAATGGTCCTTCCTAGCTCTAGGGAGTCTAAAATGCTACCACAGTCTATATCTAACTTATGCTTCCATGTTGCCCCTTGTTTCTCAAGGTCATCCTGTTTCAATTGAGACAGCTCTGCATAGATATACCTGATAGTACAACCTTCGTTGTCCCTAACCACCTCCATAATACGATCTTTGCCAAAACCCTTTGAACCCTCTTTTTTTTTTTGCTAGAAAACTCTGTATTTGTAGATATTTAAAAACATCTCTCCTATCAATTCCAAATTTGTCTTGAACATCATAAAATGATTGGATTCCGTCCGAGTCCATAAGATCCCCGATCATCCGAATTCCCGAACCCTCCCACCTTGCCATAATATTATCTTGAAAAATTCCTGGGAGCATCGGAATTCTGTAAAGTTGGGAATAGAAATTCATTCTGCCCAGCCCCATTTACCTTTTAAAAGCTGCCCAGATCTGATATGCCGCTGATAGGGTTTTAAATCGGACTTTTTTGTAATAGCTGGGTTCGCAGTATTTTAGAAAGCAGTTCTGAGACTCATCTCCAAGTAGTAATTCATAAACTTCAGGTGACCCTAATTTGCTACAGCGGTCTCCTGCACTCCCTCCAATTAAACCCTGCATGTATTGTAGAGCTGCTACCCAGTGATACAATCTTAGGTCCGGCACTGCCCATCCCCCCTGCTCTCTTGTAAGTGTCATAAATCTCAATGCTGTCCTGGTCTTCCCGTGGGCCCAAATAAACCTATTAAACATATTTTCCAGCCTCTTAAACCAACGTTTTCAAACTCCAGGGGTATAGCCCTGAAAAGATGAAGAACTTTGGGCAGAAAAATCATCTTAATTATGTTGCACTAGCCAACAATAGAGAGATGGAGATTATACATCCTATCAAAGTCCTTCTTTCCTTTCTGAATAACTGGAGCTATATTTATCTCGACCAATTGCCCCAACTCTGAGGTGACATTTATCCTCAGATAAGTGGCTACCTGTGTCACTCGGGGATCCTCCAGGTCAGCAGCTCTGTTTGTGACCATCTGTGTTTTCTGCTGATATCCTACCGAATGCCAGGGCTTCCACCTCTATAACCTCAAGTGCGATTGGGGATCGGATGTTACTACTGCCAAATCATCAGCAAAGGCCAAGATTTTAGTTTCCCGCCCTTGAAATCTCATTGGTCTAATACTCCTATTGGTGTCAATCTTCCGGATCAAGTGATCTATATATAGTGCAAAAAGAAGGGGGGAGCACGGGCATCCCTGCCTCGTCCCCCGTGTGATTCGTATTGGATCTGTATACCCCCCATTCAATCTTAATCTGACCACCGGAGTCCTATATAGTCCCTGTATAGCATTAATAAAGCCTTTTCCTATGCCAAACCGCTTGAGGACAGCCCACAGATGATCCCAGGAGACCTTATCGAACTCCTTATCTGCATCTAATAAGATCTGAGTCATAGGGTCCCCTGTGACTGCTGCCGCATCAAACAATTTTACCACACTGCGGATGTGGTCAGTGGTGCCTCTACCAGGTATAAACCCATGCTGGCAGGGGTGGATCACCTTGCCAATGATGAAACTTAATCGGGACGCTAGTACCTTCGAAAATATTTTCACGTCGCTATTCATAAGGGTAATGGGTCTGTAGGAGCCAGCTTCCCTGGGGGCTTCCCCTTTTTTAGAAAAATTATAATTGAGGCGCAGGCCCATGACTCTGGAACGGAAATCCCCATCTGCGCCTGGCAGTGTATTTCTAACAAATCCGGCCCTAGAGTGAAGAGGAAGGTTTTATAAAACTCGAGGGGATCTGGTCTGGTCCCACTGCCTTAACAGAGGGAAGATCCCTAAGCGCTCTGTATACTTCTTCCTCCGTAAATCGGGTTTCAAGAGATTCCGCATCTTCAGAAGTGAATTGTCCTAGTTGGGTACCACTAAGTTACTCCCTAATTAGATTCTCTTCTGGGTTCTGCTTCTCGTGATATAATTTACCATAATGTTTGCGGAATTTCTCCCATATACCCGAATAGCCCGTTACTAAGTTCCCCCTTCATCTTGAATCTCCAGTATCTCTCCCATCACGCTTTTTTGTCTTGAGCGTACTGCCAGCAAATGTCCTATGCGTTCATTAAACTCATGGCAGACCTGTCGCCATGCAAGAAATTTCTCTGCAGCCTTTGCTGCTGTGATTTCTTTGACTTCAACTTTTGCAAGGGCAAGTTTGAGCAGTGTTTTCTCTATGCGTATCCCTGAGGCTATAGCACTGACAAGCTCCTCTTCAGTGTCTACCAATGCCTTATATAATATTTTTAAAAGTTGGATTTCATACTTTTGGCGAAGCAGGCTATAGCTAAGCGTTTCCCCCTTACCTCTGCCTTGAATGCATCCCAGACCACCCCACTACTTGCACTATTCCTGTTGATTTCCATAAATTCCTTGATCCATTTATTCATATGTGTAATGTATCTCTGGTCCTTCAATAAGCCTCTTTCAAACGTCCAGGTTGGCTCTAGTCTTTCTACCCCTGTAAAGGTGACTACTAGAACTAGGGGATTATGATCCGACATGACTCGAGGGTGTTTTTCTATGCTGCACCTCGGGACCAGTTGGTGCAAAACAAAAAAATATTCTAACCGTGCTACTGATTTGTGAGGGGCGGAAAAATAGGTGCTTCCAGGGTCGGAGGGCTTCAGATATGACCATATATCTACTAACCCATTATCTTGAATTAGAAATGTGAGAGCTCTGTAAATCTTACTCTTTCGGCCTGTATACTTGCCTATGCTATCCCCCCAGAGCCCACCCAAACCATTGATATTCAGATCCCCACAGAGAATGACGGAGGGTGGCCACAGCGCTAGCTCGGCATTAAGAAATTCCAAAACTTCAGGGTCATCCCCAATGGACCCATGTACTAAGCATATCGTAAAGACATGGTTGTGATAAAAACATTCTGCTAGCGCCCAGCGTCCCAGCTTATCCGACTGGCACCTATTGAATATTATATCTCTCTTCTGAGATAAGATAGCGACCCCTCTCGCTCTAGTTCCTTGTGTGGTATTAATGATGACATTATACCCAAGCTGTTCGATTAGCTTCCCCCTTGTGCCCTCAATATGTGTCTACTGTAAACATACAATGTCAGTGCTGAGCATTTTTAAATCAACTCTCTGTCTCTTAGCTTGATCATTCAGGCCGCATATGTTTACTGTTGCAATTCGGATACTCATTATCTACTGTTAAAAAATGCTTTAAAGGAGACGTGAATCATATAGGTTTGTACATTAGCCCAATTTCCAATTACATCAGCCATGTTCGCTCTGCTCTTCCAGTTTTTGTGGTATTCCTCATGTACTGTGTTTCCCCCCTCCCCTTCCTGCCCTTGGAACCCCTCCTGCCTAAACCCACCCCCCCTCCAGACCCCACCTCCTCCCCTCCCACCCCCATCCCCCACCCTCCCCCCTCCCCACACACGAGCAAGTAGGTCAGTGTGACCTCTGTGATGCAGCCGCTAAACCCGCCATGAGGTGCCCCAGTGCCCCAGCCCCAATTCCAGATATAGAAAAGATTTAAGGTAGGTAGCTAATGAAAATTCTTAGCTGCAAAGATACAGTGAACCTTATTCTTGTAGCCCCCACCACACCACACATTGCGTATGCCCTGCTGATTTGACATATTGGGGGCCTCAGTGCTCCCCTCTGATGGTCCAGTGCCCCCTTTCGATTCTTTAAGCTCCTTCAGATAGCCTTGGGCCTTGATTTCTGACGAAAACATCCGCACCTTTCCGTTGGAAATAACCTTAAGTCGAGCTGGATTCAAAAGATACGCTTCAAAAGTCTGCTGCCTGGAAGGGTGTAATCAATTGGCGCAATCTCCACCTCCTCTCTACTGTGATGTGGCAGAAGTCTGGTCATGCAAAAAATGTATGGCCTTCAAAAGTGCGTTTGGCATCTGGCCTTCCTTTATCCGATGTAGCCTGCCGGAGAAGAACGTTGCCAAAGAAGACTAAGACTGCCCTGGGCCATTCATTTTGCCCTGCCACGTTACTTTTCTTCTGCCTCAGTGGGAAGCGATGTGCTCGTTGTACTTCAGCATCCCAGTTCCACTGCAGAAGATCGGGGAAAGCACCCTTTAGGAGGCCCACCATAAATGCTCTCATATTGCTGCCTTCGATATTCTCAGCTAGCCCCAGAAATCTGAGGTTGTTTCGGCATTGCCGTTTGTCAAATTCTTCAAGTTTCCACATTATGTCCTTTGCTTGTTTGTCCTGCGCCTCTTTATATGTCTGTAGCTTCTCGACTTCTCCCTCTAATGCTTCTGTCCTTTCTTCAACATGCGTCATCCTTTCCTTCATTTCAGAGCAAATTTTGCTTACTTTCTGGATTGACCCTTGAAGCTTTTTAGTGGCTTGGTGTGCCCTGCGGTTTTCTTGTTGGGCTTCTCCCTGCATTTGCTTTAAAGTGGCATAAACTATGTCTATTGAGGGGGAAACCTTTGGATCAGTGGAATCCTCCTGCTGTGCCATTTGGCCACCCATCTCCTCGTTATAAACCTGGCTGGTGGCAGAATAGCCCCATCTAAGTCTGCGGGCCGTATTCTTATCCAGATCTTGCCCTTGGTGAGCTGTTTTAGATTTGGTCCTGCGTTTTTGGATGGTTGTTCTATTTTGGCTCCCCCTTGGGCTGATAGATGAGTCCTCCATCCCAGACTCTTCCTCCGTGAGCCCTACTTGAAGCCGAGAGTTCGGAATCATCTGTAAGTGAAAAGAATTTCTCCCCAAGTTCTGGGGATCCAATCGGAGATTTTAACCACGGTCCTGGAAATGTCCCCTGCATAGCAGCCCCATATAGCGCAGTGTTTGAGAAAACAGGCAGAGAAGAAATGCTATTCCTTACCATTGCCTCCGTAGAGGGTTCCAGTTCTGTCAGGGGTCCTGTGGTTCCCACGGACCCGGGATGCCATTGTTCATCTCAGTTGGCTTAGCCACTTGCCGCTGTTGCTCTGGCTGGGGAGAGTCGATTCCTTGAAGCCCAGTTCTAGGACACCGCAGCAGCTCTGCATCCCCACGCGGAGCAATTGGCTTAGCTCCGCCCTCTTTTTCCGGCTGCTCAGAGGCAGGGAAGGCACTCCCAGCTGTGGCCACGCTCTCAAGGTGCAGTTGCCCTGCAGCAGCGGTCGTGGAAAAAGCCTCGCCGATCGCTGGCTGCTTCAAGCCGCCCGGGTCGGCTGTTGGTCTGCCCTGCAGTGAGCCTCTGATTCGGCTCCCTTGGCCGCGCGACCATCAGACTCCTCCGCCTTCCTTGCCGGGGCGCCGAGCGTTGCTCATTCCTCACCCTGCTGCCGCTCCAGGTGCGGCGGCCTCCTTCGTCGCCCTACTCGCATTGGGCAGCATTGCAGCAAACAATCTCCCCCGCAGAATGCCAACAAAAGCTCCGGCCTCTCGAAAAACCGTCGCCGCCAAAACCCACAACTCCTGCCACCAAAAGCCTCTCTGCCACCGCCTTTGCCATCTTCTTTTGTCTTGGGCCGGGCGCGAGGGCTCCTCTCACTGCAGTCAGTTGGCCACCATCTTGCTCCTTAATAAGTACTTCTAGGCTGCTATTTCCACGTTCTCTGCGATTTCGTTGCTCAAGTCCTCCCAGGTGTACCGGAAGACCATCGCCCTGTTCTGACCCAAGCCATACAGGTCGGCCATGACGATGACAAATTTACAATTTGTTGTGGCCTGGATACTATGGATTACATTGGGTGAGCCATTGGCACTAATGTCACCATTAATCTCCACGCCTGGCTGTGATCAATTGTTTTTTCGGGTGCTGTCCAGTTGTCCCTTATGGACATTCCCTTTGACTTGACGCACCTTTTTGAGGATAAAGCAGGTTCTACTCTGGAGAGTTTCAAAGTTAGCAGGGCAACAGTGTTCTACCAAGGGTTATCTGCCCTGCCTCACCAGCCGCATCAACACCCCTATTCCTTTCATGGTTTCTGCAGCGGTACCCCATACCGCCAGCCAATGCAGCCTCAGCAAAGTGCCCAGCAGTTTTGCAGTTGAGGCCATGGCAACCACTGACTCCGCAATTATGGACAGCGAGCCTCAGTCTACTGCTCCCTCAGCCGCACCTGCCAAACTCCTTTAGCGTGCCCTTAGTGGAGCATAGCCACCTGGTTGAGGCAGGATCCAACTATTCTAATCGGTTGGCCAGCCTTTACATCGGACACGTGGGTCCTGCAAATTGTGCGAAGGGATACGTCTTATCCTCCTCAGCAACTCCATAGCACCTTCCACCATCCCTGGAACAACTGGAGGAGAACCATCTGTCTGTCTTACGGCAGGAAGTGCAAGCCCTTTGGGCCAAAGGGGCTATCGAGAGGTGTCTGCACCAGAAGTGGGTCGTGGTTGTTATTCCCGCTGCATTCTTGTGCCAAAGAATGACTGAGGCCTTCGTCTTATTTTAGACCTGCGCCCTCTCAATGCCTTCTTCTGGAAGGACAAATTCAGAATGCTCACCCTGGCTCAGGTCTTGTCTGCCTCCACCCTGGTGACTAGATGGTAGCGTTGGATCTGCATGTCGCAATATTTCCATATACCCGTCCTGCAGGCTCATCGGCACTACCTAAGGTTCGTGATGGCACAGCACCATTTTCAGTTTGCTGTGCTCCTCTTTGGTCTCAGCAGAGTCCCTCAGGTGTTCATGAAAGGGATGTCGGTGGAAGCATCACATCATCAGAGGTTGTGGGTCTGGCAGTTGAAGCCCAGCTCACCCCAAGCAGTTGTCAACCACCTCCAGCCTACGGTAAACTTCATGTTATCTTTGGGCTTCACTATCAGCGTGCTGCAGTCTCACCTGACTCCTTTTCATTGAAGCAATTTTGGACACAGTTCTGTTTCATGCCTTTCCCCTAGAAAGGAGAGTCAGGCTATGATCCTGATCTTTCAGGCTCTGTCCTGGATTTCAGTGCGGTCAGCTTTGAGGCTGCTGGGACTGATGGGCTCCTGCATTCTTCTGGCCAAGCACGCCAGGTGGCATATGCTGGCTCTGCAGTGGGATCTAAAGTCTCAGTGGGCTCAACATCAAGGCGACCTCTCCAACCACATTCAGACTTCAAAGGATCTGCAGCGGTGATACAGGACCGAAATTAAGTCAGTAGACACTGGTGACCAATGCATTACTTCTGGGTTGGGGCAGCCTCCTGGGAGAAGAGGAGATCAGAGGCCTCTGGTCTCCAGCAGAGTCCTGGCTCCATTTCAACCTTCTGGAGCTGAAGGCCAGGCGCTTGACGTTGAAAGCCTTCCTTCCATCCATCAAGGAGATGCTGGTACAGGTGCTTACAAACAGTACCACCGACATGTGGTATAGCAACAAACAGGGTGGGATGAAGGTGTGGTCCCTGTGCCATGAGGCGCTACGCCTCGCGAAATGGCTGGACTATAAATGAATTTGTTTGGTGTTGAACCACCTTTCTAGACCTTTTAGTGCCAGGGTGGTGGAGCTCAACCGTCCATGCCTAGCAGATCGCGAGTGGCAATTGCACCCTGAGGTGGCGCAAGGTCCGCGAATGTGGAGAACCTTGGCACGATCTATTCACCACCGCCGAGAATGTACAATGCTAGCAGTTCTGCATATTGGAGTTTCCAAGGCTTCTCTAACTAGGAGATACATTCTGCCTACGGTGGAACTCTGGACTCCTATATGCCTTTCTGCTGATACCCTTTCTGCCCCGAGTTCTGAAAAAGATCAGGACCGACGGGGACCAAACCATTGTAGTGGCCCAGGATTAGGCCACGGAGAGTATGATATATAGAGCTCTTGGGCATAAGCATCTGTCCTCCGATCAGGCTGCCACTCAGGGGGGATCTGTTGTCGCAGCAACATGGCAACCACCTCTCATATAGGTACTGCTTTCATATCTATTCAAGAGGTGAGGAATCTGCAGTTAGAAGTCTCTATCAGAAGAACAAGTTACTTACCTTTGGTAATGCGCGTAGAGGCTTTATCTAACCACAGATTTCTTACCAATCCTCCCCGATCTATGAATTGGACTCTAACCATTAATGAGATCCCAAGTTTAGTAATTTGCGCTCTGGTCAAAGCCAGTTGGCTGTTGAGGGGCTGCATCTGGAGGTTCGGACAGCCTTGAAAACAACTGATGTCAGCTTATGGGAGTGCCGTGTAAATAGGCTCTGCATGTCATTTCTGGAGTGGAGCTGCATATGTTTGGAGTCCCATGGTGACACCTACCTACATGCAGAGGTGCTACTGAAAAGATTCCAGATCCAGCCAGATGCCTGGGGAATATGCAAGAGGTAAGGAATCTGCAATTAGCTAGTCTCTACCAGAAAGAGCATTACTGGAGGCAAGTAACAAGTTCAATAAGCTGATTCATGCATTTTTTAAATTAAAAAGTCCTAAAAATCACCATAAATTAAAGTTCTTCCCAGCCACGAACAAAGGATTAAGCATGTGGCACAATATGTGCAGGCCATGATGTTAACTTTATTATACTGGTCATGCCTGAACCCAAAAAGAACAAATGATGGACGGTATGTATGCTGAACAATGTCAAACACTCACCCCCAGTACAGAGATCTGGGCCTAAATCCATTGTTTTATTGCTCACCATGCCATTCCAGTTTGGACCGAGCCATTTGCAAATCAGTCTTGACCCTGCTTCCCAATGAAACAGTCCAGCCCTAACTGCCAAGCCAGGTTCTACCTGGACCAGAAACAAGCATCCTAGGACTGGTTTTGGGGTATCTCCCCTCATCAGCCAGGATAGCTTGACTCTGGTGGCATGGTGAGCACGAGACCTACGTCCCAATTAGGGCAACAAATGTAAATTGAACAAATGATGGACTGAATGCTGAACAATGTCAAACACTCACCTCCAGTACAGAGATCTGGACCTAAATCCATTGTTTTTTTTGCTCACCACGCGATTCCAGTTTGGACCCAGCCATATGCAAATAAGTCTTGACCCTGCTCCCCATCCGATCAGTCTAGCCTGAACTGCCAGGCCCTCTGCAGACTGGAAACAAGCATCCTAGGACCAGTTTCGTGGTATCACCCTTCATCAGTCAGAAGTGGCATGGGTATGCCCAGA
Organism: Calotriton arnoldi; assembly: GCA_963921515.1. NCBI lineage: Eukaryota > Metazoa > Chordata > Amphibia > Caudata > Salamandridae > Calotriton > Calotriton arnoldi. The sequence goes on from CAWUFW010015273.1 coordinate 330,973, forward strand.
AATGGGTCTCATGCTCACTGTGTCACTGGAACCAAGCTGTACCTAGCTGATGAGCCCATAACTAGGGCGAAACCGGTCCTGGGTCACCTGTGTTCCGGTTCAGGGAGGACCTGGCTTGACAGTTCAGGCTGGACTGTTCGCATGAGGAGTAGGGTCAAGACTGATTTGCATATGGCTGTGTCCAAACTGAGGTGGCATAGTGAGCAAAAGAATGATGGGTTGGGATACTACCCCGAGCGATTGCCAGGGGTTAGACAAATTGCAAGCATTCCTCCAATCACCTTTTGTGTGTTTCATGTACCGCACTAAGTGGCATGGGTATGCCCAAATGTGGGTCCCATACTCACTGTGTCACTGGAACCAAGCTGTACCTGATTGATTAGCCAATAACTAGGGCAAAACTAGTCCTGGGTTGCTTGTGATCTGTTTCAGGGAGGACCTGGCTTGGCAGTTCGGGCTGGACTGTTCTCATGAGGAGCAGGGTGAAGACTGATTTGCATATGGCTGGGTCCAAACTGAGGTTTCATAGTGAGGAAAAGAACAATGGGTTGGGATGCCACCTGGCGTGATTGCCAGGGGTTAGACATATTTTTGACACCTTTTGTGTGTTTCAGTCTGAACCCAGACAATCTCGCCATGTGGAACTACAGTTAAAACGCAGTCCATAGGACTTCTTTCTTCTCGCAGCAGAAGTATTTCATGATCCAGAGAAAGTTTTTACACTACCCTCAAGGTTGCGTAGAAATTGCTGTCCCCAAGATCGATTACTATTGCTGGTTCATTTGAGGTATTAAAATTCACTGGCAATAGGGTGAGGATCTCGCTTGGACAAGATTTTGCATTATGAGATTCACATGGCACTCAAATGCAACAGAATAAAAACAAGCATTTGCAATGCAATCAGTCTCGCATTTGGGACCTTATATGTATTTAGCTATGCAGCACATTAGCCTGGGTGCTGAAACATCTACTGTTCTTTAACATGGAGGGAAAGTAAGCACCAAATTGCGTGACACGCCAGGTATGGAAACACATTGAGAAAAATATTGCCTTTCAGCGGGAAATGGTAGAGTCCAAAGCTCTGTTTTTAATATAAAATCAGGGCCTTCGGTGGTCATATCACTGAAAATACAAGATTTGAAAAAAATATTATTGTCTACGGGTGCTCGTGGAAGACAATTTCTATGGACTGGAATCTAGAGAATGCTAAAGTGATTCTGGTATTTTACTGACCTCTGCTGGTCGTTCTCTATCAAGAAAGTTAAAAAGAGGCAGTTGCCAGAAAAATAAAAATAAAGTCTCTCAGCCGAAAGCAATTCTGGTATTTTACTGACCTCTGCAGGTCGTTTTCTATCGCGACAGGTAAATAGAGGCAGCTGAACAGAAAAAAAGTCCCTAAGCGGAAGCAGACAAGTCCTAGGGCTGATCTCCAGAGCCCACAAAGTACATACACATATAAGTATATAATAATAAGTATATACAAGCGGTCTCGAATGCTCGACCTAAAAATGACATTTGACTTTAAACTGGGAGCGGTCATCTTTTTTCAAAATCTTGCAACCTTTTCTACAGACATTTTTTTTACAGGGGCTGTCAATCATATTGAAATACTCTTTAAACATTGTTCTAGTGCTGCCAAACATATTTTGCTTCCCCCAATCCATAAAGTCGGTGTTTATCCTGTGCTTCATGAGTGCATGCAAAGCTAACCAGGCAGAACAGGAGCATGCTTACATAATATGTATAAAGCATCAAAGCCGCCAGCCAGTCTTTCTTGAGATTATGTAGCGAGGATTACGCACCAGCACAGTTATGAAACAATTCTAGAAAACCACAAGGACAAGAACAAAGCCCTAGGCAAATACAGATATGTCAGTAAACAGTGCCCCTTTTTCACTGACTGCATCATTAATTTCTTGTATTGATCAAAACATTGGAAAACTGGTTTTGTAGGAGTACTCTGCTACAGGAATGTCAACATGTTTTCCTTCGCAAAGTATCAGAGCATCTTCCTACGTTTGTTTCCCAGCCACTCTCTCTGAAATGCATTAATAATGATGCGCGGCTATCCGAAATTTCCATGACCTCACTGACGCAGGCTGCAGAGGAAGCCGCGAGACACCTCTCCTTGGAATGACCTCTGGCGCGCGGGGGGCTCTGTTACGTGCATACAACGAGGCTACTGTTTGTTTTTTTATCGGCTGTTTTGTACGTACTTCTCTACTGAACACGCACTGCATTATACTAGACCAATATTTCATCGTTCTCTTTGCTTCTTTGTTAGTATTCCATTGTAGTTGAATTTATGTAGCGCGTCCTACTCCGGATGAAGTGTCACAGCGCTTTACGTACGGTAGCACGCTGCACTGTAGGTTGTGTATGGTTGGAAAGGATGCGTCCTGTGGTTTGGATGTTTTGTTGTCACACTTGATGACGAGATTTGTGCTTTTGTTGTGTTATACATTGCTGCACCTGAGCATCTAATGGAGGGAACAGTAGTGAGAGATATAACACTTAGGCGTATAACACAAAGTTGTGTCGGGTTGGAAAGGCGTGTGAATGCAAGTGTTTTGACATATGTGGGAAGTGTTTTGGTGTCCTACTTGATTCTCAGGATTGCTCTTATTATGTCACTGCAAACATATACTTCTGTGTGTGAAGTGGCGTGTGAAATGGCTGCAAATGTGGACTTGCCTGCCATCCTCGTGGGAGATTTGTTTCCAGCTCTAGAGTGGGTTGACATATTATCTCTATGATGCTGAAGGTTCTGTCTCTGATTGCCATTCATCTGCTGAGGGAAGAGCCTCAGGTGTTCATGAATGTTTCTTGTCTTTGCCGGGAAGTAGATGCACAATTTTGTTGCCTATGCTGCGTAGTGTTTGCATCCCTTCACTTGCTGCAGCGTTTTGGAGTCTGCATTCTTTAGGGTAGGAAGAGTGGGCCCTTTCATAGACTCTGTTTGCGTAATCAAGATGAGGTGCAACAGTGACAATGGCATTGGTAACTTACAACTTTCATGCAAAACCTAGGTGAGGGAAGTTGCATCAAAGAGTTTACATGGTGAAGAACGCGTTTTGTGACTAAAGTCGCTTTGGGGACCAGGGATATGCGGGAGCCCTTGATTAATCCAATATTTCCTACCTAAGTCTATGTTGCTGATGGTGGACAGAATTCCTGGGGCCAGACAGTTGCAGGTTGTTCATTTTTCCTTACTCTGCAGTTTAGGACCTCTGTTTAGGAAGTGCTAAGTTTCAGTTGATGCACTTTTTAGGTCTCGCGCCTAGCGTTGCAGTGCGCAGCACTGCTCGCGCAGCGCGAGACCTCTAGAAAGGGCTTCTGAAAACGACCCACACGCTCGTACGTGTGGTTTTGTTTTCAGAAGCCCTCATTGGCTGTAGCGTGCGTTTTTTTAGAAAAAACGGCACGCGATTGGGCAAAGGCGGGTGCATGTCCCGCCTTTGCCGCGCCCATTCCCGACGGTGGCCAGAACGCGCAGCAGCGCGCGTTCGTCTCGCTTTTGCTGCCGCGCTCTCTAGCCCCCGCTCCTCTGTGGTGCGCGCGCACCACTTGTTTTTAAAATACCGGCACGCAATTGGGCGAAGGCGGGCACATGTCCCGCCTTCGCTCCGCCCATTCCCGTCTGTGTCTAGGACGCGCATCAGCGCGCGGCATAGACGGCAGGCTCCCTCCCGCTCCTCTGTGGTGCGCGCGCACCACTGGTTTGAGATGGGTAACTAGGGTAGGCTGGCATGCAGTGGGGCATGACAGTTACTGCATCATAACCCCCCGTGCCCACTTTCTACTCCCCACAGGGGTGCCGCGCTGCTGTATTTGGGGACGGTGAGCAGTAGTATAGACCTGGTTCCTCATCTAATAGCTGAAGACGCCGTTAGCCACAAAGCTGGAGTTTTAAGGAGTGCGGGGCGCTGTACTATACTATGGCTGTTGCACATGGACGGTTAGTGCCTGCCGAGCCCCTCCCCTCTGGCCGCAGCATTTAAGCGGCCACCTACTTGGAGGGGAGGGGGGGGGCGGTGGAAGCGTAGCTTCAAGCGGAAGCAGAGGACACCCCCTTAATTTACTCCAATTGTGTTTTGCCTCTTCAGAACGATCGGTTTCTCTAACGCTAATTACTTCTGAACTTTCTCTTTGTTAAATATTAGATTGGAAAATCCTTCTGCGCTAGAGCAACACATTCGTCTGGTGCTCTGTGGTTTTCTGGGTATAAATACTGCACCCAGCCAAACTCTTGCTTTCTCCTTAAAGCTGCACTGCCTGCATCTGTGGGCTGCTTATTCACATACTTGCGGCCACCGGGGCTGACTGTTCTCCCGAGGGTTACGCATGTACTCCCTCACCACTTTCCTCGAAGATGTGAGATCCACTTGAGAGTCAAAAATATCGGTAAACTGCCTAACAACTTTAGACTTTTAAAAAGTATTTATGGGGGAGTTAAGAAGCTGATGTATTATAGTATCTGTTTTCAATGTAATTGTGTGTCCTCTGACATAAATAGATTAATTGTGCTTGTTACATATGAATAAGCTTTATCACGACGGCTAAGTAGGACTGATTCATCGTCTGAGGTGTAAAAAGTATATACTTAATGTATACGTATGCATGTATAGATCTTGCATGTATGTACAGTGTGCTGTTATGAAGAGGATACATAATGGTTCAATGTGTATTATCGCCACATGATGACAATGAGAGGTCCTGCTAACATAATAGTGAACAATCACATAGGACTAAGTGCTTTGTAGATGATACCAGACCCAGGGATGACGTCTTGGACTACAATACACATGTTGTATAAGTTTATTATATATTTGTATTTTGAATGCTAAAGACAAAATAGCTATATGACTATCCATTCATTGAAGTCCGTAATTGATGAGGATCACGTAATTCCCTTAAATTATGGAAAATAATTCATCCTTGTGACACGAATGTTGATTTAATACTTTTATGCTGTCAAGGTAAGAATATTTTACGGATTCTTTATTGACATGAATTTGTGTCCTACGGCAAATCACTGTTATCATTCGGAAGGTGTCCATGCTATGGAAAAACAATAATTAAACAAGTAAAATTTGGGGTGTAGAAGGGTGAGTTACAGACAATTGAGGCTTTTACTGAGCTCGATTGTTGATGAAAACTGTTTCTTTATGATATAATTCAGGCATTAATATGCACTTTATAAGGTCTGTATGAGCTAATCGGCACTTCTGCCTTTTGCCACTGAATGTTGGAGCTTTCATTGAAATGACACATAGTAAGTGACGACAGGAGTGACATGACTCTCTTGCTTGGCGTGATTAGAACTTCAACTGGTCATACTACCTCAAGCTTACAATAGTACAATGATTCCGTGATGCACCAGCTGTAAACCTCAGTATCTAAGACAGTTTGGAGTTCACACGCCTACAACCAAGCAGGGTCCTTGCATATAATGTGCTGCTTAGTCACATATTAAAGCTGAATCCCCCTTGAGTTTAGTGCAGAAAGTTGGAAAAAAGGGCACTGGAGAGTTAAACACATCGAGAGAACGTCAGTAAGTCTTTAACCATTTCGTATCCAGCACCAGCATACCGTGAGCAAAACCTGTCAATGTCTGCCCGGTCTTCCAAGGCTTTGTGAACAGAGCGGTTGCTCTCAATGCATATCCAGTTGGCACTGTTTAAATGGAGTAGGCATCTGCCATAACCTATTGTTCTCCACCACTTTTATTTTCAAGGGTCGGGGAATACTTTAATGGGTAAGTGACAGACCTACCTACTTAACAGTGAAATTATACTTTCAGTTTTTCGCCTGGACGCAATCACATTCGAAGCACGAGTACTGTGCCCTACTATCTCTACATCTCCAACAATGCCAAATTGCTGGTATCCCCAGGGTTAAGAATAAGAATTTACACGCTTTTTGCTCGTACACATCCAGCTGTCCGCTGGGTACAAAAACAATTTTGTTGTCAGCTGAAGCCACAACTTATGTATTTTCTTTAGTCATTTTTAGTGTAGTTATTAAAGTTTAATTGAGCTATTTTGGCTAGCGCCTTCAAGGATGCAAACGTTACCAGTAATACAGTAAATTGAGTTTTCTGTGGTTTTCTTTTGCAAATAATGCTTCCAACAAGTAACAGATACTTAGGTTTACATTATGGTCGTTACCTGTTTCCTTTATTTCTCGTTAGGGGTTGCCCAATTTTCTGTTTAGTGAGGGATATGCCTGTGTTCGAAGATTCCAAGCACAGTAAGGTATCTGCTTTATCTTTTTCTTTTCTTCTCGTTTGCAGTTTCATCTTCTGTCATTGCTTCTTTCCATTTTCATTTCCATTTTCTCTTTCAGTTTTCTTCCCGTCTCCTCATTTCTATTTCAGGCTTTATATCTTACTTCTGAAATGTATTTCTATTTTATCTTTTTTTTAAAGTTTTACTTTCCTTTATTTACTCCTTTTATTATTTTGTCTCTATCATTGTTCATTGTGTTATTTTTCCTTTCCTTACATGTTTCTCTGTAGCTTCCACCGTCTATTAATTTCACTCTTTATATCTGTTCCCCTTTAACTCAACCATCCCTTTCCTTCTTTTATATTTTTATTAGTGCAGTTTTTACTCTTTTGCCTGATATTTCTTAGTCCTTTCCGTTTCACCGATTTTCCTTAGTCTTATGTCTGTTGCTAAATTTCCACTTCTGGTCTTGCCTTGTATTCTTCTACTACTTTTCTCTTTTAGTTCTGTATCCCCTTTTTACCCCCTCCTTCCCCTTTCCCAAGCATTTTTTTCTTCCTGGAACTCATTTTGACAGTGATGTGATCCAACTTTTTCTTTTTGGCTCAAACAGCATATGCTGTTGTGTCTGTTAAAAAGAATTCCCGGCTCTCTAAAGTTGAAGAGATGAATGCTGTAAACCAACAGTTTTGTGTGTTTGTGTAGGAGCAGTAGGGGGTATGGGAGAGGGGTGGGTTCCTTCAAAGCACTACTTTCTAGGCAAAATGCCTGGCTGATATCCACTGTGATTTAACATTTTCTGTTGGTCCTTGTCTATGCCTTCGAGAGACATTTTCTAAAGGCAGGGAGTGAGGATTGAGGGCTGATTAGGAGGGCGCACAAACGAGGAGGTATGTGAGACCTCTAGAAAGGGCTTTAGAAAGCTAACCACACGCTCGTGCGTGTGGTTTTGCTTTCGCCTGCTGGTATTGGCTTTCGCGTGCTTTTTTTAAATAAATACAGCACGCGATTGGGCAAAGGCGGCGCATGTCCCGCCTTAGCTCCTCCCATTCCCACTGGTGGCTAGCACGCGCAGCAGCGCGCGTTCGCCTCGCTGCTGCGCTCCCTACCCCTGCTCCTCTGTGGTGCGCGCGCACCACTGTTTTTAATGGATGTCTGTAGCATTCCTGAAAGAAAACTGTATGCTCTGGAAGAGTTGATGCAGCTGACCCCACCATCGCATGCAAGGGTCACCTTGGCGCTGATTAAGTTTTCAGAATCCGCAAACCGTGCTTATTACAGGCCGGCACATTTAGAGTATGATTGCCCGCTCTAAGAGTTTGTTTTGATAATTTATTTATCATATTGATTTGTAAAGCGCTGGCTTGTGGCAACAAGTCTGTTCATAGCGCTTTAAGTGATGAATTGTTCAGAAGTAAAAAGCATACCCGGGAGTTATCAAAACTGAAAGGTAAGAGTGGTTTGGATTGAAAGAAGTGCTTACCTTTAGAAGGAATGTAAATTGTAAAAAAGTTTTGGTTGATACCGTGTTTCACAAACTGTCCATTATAGGTCGACCTTGAAACCTTTGTGCAGACTACAGAATGAGCCTTCTGTTTAGAATGTTATTGATTTTTACTAATTTGGGTTTGTTTTATGCTCTACCCTAATAACCACTTGAAGTATAACTATCAATGTAGACTACAGGGCAGACATAGCTGGGTCCGTCACATAGTGTTAGGTTGCCAAACGAGTGATCTCACCGCAATGTATTACTGCAAATAGCTGCTTTGTATTCTTCCAAAGGAAGCTGAACGAATGCCTTACACAAGAGATGCAGGAATACAGTTCCCGGAAGTGACCTACTGAGCAGCACAGAACAGGCATGGCTGAGTGGTGCTTGCTCACTGCTTGTTTGACATGTTGTTACGGAACCGCTTGCAGCGTACAAGGCGGAGTCTGCACGGGGCAAAAGCTCTTTCCTCTGTTCTCCTTGTGCCTTGGCCTCGTCTACTCCACTCTCCTGACTTGGCTGCCCCTTTTGTTTTGAACCATCTCTTGCTCCATGCCCCTTCTCTTTCCTCTTTCTCATCGCTATTACTTATGTCCTGTTCTGCCCCTGTGTCTACTTGGTGCTCGACCCCAATTATTGTCCATTTGCTCTCTTTCCTGTCTCCTCTTTTCTCGCCCCATTGCCAGCTTCCTGTTCTGTCCTCTATCACCTTATGGCTCTGGACTCTAGTCCCCTCTCCCACATCCCTTACCTGTATACCGTCCAGCCGGTATCCCCTATCCTGTGTGTCCAACTGTATAGTGTATTTCCCACCCTTCTAAGGAAGTACGCTTACTTCACTGGCTAACTCCTTGGTGTTTGACACTGGGAAAACTGACTTAGTACCTTCCCCACGGCACCAGCACCGGGACATGCGCCCGCCTTTGCCCAACTTAGACTTTACAAGTCCAGAACACACTGTCTGAGAGGCAACCACTGCACAACCATTTGGCCATATACTTGAAGGGCCCGTCTTCCGGGCTTTTTCATGATACCATTGTGGGTAGAAAAACCTGTTTTCACCGGAATTGCAGTAGTGTGTTTGAATTGTGCTGCCATCCTTCTTTCCTATTCACATTTCCCAAGGAGGAATCATTTAATGGGAAAACCACCTGGTTAGGATGGAAAATGTGCATGAGTTGGTACCCAAGCACCAATACCTACGATTATTTCCACAATTAGAGTGCAAAACCCAGGGCTTTAAGTGGGCCGGGTCTCACCGGTGCTGAGCACCGGCAGTTTTTAAAAGGGGGCCTTGAAACGGTTCTCTATCGGGCTCTGTTTTGTTCCCTGGCACAAAGTAATATCCAAGTATTCCCCAAGCTTAGTTGTTAAAAATATGCTTCATGGCTACACACTTACACGGTCCACACATGCTTTCTTTTTTTAAAAGTCGCTGCTTGTTTGGTTTACTTTTGGCCAGTCACTCTCCAACAGAGCATTTTGGCACTCCGACACCAACTGCTCCCTCCAACCTCCCTTAGTAGGTAACAGACATTGCCGTTTACAATGCCAATAGCTCTAACTTAAAAAAATGCGAGACCTATTGCATTTCCAATGCTTGTTTGCCAAGTGTTGACAGTGACGCTGTAATGCACATTTATTCTCATTTTCCACAGTGATACTGTAAAGTTCACATTTGCCAATATCAGTTAACCTTTTGTGGTGTTCTTTATTGCTTTTTCTTTGTGTAGGCAAAACTACCAGTTTTTCACCAGCATTCAGTTATCTGCACAGTTTAGAAGATGTGATATGTCTGCTTAAAATATATACATTGTGTTGTGCGACAGCTCTTCCTCAGACAAACTCATATGACAAACTCATATTTTAGTTGCAATGGAAGTCGCTTCCCTTGACACTTCTGTGAGTTTCCCTTACTCGTTGCTGTTTGTGTCTGAATAAGGCTGTGTTTAATGAGAGAAGAATACAAGGTCTTCACTACAGCCAGTGTGAGGGCAAAACTTTTTATTCTAATTCTGGCCGTCTATCGTCTGAGTTCTTTACTCAGAAGAGATCTTCATTAGGGGTAATGTCGTCTAACAATCTCACAGAAGCCCCCTTGCTAAGTGAACTAGTCATAGACACGGAAAGAGTCACAACTCCCGGCCCGATATTGCAAGAGTTAGGAATGAAAGCCCCGATAGAAAAACCACAAAGGGCCACTAGGGCAGCCGTCAAGAAGAAAACTTTGGAAAATAGAACTGACATACCAGCAAAAAGGAAACGGGGTGGGGGCCCCCAAAGACCAAAGTCAGCAAAAACATTGAGATCAAATACAATTGAGGATGAGGCACTAACAGAGGCAATACAAAGTGATACAAGTGGTCCACAAACTGTAAAAAATTTACCAGGGCCATTGACGGACGAAGCGGCATGGTTGAGATTGGAAACACTGGTTTCTTCTATGTTTAATCCAATCTCAGAAAGGTTAATGCAGATGGAGAAGAAAATTATTAGCTTGGAATCCCAGGCAAGGGAAAATTACTATGGTCTAGAATTGTTATTAAAGGATATCTCGAACTCGTATATTCATAAGGTCCCCCTACAGTAGCTCCAATGGTACCAAATTTAAATACGAGCACTTCCATTTTTAACATCCCTAATAAGTCTAACATGCTTAGTGACACCTTTAACATTTTACCCGGCAATGTTAGTAATCTCGTTGGAAGTAATCAAAGGCAATCCTCCATAATTAATACATATGAATTCGGTGGATCCCTAAATCAAGCAACAGGTGAAACTAACACTAACACACCAACTGGAGTACATAGGAGATCATCAAGAGCCCGAGAGGGAGGAGATGACCCGTCGAGGAATTGGGCCCGATCCAGGAGCACCAATTGAACGGACCCCAAACATTATATCTCCCCCTGCAGCTGCACCTTTGGTCTTGGTCTTGGGAAATGTACCCTTATTAGGGGAGGGCAAAGGCGAATCAACCTCCCAGCTGATGTCGAAAGCTCTTCATTGGCTAACTCAAAATCTGGACAAGAAGGGGGTTTCAGGTGGGAATATATTAAATGAATTAATTATGGCAAGAAGGATACCTTGGGTGGGTTCAGCGAGAAAACAACTGTCAGGTGATTGTGTGGTTTTAAATTTTAAAAACAAATATGTTGTGGGCCACCTCCTAGCAAAATTAGGCAATACGCCTATTAGAGGCTCTAACATTACTGTTCTCCCGTTGGGTTTCTTTTACAGACCACCAACACAACCAAGAATATCTGGCACTTCAGAACAAATGATAGTTGGGGTGGGGGGCTTGCGGGAGGGTTTATCTGGGGAATCAGGCTGGAGGGCTCAGAATAGGTTTGCTCCTCTGTCGGACCTAGAAGCTTGTGACTGACTATACCCAGACCCAACAAGCGTTCAAAACAGCCTGGAAGGGCAGGGTATTTCAAAGATGGTTATACACGAGAGGGCTCAGTCACCGCTAGCTGACCATACGCAAAATAGAAAGGTATTGAAAATTGCCTCATGGAATGTGGCTGGTATTGCCTCTAAAGTTAGTGAAAATGAGTGGCTAAAGTCGTGGCAGGACCAGGAGATAGTCTGCTTTCAAGAAACATGGGCCATGGAGCCTGTATTTGTGAACAGGTATAGATCTTTCCAGACCCAGGCAGATCCATCACCCTCAGGTAGGGCAAAGGGGGCATCTTGACCCTAATCCGGAATGATTTACCTGCTAAAGTGAAGATGGTCTCCCAACCCAATCCAAATTTCCATATCCTGACCTTAGAGTTACCACAGGAAGGGAACTGGTTATTAATACATTTTTACAATAATAGATTTGGACCCAACATGCACCAAATTGTGGGGGAGGTGGAGAAAGATATTGCAGCCATAGTCCACAATAAAATGAAGGTAAACATCAACGTCATATGGGTAGGTGATTTTAATATTCATCCTTGTAAATATAATACACTACCCATATGTGGCTTGGAGGATGGGGGGGTAACCCAATATACCATTTTTCTCATACCGAGTACGGAAATAGTCTAAATAAATTACTAGCAGTTTTAAATATGGAAATGGCTTGTGATAAAGACCCTGAAACTGATGCTATATTGAAAACCTTCCACCGGAATGGAGCGGAGACAACTCTTGATTATATCCTTTTGACCATTCCGCTTGGTGCAAGGGTGGTTAAGGTATGCAATATATTTAATACTTTTAGCGATCACGCCATTGTTTCAATTGAAATGAAATTAACATCTCAAAAAGATATAATAGAACCAATGTCGGTAGACCGATTGTTGCTAGGAAAAACGGCGTCCAGTTAAAATGGGGACATATAGATAAAACGGTGTTGATTCCGGAAATTGTTCTTAAAACACAAGACAAACTACAATTGTGTCTGGATCCTGAAGCCGATCGAGGTGAAGTTGTTTTAGCTTTTTGTGAAATTTTAGGAACTATTAAAGTGGCCCTCACAAGGGGAAAAAGTGCCCCGAAACAAGCAACAAAGAAGGGCTGGTTCGATACACGGTGCACAAAGTCAAGGGCAGCTTTGCTGAGTGCATTAAAGGAGAACCCTAGAAACAAGGAAAATATAAAACTCTTGCTTGCCTCATATATAGAGGCACGGAAAAATTGTGAAAAAAAGATTAGGGAGGACCTTTGGGCTGAATTAGACGAGGCCGCGAACTCAGGAAATAGCTGTCAATTTTGGAAACTTGTAAATGCCCCATATTTTAAAAATCCTACTGATCCATCATTAGATATAAATGTTGATGAGGAGGCATGGGTCACCCACTTCGAGAAAATTTTTGCATCTGATTCAGTGACCCAACTCCACCGAGTGGCTGAAAACGAAACTCAATATCAGACTCTTTCGTTTTCTCATACTGAAGTCAAGATTGGGCTGAATGCATGTAGTCAGGGAAAAGCGCCAGGACCTGACGGCGTTCCTATAGACTTTTTCAAGATAACTTAGATCTATGGATACCATTCTTGACGAATGTTTTGAATAGCATAGCTCTGGTAGGCCCCCTCCTTCCTGGTCTTCAGGGGTGATCGTACCCATTTACAAAAAAGGAGACAGGGCTGACCCGAAGAATTATAGACCCATTTCCCTGCTGGATACAACATCAAAGCTTATGGGCCGCCTCCTTCTATCAAGGTTAGAGGCATGGGCTAGGGATAATAACATCTTGATCCAAGCCCAATATGGCTTCCAGCAGGGAAAGGGCACGGTGGACCAAGCCCTGAATCTAGCAATGACCATAGAAAAGTATACACGAATAAAGGAAGGGAAATTATATATGGCATTCATGGACCTGAGCGCAGCTTTTGACTGCGTGGTCCATGAAAAACTCTGGAATATAATGCAGATGATGGGAGTTGACCTTGCCATACTCAACTTTATAAGGCAGCTATATGCCAACGCAACGGCATCAGTACGATTTACCAAAAATGGAGACTGTACGCGCCCTTTTAAAATTTCTAGGGGAGTAAGGCAGGGCTGCGTATTGGCTCCTTTTCTTTTCTCCTTATATACAAACGGAGTAGAGAAAGTACTCTCAGTTGTTACAAATGATGTGCCCCTTTTTGAAGATCAGAAAATACCAATATTGGCTTATGCTGACGACGCTGTGTTAATCGCCAGGACAGGGTTGGGGCTACAAAGGTTGATTACGGCATATGTTTCCTTTATGGATTCATTGCAAATGAAAGTGAACCATAACAAGTCCTTTGTAATAGTCGCCGGGGCAACAAAAAGAGAAAAAGGATGTATTTTCATGCCGAGGCGAAAAGAATTGAAGTAGTAGACTCTTTTCCCTATTTGGGGATTCTTTTCGATAAAGACTTATCGTGGGTCAAATTGGTGGAAGGTAGAAAGATGGTGATGGAGAGGGGCATCATAGCTTTGAAATCTTTTACAAAAAAACTGGGGGCAAAACCTTTAATGCCGATTAAAAACATTTACCAAGCTAGAGTAAAAGCTGCAGTGAACTATGGGGCCGGCGTTTGGGGGTGGCTGAATCCTCATCTTTACAGACTGTTGAGAATAAATTTTTTAAATCAGTAGTAGGCCTCCCACCCTCATTCACAAATTATATTTTACATTCGGAACTGGGTGTCCCTTTTATATCAGACCAGATCCAAATAGCCCCAATATTATTATGGCATTCAATTTGGAGAAGAGAATCTGTCCCACTTACGCAATCAATAATAAAGAGCTGCCTAGCTATGGATAAGTGGAGGAGGTCTAGGTGGCTGAGCTATGTAGAGTCTGTATTAAGAGAAATTGGTCTTCCAGAACTTTTTAATGATCCTTTGGCATGCAAGAACATCTCTAAGCAGAAGGTTACTAACATGTTTTTGCTGATGACCGAGTACAAACGTAATGAATATTATAAGGAGAAATATGCTGTCCGGTCATATTGCAGTAACCCCCCACCGATAGAGGGGGAGTTTTCTTACCTTGCATCTGTAAATAGATTACAACATAGATTCATCTTGCTAAGGTTTCGAACAAATTTAATTCCCTGCATGTTAGGATACCCGGAAAATTCTTTTAATTATGCTGATTTAAGCCCATGCCCCTGTGATAATTCATCAGCGCAAACCGAACTGCATATAGTCCTATTCTGCAGCCTATATGAGAAGGAAAGGAAGGATTATCTGAAATCAATTTTAAAGAAAGGAAATTTTAAGCAGTGTCGGGTGGCACTATATTTTTAAAAATCATTACCAGATCCTCTGGTATGTTTTTCTGTGGCGTCCTTCCTATGGGCCTGTATGAGGAAGAGAAAGGGGAGGGCACACAGAGCACTGAGATTACTTTTATAGACAAACTGTTTTTCTTATAACTGATTGTGTAAATAATAATATAACTGCTAAAAATAGTATGTGAAGGGATTTTAATGATTTTAAAATTAAGAATTATTTCAGAAAGGTATGTAATTTGAGTGAAAATTTTATAAATGTTTATTAATTATGATGAATGTATTTGTTCTTTTATGATCATTTTTATTGTGGTCGAATAAAGAATATGACTATGACTATGACTAAAGTCGCTTTGGGGACCAGGGATATGCGGGAGCCCTTGATTAATCCAATATTTCCTACCTCAGTCTATGTTGCTGATGGTGGACAGAATTCCTGGGGCCAGACAGTTGCAGGTTGTTCATTTTTCCTTACTCTGCAGTTTAGGACCTCTGTTTAGGAAGTGCTAAGTTTCAGTTGATGCACTTTTTTGCCAAGTGTTGACAGTGACGCTGTAATGCACATTTATTCTCATTTTCCACAGTGATACTGTAAAGTTCACATTTGCCAATATCAGTTAACCTTTTGTGGTGTTCTTTATTGCTTTTTCTTTGTGAAGGCAAAACTACCAGTTTTTCACCAGCATTCAGTTATTTGCACAGTTTAGAAGATGTGATATGTCTGCTTAAAATATATACATTGTGTTGTGCGACAGCTCTTCCTCAGACAAACTCATATGACAAACTCATATTTTAGTTGCAATGGAAGTCGCTTCCCTTGACACTTCTGTGAGTTTCCCTTACTCGTTGCTGTTTGTGTCTGAATAATGCTGTGTTTAATGAGAGAAGAATACAAGGTCTTCACTACAGCCAGTGTGAGGGCAAAACTTTTTATTCTAATTCTGGCTCCCCCTCCACCTCCACTCAATGTAGTGTGATCCTGAACACGTCATTCAATCTAACTTAGCTTCAGGCACTGTTAAACTCTTAGAAAGTGGCTACTCAGAGGCACATATAAAGTGTCTTTTAGCACCCTCTTGCTTACCATTGGTTGGCTTCATTGTCACCATTTTTTTCTTCCTTTTCATTGATGAGCTCATCTGTGCGCATGCATGCCGGCTTCACTTCGTCTGCATGTTTTTGTAATCTTTCCTGAAGTATGGCCCAAGTACTGTTTTTCATGTCTTCTTATCCCAGCTCCCCGTACAAACATTTTTTTTCTACTGCAAAGCTGGTCAAAAGGCAAATACAATTCTTTCTCTTCCTGCTGCTGGATCTCCCTCTTCACACTTCCCCAAAGTTGCAGGTTTATATATATATGTTATATTTACTCATAATAAACTTGATGTACATTATTTGTCACACAAGACACAAATCACCAGCCTAAGTGCAGTGCACACAATTCTGCAAAGAGGTGGGTAAATACACAAGGCCATCAAGTACCGCACCCACAAATGAGAAGTTATTTGGTTGTATCTATAATGCACTATTCCATAAAATATGGGAAATAGTGTTTCACAAAGGCATAGTGAATCAGTAACCCCTCCATGGCTCAATGTTTTCCATTTTACCAGATCAAGGGCATCTTCACTCAAGCTTCTCCAAGCAATCAAAACATCCATCTATACATTCTGTAACCCTTGGGCAAACATTTTCCTCAAAGAGGCCGGGCACCAAAATCCTCCCCCTCACGTCCCCAATATTGCCAATATTATCACACAAAGGGTATGTTTTTCCTCTGAGATTCTTAACATAAAAGCAAATACACCAAACATACATATGCTTTGAGAAAATGATGTCCATATCAGAGCTACCAAACCAGGTCACTCCTTTTCTTTGTAGCAATAATTATTCCCCAAAGATTTCTTCACTGTTAATACACAACCCTCCAAATGTCACTTGTAAATAAATCATCATAATACACTTGAGCAAGGTCTCCACGCCTTCATTCATTGTTTCAATTAAATGCTCAATATTTTGGCTTGAATAATCCTAGCACGAGGCATATTTGCTAGTTTAGAGCATTTTATAGTTTTTGTGAGCCTCCCATATAACAACGTTTTTGTGCTTTAGTACATGTTATGTTATGTTATATGGGAATTTATGTAAGCGCGCGTTCACCTACAGGTCTCTTGGCGCTGATGAGTTTGAGCAGAAAAAGAACAGGAAGAACAGATAGAGGATCCGCTAATTATAGGCCAGGGAGAACAGCCAGGTTTTTAGAGATTTCCTGAACCGCATGTAGTCAGCCTCCAGCCTAATAGAAGTAGGCAAAGAGTTCCAAAACTTCGGGCCCAGATAGGAAAACCGGGTCCCTCCAATGCGTTTCCGTCTAATTCTAGGCACCGTCGAAAGATTCAGATGCTTCGATCTCAGATTACGCTGAGGCAGGTGCTTGCTAATGCGTGAGAGAATGAAACTTGGGCCGGTTTCTTGAGTGGCTTTGAAAAGGATACAGCCGATTTTAAATATCACACGCTGCTCCACTGGAAGCCAGTGGAGATCTTTAAGTAGCGGGGTAATGTGACATCTTCTATCCTTAAGATGGATGATTCTAGCTGCTTGATTCTGAATCATCTGAAGACGGTGTCTCAGATATAATGGAATGCCAAGGTAGAGGGCATTTCCATAATCTAATTTTGAAAGGATAAGGCCAATCACAATTTGAGTGCTGGCCTCTTTACTAAAAAAGCGTCTGATCTTACGCAGTTTACGAAGTTGGACAAAGCAGGCAGAAGTAACTGTGCTAATTTGGGCGCTCATAGAGAGGTCGGAGTCAATGTGAAGACCCAAACTCTTAATCGCTGGTTTGGGGATTGGGGCCGCACCTAATTCAGGTGGCCAATAAGAGAGTGTCCAATGAGTAAGTTTGTTGCTCGGGATGATTATCTCAGTTTTTTCAGAGTTGAGTTTTAGTTGGTTCTTATCCATCCAGGTTTTTACATACATCATAGAGCTCCTAACAAAATCTTTGCATTCGATGGAGTTCTCCAGAGTAAAAATCAGCTGCATGTCGTCAGCGTAGTTAAAGATTTTTACCCCCATCTGCCGAAGACTCGAGATAAGGTGACGTATGTAAATATTAAAAAGGATCGGCGAAAGGGAGGAGCCCTGAGGGACGCCACAGCTCATTTCAACAGTGTTGGATTTGTGGGGTGAGAGCCACACCGATTGTTTGCGGTTCTCTAAAAAAGAGCCAAACCAGTCCAGTGCCGAGCCCCCAAGACCCGCTGCGGCAATACGGTCCAACAAAATTTTGAGGTTCACGGTGTCAAATGCCGCAGACAGGTCAAGGAGGATCAGAGCCTGAATGTGATCAATGTCAGCCTGTCCTTTAAGATCGTCCAGGACTGATAGGATCACAGATTCGGTGGAATGCGCAGGACGGAAACCTGCCTGGTGAGTGTCCAGAAACTTGGATGCTTCTAAAAAAGAACTGAGGCAGGATGCAACATGAGTTTCCAGTAATTTTGCTGGAAACTGGAACAATGATATAGGTCTGTAATTTTCCAACTTTTTAGGATCTAAACCCTGTTTTTTTTTAAGTGGAATAACTACCGCTTCCTTAAAGGCTGACGGTACAGTTCCCTGGGACAGGGAGAGATTAAGGAGCTCAAGAAAGGTATCGGGGAAAGCCCGATAGATTGCTTTCTTTATATTAATGGGGCATTCCTCATTAGGGGAGCCAGATTTGACCTTCGCTACCAGTTCCAGAAAGCATTCCCTATCTAGCATGGGAAAGGTGTCGAGAGAGGAAGGATTAGGAAGAACCACACTGTCTTCAATATTATTGTTGTTACAGACAATGGAGTTTTTTTCCCACGAAGAAAGAGTTTAGATCATTACATAGTTCCTGAGTGGCCTTAACGGGTGGAGCCACGCGGCTCGGATTGGAAAGTTCTTTCACAATCCTAAAAATTTCCTTAGAGCAATTATCAGAATTGAGTACTTTATTATTGAAGAAAGCTCTTTTGGCCTCCACAATAGCTATTTTGTACTCATGTAATTTTGCTATATATTTCGTTTTAGCCTCTATAGAGTTCAATTTCCGCCATTTCCGTTCGGCTTGGCGAACATGAAGTTTTAAAGCTTCCCACTCCTTTGTGAACCATTTGGATGCTTCGTGTTGCCTAAGGCGAGAGTTTTTAGTCTGGAGGGGGGCATGGATGTTAAATGCCTTCCTCTGCCAGTCAGTGATCTCTCTTTCCCTAATATCTAAATCTCCTTCAGAGGCAACCTGCTCACAGAAGACAGTATCCAGGAGTGCTTTCAGATCGACACGATTCCAATTTCTGAAGGTGCTTCTAGCATGGGATAATTGTTTCAGTAGTGACAGGTTATTCAATTTAAAGCTAATGATATAATGATCTGACCATACGCATGGTTGAGTTACCAAGTTACATCTCACGCACTACACATTTGTGACCTTCCACCCACTGTATTCATTTATAAGCTTCACACACAAACACTATGGGGTCGATTCCGATCTCGGCCGGAGGCGCACCTGACACCATTCGCCCGGAAAAAAACCAAGCCGAACGCGTGTTTCCTGACCGATTCGAACATTCGTCCGAACGAACAAGTACGATGCGCATAACTGCCCAGATCCCGACCCAGCCGTACTTACCCATTCCAGCTCCAGTTCCCCGCCCGAGCCGGATCCGTACATGCAGAATCGAGTCGCACGGAAGCAAATAGACAGCACCTTCCGGCCGGACTACTACGATGCGCCTTCCGTACGCGCCGAACCCGTCGCTACGTCCGGCACGTCAGAGCATCCGGAAGAGCCGCACATAAGCTGCGATTCGCGCCACAAGACGATCCACGGCTACGAGACGAACAAGCCTGCGACGAGTACGAATCGAAGCAACGTGAAACCCGAACGAGACGAACCAACCATGAATCCCATCGCGCAGGGCCTACCAATACTCTACATCTATTACCGGGACAGGTACGGACGCGTACGGCGCAGACAGTAAGTCAAACACCCACTACACAAACAAACTACACGTACCCGACATATGTCACACACACATAGGGATGCAGAAATGACGTACACTAGCAACAGCAGAACCATAGGGGCGGGTTAGCTATCACCAATGCCATACACACCCATAGGGGCCTGGATGCCTACCACTCCCACCACCCCTACTCAGGGGGCCTGGATGCCTACCACTACCACCACCCCTACTCAGGGGGTGCTGGATGCCTGTCACTACCACCACCCCTACTCAGGGGGCTGGATGCCTACCACTACCACCACCCCTACTCACGGCGGCCTGGATGCCTCCCACTCCCACCACCCCTACTCAGGGGGCTGGATGCCTCCCACTCCCACCACCCCTACTCAGGGGGCTGGATGCCTACCACTACCACCACCCCTACTCAGGGGTGCTGGATGCCTACCACTACCACCACCCCTACTCAGGGGGTGCTGGATGCCTCCCACTACCACCACCCCTACTCATTGGTGTCTGGATGCCTACCACTCCCACCACCCCTACTCAGGGGGGGCTGGATGCCTCCCACTACCACCACCCCTACTCAGGGGGGGCTGGATGCCTGTCACCACTACCATCCCCACACATAGGAGATTTGATGCCTACCACTCCCACCACCCCTACTCGGGGTGCTGGATGCCTACCACTCCCACCACCCCTACTCAGGGGGGCCTGGATGCCTACCATTACCACCACCCCTACTCAGGGGGTGCTGGATGCCTACCACTACCACCACCCCTACTCATTGGTGTCTGGACGCCTACAACTCCCACCACCCCTACTCAGGGGGGCTTGGATGCCTCCCACTCCCACCACCCCTACTCAGGGGGGGCTGGATGCCTCCCACTACCACCACCCCTACTCAGGGGGGGCTGGATGCCTACCACTACCCCTACTCAGGGGGTGCTGGATGCCTCCCACTACCACCACCCCTACTCATTGGTGTCTGGATGCCTACCACTCCCACCACCCCTACTCAGGGGGGCCTGGATGCCTCCCACTCCCACCACACCTACTCAGGGGGGGCTGGATGCCTATCACTACCACCACCCCTACTCAGGGGGGGCTGGATGCCTACCACTACCACCACCCCTACTCAGGGGGTGCTGGATGCCTCCCACTACCACCACCCCTACTCATTGCTGTCTGGATGCCTACCACTCCCACCACCCCTACTCAGGAAGGGCTGGATGCCTCCCACTACCACCACCCCTACTCAGGGGGGGCTGGATGCCTGTCACCACTACCATCCCCACACATAGGGGAATTGATGCCTACCACTCCCACCACCCCTACTCAGGGGGTGCTGGATGCCTACCACTCTCACCACCCCTACTCAGGGGGGCCTGGATGCCTCCCACTCCCACCACCCCTACTCAGGGGGGCTGGATGCCTCCCACTACCACCACCCCTACTCAGGGGGTGCTGGATGCCTACCACTACCACCACCCCTACTCATTGGTGTCTGGATGCCTACCACTCCCACCACCCCTACTCAGGGGGTGCTGGATGCCTCCCACTACCACCACCCCTACTCAGGGGGCTGGATGCCTCCCACTCCCACCACCCCTACTCAGGGGGCTGGATGCCTCCCACTACCACCACCCCTACTCAGGGGGCTGGATGCCTACCACTACCACCACCCCTACTCAGGGGTGCTGGATGCCTACCACTACCACCACCCCTACTCAGGGGTGCTGGATGCCTCCCACTACCCCTACTCATTGGTGTCTGGATGCCTACCACTCCCACCACCCCTACTCAGGGGGTGCTGGATGCCTCCCACTACCACCACCCCTACTCATTGGTGTCTGGATGCCTACCACTCCCACCACCCCTACTCAGGGGGCTGGATGCCTCCCACTACCACCACCCCTACTCAGGGGGCTGGATGCCTGTCACCACTACCATCCCCACACATAGGAGATTTGATGCCTACCACTCCCACCACCCCTACTCGGGATGCTGGATGCCTACCACTCCCACCACCCCTACTCATTGGTGTCTGGACGCCTACCACTCCCACCACCCCTACTCAGGGGGGCTTGGATGCCTCCCACTCCCACCACCCCTACTCAGGGGGGGCTGGATGCCTTCCACTACCACCACCCCTACTCAGGGGGGGCTGGATGCCTACCACTACCACCACCCCTACTCAGGGGGTGCTGGATGCCTACCACTACCACCCCCCCTACTCAGGGGGTGCTGGATGCCTCCCACTACCACCACCCCTACTCATTGGTGTCTGGATGCCTACCACTCCCACCACCCCTACTCAGGGGGGCCTGGATGCCTCCCACTCCCACCACCCCTACTCAGGGGGGGCTGGATGCCTATCACTACCACCACCCCTACTCAGGGGGGGCTGGATGCCTACCACTACCACCACCCCTACTCAGGGGGTGCTGGATGCCTCCCACTACCACCACCCCTACTCATTGGTGTCTGGATGCCTACCACTCCCACCACCCCTACTCAGGGAGGGCTGGATGCCTCCCACTACCACCACCCCTACTCAGGGGGGGCTGGATGCCTGTCACCACTACCATCCCCACACATAGGGGAATTGATGCCTACCACTCCCACCACCCCTACTCAGGGGGTGCTGGATGCCTACCACTCCCACCACCCCTACTCAGGGGGGCCTGGATGCCTCCCACTCCCACCACCCCTACTCAGGGGGGCTGGATGCCTCCCACTACCACCACCCCTACTCAGGGGGTGCTGGATGCCTACCACTACCACCACCCCTACTCATTGGTGTCTGGATGCCTACCACTCCCACCACCCCTACTCAGGGGGTGCTGGATGCCTCCCACTACCACCACCCCTACTCAGGGGGGGCTGGATGCCTCCCACTCCCACCACCCCTACTCAGGGGGGCTGGATGCCTCCCACTACCACCACCCCTACTCAGGGGGGGCTGGATGCCTACCACTACCACCACCCCTACTCAGGGGGTGCTGGATGCCTACCACTACCACCACCCCTACTCAGGGGGTGCTGGATGCCTACCACTACCACCACCCCTACTCAGGGGGTGCTGGATGCCTACCACTCCCACCACCCCTACTCAGGGCGGCCTGGATGCCTACCACTACCACCACCCCTACTCAGGGGGTGCTGGATGCCTACCACTACCACCACCCCTACTCATTGGTGTCTGGATGCCTACCACTCCCACCACCACTACTCAGGGGGCCTGTATGCCTCCCACTCCCACCACCCCTACTCAGGGGGGCTGGATGCCTCCCACTACCAACACGCCTACTCAGGGGGGGCTGGATGCCTACCACTACCACCACCCCTACTCAGGGGGTGCTGGATGCCTACCACTACCACCATCCCTACTCATTGGTGTCTGGATGCCTACCACTCCCACCACCCCTACTCAGGGGGGGCTGGATGCCTCCCACTACCACCACCCCTACTCAGGGGGTGCTTGATGCCTCCCACTCCCACCAACCCTACTCAATTTTTGTCTGGATGCCTACCACTCCCACCACCCCTACTTAGGGGGGGATGGATGCCTCCCACTACCACCACCCCTACTCAGGGGGGGCTGGATGCCTGTCACCACTACCATCCCCACACATAGGGGAATTGATGCCTACCACTCCCACCACCCCTACTCAGGGGGTGCTGGATGCCTCCCACTACCACCACCCCTACTCAGGGGGGGCTGGATGCCTACCACTACCACCACCCCTACTCAGGGGGTGCTGGATGCCTACCACTACCCCTACACATAGGACGGGTAATGCATGACACAACCAGCATACTACAACATAAGGAATGGCAGAAAAACACATCCCCCAACACCATGACAAGCGTGTGTAGACTGTGTCAAATGCCTACAACACTGAACATGACATTGAACATACAATGTGACCCCCTATCACATGTGTCACACATAAATGTGTGTGGCCTCCACAATGCAAGCAGACCATGACCACTGTGGCAATGGGGTCTAACCCCCATCATCACAGTGACCAAAAGGTAAGTGTGGGGTCCATAGCTGGGGCACATTTTGAACATTGTGGCAATGGGGTCTAAACCCCCATCATCACAGTGACCAAAAGGTAAGTGTGGGGTCCATAGCTGGGGCACATTTTGAACATTGTGGCAATGGGGTCTAAACCCCCATCATCACAGTGACCAAAATGTAAGTGTTGTCATGGAAAAAGCTGCAAATGCCAAACAGCATGGATGATTCCTGGTCACAGAACAACAAACACATCAGTGGCATAGTAGTGCTTGTGCCCCATAGCAACATAGATTGGGTGAGGCAAACAGTGCAGTGCAAATAAGACATACCTTTGGCCATGTGCAGACAAACATCACCCTTGGGGGCTGACATTGTCAACATTCATCAATAACACAATGACAGAAGTGACCATCATAATGCAGACCCACATTTCTGCACCAATGGGCACACAAATGTAGATATCCTGTGGAGACTGTAGATGTGAGGTGAACAAATACCATACCATGGCAGAAATGGGACATACAAACCATGATCACTGTGCTGACTGATGACCTAGGAGTCCCAGGGACAGCATGGGAAACCCACCAAACAACATACAGCCAATGGCACACTAAAGATATGCCAATGCAGTGGTGCAGATGCACAAACACAAACAGGCAGCCCCACACTGCATATCAAACACAACAGGTGATGGGGGAGTGTGCCAGTGTCCCCAGGCAACCACACAACACATGAGGAGGCCTGAATCCCAATTACACAGATGTGCATACAGTGCCACACAAAAGTAACTCATGGATCGGATTCCCCTATGTGGGCAATCAGGCATTGTTAGATGAGAGGGAGCCCAAATTACACATGTCACACAAGCTTGTAGGAACAGCAACTAACACAGCAAGACACAGACCCACCACAGCACTACCCCCAGGGACCCCACATTGTGGTGACACTGGCCTGCATGATAATCCCACTGTGATGACAAAGCTAGATGTCGTTCACACTGTGAACCACAGTCATGTGTCCTGAGTAACAAACTACCATCACACCTACACAAGCACAAATCAATCAGCATGGCCTGTCAGCCAAGGCCAATATGGAGGCAGGGGTCTAGCCGTGCAACAACTCTCATTTGCACACACTCAACACCACACACCTTGACCTCCACTGTTGTATTCCTCTTAGGGTGTCCATAACGGGCTTTCCAGTATCATGTCCTTATATAGGCACAATTCGCCCTGCCCTTATATAGGCATAAATTCCCAGGCCTTATTTAGGCATTAAACCATGCACTCCAAATACAGGCATGGTCTCCGACATCCGTCCACCCTAACGTCACAACGAGTACATGAAGAACAGACCCTTAGGCTGCGGGAGTTTCCCTAGTCCAGGACTATTGATTTCTTCAAGGACTCATATATTATGCATGAACCGTTATTCCTTAGGGGTTCATTCATGACGTCTTTCGCTGTCCGACTCACGTCAATACTAACATTCCTAGGTACTCTCAGGTATAAATATACCTTCCCTAGCCCTTGTAAACTAGAGGAGACCTCGACTTCAGAGGAGCCCGTTTCCCGGCCTGACGCACTGAGAAGACGCTGTCATCCCTGCACGCAGAGAGTCCAGCTTCCAGTGATCTGACTTCCCTTGCGGGGTGTTGGAGTCCGAGTCTGGCAAAGAGATTCCTACCTCTCTCATTCTTCAGGTATGGAGCTGACAGGAACCTAGAGGGACTCTTGGCATACTAGGCATACTAGGCTTAACATACTCTTAGTATACCATAGTAAGGAATACTTCACCTACTTCATACCTTTCCCTACACCTAGGTTAGGTACATTGGGGTAGAACTAGCTTAGCAATGCATCGTATGAGTACTCGCATTTTTAGTCTGTGTTATTTATGTAACAGCATCTGTACTAAAAGATAATGCTATCGCAGTATTATTTATTTCTACTGCTCACACTGTACATTATTTATCTCGCATACTGTCTTGTGATCGGAACAGCACATTTAACTTACACCAGAAACAAGACTGTTCAATAAATCTTTTATTGAAAACGCCCGTCTATTTCTTTCTGTGTAACTTGGAGAAAACTAAGCATGCACGATTGAGCTGAGTGAAATAGTTATCTATTGTTTCCACGACTCTGGGACACGTTCTGATTCTAAAGGGAAACATAGTGGTCATTTTTTGCGGCTGCCAGAAACTACTCCCTTCTTGTTGTCAAGGAGTTTCTAGTGGCCTCTGAGCTAGCTGGCACAAGTAATTAAGTTTAATATACTCGATAGGGACATACTGACCGTAGTCCTATGTCAAACCTATAGGATATATTATTCCAATGCGCAGAGCCTATTAGGAAAATAGGAGCTACACTACATGGCGCCCAACGGTTTGGTAAGGCGGTAATTCAACGTTAGATACTGAGTAACTCAGCCGTGCTTTTTTCTCTCAGAGACCCCTACCCATATACTCCAAAAGACGTCTGGAGTGGGCAGGGTTAAGTATCCACCACGGCTATATAGGGAAACACCCTATATATTAGCTGTTTGGTTTGCTCAACGTTGAAGGATACAGTGTTCCAAAATATTGTGCACCTTATCTTTGTTTCCTTGAAACTTGTTCTATATTTTTCAAAAAACAAAATGCCTGACGGAGACAATAACACCGAAACCGGTGGAGCTGCGGCTGACCCAGTCGTAACAGCTTTTAACTTTACAGGTTTAAATGAAACCGAGGAGGGTGTTATAGACATCCCTCAAAACTTAAGAAGAGCCATCACTCTGAAACTTATAAAACATGGCCTACCGCCAAGAAGAGGTAGAGCAGTTTTCGTGATAGAGGCACATGAATCCTTTCAGACAGAGGTATTCTATTCATGGGTAATATTTCCTGAATGCAATACAGGATCACACACGTTTCACTTCTACAAAGAAGATGATCCACCAGAGGAATACATTCCTTTCGAGGATATTGAAATTCCATTAACATACCAAGAGCATCAGCTCTGGTTTAAAGGCGCCCTAAAACATCACAAAAACATTACTAGGCTCGGTCCACTAGGTAGACCAGGAGCAACATGGCCGATTCTAGCCGGCTACACACCTCATCCTGACATTGAAGAGATGTCAGACGAGGAATTACTTACTCAACTCACAGAGTTAATAAAAATTTACAGACAATTGGTCCAATATGTCATGCAGACTTTTACAGTCCAGCAACCATTAACAATTCCAAATCAAACTCCCCAATAGGGAATACACTAAAAATTACACCACAGACTCTATACGCAGTCATGGGTAAAATGCCCACAAAACGTGAGCAAATTCCGTTCTGGATAGCTCAAAAAATTACTCAAATCGAAGCAGTATTTCCAAATACTAGCCCGTATGAGAAACACAGAATCCTAACAATCAGTTTACCAATGGGGATCACACCACAACTGGAAGACTGCACCACTTGGGGCTCAGTCTTTGCTGCCATCTATACTAAAACACATGGCATTCCGTCAATTGCGGTAATACCTGATGTCCTCAAACAAATTCAAAACGAATACGGGGCAGAGCCTGCTCTAAATTTAGGTATGAAGTTACTGAAAAATTTCGACCAGGTCTCAACAATAATATTATTTAATATTAAAGGAGAGGCAGCAGCAGTTGCGATCCGCCAAAAATTAAGGGAATTTGATGTTACAGAACATCAAACAGAGCTACCCAGAATAATAGAACAATCTTATGCAGAATTAGGCAGAGATAGTTTGGGTGGAAGACCAGTGAAGCCGAAGCTATCTGAAAGTCCTGAGAAGGACACTATTAAACAATCTCCTACATCTTCTAAAAAGAAGTGGGAAACTAATAAACAAAATTCAAACGAGAAACGTTCTCGATCCCGAGGTAGGTCTCCACAAAAGGAGCCCTCTGAAAGGAGGTATAACCTCAGGAATAGGGATAATTTGAGAAAACCTGACAGGTATCAAGATACTGATACACGTTCCTCTCGTCCCTTTCAGATCTCATCACAGACTTCGGAAAGAAGAGGACGGACGGAACACAGAGAAGAACGCGTGAAATCGAAAGACGACAAACACGCACCAAAAACTAAAGCAAAACCTCAATTCTCCAAAAAGAAACTAGCAGGTCTACAGATTAGACATGCCGAGAATACTGAGAACACAACTCAAGAACGGAGAATGGGCTCAGACAATGCTGGACAGTGCAGCAGAAGTCACAATAGTTCGCCAGAACCTGAAGGAACTTCTGGAGATAGTGGACTTGAATGAGTACATCACAGTAGAGACTGTAGACACCAGGGTTAGTACTCCACAAAAGTTATATGAAATAACACTCCGGATAGAGGGAGACAAACCTAGACAGGTGAAAGCACTTTTTTGGGAAAGACTATCAAAGGGCTATGACATACTTCTAGCAGAAAAGGACTGGCCACCACAATTTGTCAGGGAGTGCCCACATGGCGAGGACATTATTATGCCTGCCTTCTCCACCCATATTCCAATTAACATAAAATATACATATGCCAGGAAATGGGCAGTAGCCCAGGCCCCAGCATTATATAAAAATCATGTAGAATGGGTGGAGGACTCGCCTCACCATAAAATACATCTGAAACATGAACCAACTGCACAACGGCAGTACCCAATAAAGCAAGAAGCTAAAAAACAGGTCAGGGAGATCTTAGATCAACTTGAATATCAAGGGGTGATTGAAACATGCACCTCCTCAATGAACAATCCTTTGTTTCCTGTCTCCAAACCAGACAATACATATCGTCTAGTTTTGGACTACAGACACCTAAACACTTGTTCTACAACTTTTGCAGTGCAAAATGCACATAGCACAGCATTAATGAATAACATTGTGCGTAAAAAATATAAAACAACATTAGACATCTCAAATGGTTTCTTTTGTCAAAACATAGCACCTGAAAGCAGGTACTTAACAGCATTCTCCATAATGGGGACCCAGCGTCACTTTTGTCGACTCCCACAAGGGTTCAAGAACAGCCCAGGTTTATTCTCAGCGAGGGTAACGGAGTTACTACAAATTTATGACAATGAGGCATTGTCCTATGTCGATGACATTTATCTGACAGACGATGACCTGGACAAACACTTGAACAGGGTGAGCACCATTATACTGGGTTTCGCCTCTGAGGGCTACAAATTCAACTTTAAAAAGTCCAGAATTGCCCATCTCAATGTCCTATTTCTAGGATATGAGCTATCAAGTGAAGGCAAGAGCTTGGCAGCTAACTTTTTAGAAAAATGTGCGCTGCTCCAACCTCCAAAAACGCTAAAAAACTTACAATCCATCCTGGGTTTCCTAAATTTTGGAAGAACATACATTTTAAATTACGCAGAAAGGGTTAAACCTCTCTATGCATTAATCAAACCTGATTTTTCAATCAGAAACTGGACACAAGAACACACAGAAATCTTGCGTTCACTACAAGCTAACATGTTAGCAACTAAACACTTAAAAACACGCGTAAGTCAACGCAATTTGGTGATCCGAATAATTTCGGGTCAATGCGGATTCACCTACTTAACTTTCAATGAGGGTGAAAAAATACCAATAGCGTACAAATCTCATTTGTACACACAAGCGGAAATGCGCTTCAGTTCAACTGAAAAAATTCTAACAGCAGTTCAAACCGCTGTAGCAAAAGAAAGAGCCTTAGCCCAAGGGAAACGCATTATTGTCGTCACCCCAGTACCTGCTTTAGAAGCGGTTACAAAAGTAAGCATTCCAAATGCTAAAGCATTACATCCAAGATGGATACAATGGGTTAATTCTCTTGCTGCAACAGATGTTGAATATGTTTTTGATCCAGATTTAAAAACACAAGCATTCCTGCAATATGAACATGAATGTCCCCTGCCTACTGAAATTCTGCCTCTCGATCAGTACGAATTCATAATTTACACTGACGGATCCGCACAACCCGCAATAGGGAGTAAGCAAGCTTACAGTGCAGCGTGTGCAATCGTTAAAGGTCGCATGCGAATTGGCATCTTCAGACCTATGGTCACAAAAACTCAGTCTCTAGGAGATTGTACAGCTCAGCGAGCTGAACTACAAGCATTCAAACTGGCACTTGAAAGTACAGATCGAGAATTCCCCACACTAATAGTGTGCGATTCCTTTTACTGTGTTCAGTCGTATAATGACTATATACAAAACTGGCTTGAAAATGGTTTCAAAGATGCGAAAGGTGGCACAATAAGGCACAAAATGCTTTGGGAACAAGTAGTTCAATTGAAAAACGAACTACCAAAGGCTCACGTGATCCATACACTGAGTCATCAACGTGATGGCGTTCACGTTGCAGGGAATTCATTGGCTGATGAAGCCGCAAAGGGTGCTGTGCAGACGGCTTCCGTAGCTGCGATCACTCGTTCAAAAACAAAAATAGACGGTGAGATAATGTTGGCTGTCAATGCTTCAAGCAAAGGCAGCAGTGCAGCGTTACCAAAAAAGTTTCCACTCAAGTACTCTTATGTAATTGATGCGAACAACGTTCCTTTTGCTCGAATCCCTGGAGTGGGGGATAGGGTAATTCCAAACATGGAACGTAGAGCAGCCTTGATTTATGAAACACATTTGGGGGTAGGTCTGTCACATCAAGGGATCTCTAAAACAATTTTGACGTTAAAAGAGATGTACTGGTGGCCTGGAATGAATACAGAAATTCACATATTCATCAACAACTGCTTAGACTGTAAATTACAGCGAGAGAGCCAACAGACACCATGCTGCGAATGCGGCAACCCAGTACAGACACCATTGTTAGACAGCATTAGACTATTTACGCACCTGCGTCCTAATGGACAAAGGCATTCCCACAAAAAAACACTGAATTTAGGTTCCTATGGTTATGGCCTCAGCGCTCAGCTGACGCTCGAACTGTTATAAAAGATTTGCGAGTCTTTATCGGCATATACGCAATAGGCACGCTACATTCTGACCAGGGTCCTGCGTTTAGCTCTCGGGCTTACAAAGAAGCCATGGCAGTCTGGGCGTTGCATTGCGGTACTCCTCTCCATTCCATCCTGAGGGAAATTCGGTTGTGGAAAGGGAAAACCGAGACATAAAGCAGTCTATAACAGCTAGGGTATTAGGTTCGGGTGATGGGTGGGTCAAACACCTTAGTGGGGTCCAACGCTCTTTGAAATATCTGCCAAGAAGTTCTCTTGGGGGGGGGGGGTCACTCCATATGAGGTCCTATTTGGGACAAGAATGTGGGTACCGGACCTTGAACACGTAGGCACAGTGGTGGAAAACAAACCTTTTGATATCAAAGATTGTTTGGCTGTTTTACAGGACTTAAACAAATTAAGAACGAAACAAAGCAACGTATTCCTACAGCCAACCACCACTGGGGAAAATCGGCGGTCCCAGCAAGGCCTGTCTGGATTCCAAAAGTTGGGGATCTAGTCAGAGAAAAGATTGCGGACAAGAAGGAATTTGGACCTTCTTACAGACAACCAGTACCTGTCCTAGCAGTTCAAGGAACAAGAACAGTACTTCTGCCGCCCCTTGCTGGAAGAAAGGAGAAAAGATTTGTGTCCATCGACCTCATCAAACCACAGTATGTGGCCAATACTAAATAGTAGGCCTCGTGGACTCCGACCTAGTAGCAGACGCACTCCTCTCGCTACTATCCAAGAGGTTCAGACTGAAAGACTGATAACAATCGAGAATTCAGCAGTAACAGATGGAGGACTAAGCAACAACGCTATGGAACTCATCCCTCTTGAACACCAAGTAACAGTTCGTCCAAATACACCTGTCTACACCAATGTAGCAAGTGATCGACTGGTTCCAGTGATTTCTACAAATCCTGATGCAATTCCGACAATTGATAGAACTGCTTCTGGCTATTTCATTAACTTTGATACGTTCTCAGAAGATCCCAGTGAACCTGAAACGACGCCAGCATCATTCAAATTCAAGCAGCAAGTACAAGACTTTCTTCACTTTCTGAAAAAGACTTATTTGGTTTCTCCATGGATTGAACTCTGGATTATATCTGGACTTTTTGTTTTCCTGCTCTGGCTAGCTTTGGTTACAACTGTGAGTGTGCTTATAAGTGGCAGATACATCCATGTGAACACTGAAGGAAAAGGCGTGAACGCACTTCTGAAACCTCATAAATCCTCCCATCGTGAAGCAAGAGACTTGTCATCAGTGAACATCACAGCTGTTCCTATACAAGATGGTATAGTGTGGGACAAAACAGATTTTGATATATTCGGTCCGACGGAACAATTGAACATTCCACATTTGTTTAAAATTTCATTAAGTGATCTAATTTCGTCTAGTACCTATTCTGATGATTGGGACTTTGAGACTGTTAATGACATAATGTTTGACCTAGAAAAATCTGTTGCATTTTCTAAAAATGAATATTTAGAGGGTTCATCAGACTATGAACAACTGTATTGTTATAACCACTATGGTCATCATTATTTGCATAAAACTGCATATCCAAGAAATGTGTTTATGTTTAACCAATAGGAACATTGTCCTACACCACCTAAAGGTAGTTCAAAAACATTTGCTAGTAAATTTCCATATTTTTCAGGTTACAATACATCTGATCCAGTAATGTTTTACTATAAAAATGTAAACAAGACAGGACTGAAAATGATGTTAACAAATACAAAACAGATTTATTCTGCATTATTTAATGCCCAACTGTCTAGACAGGGTTTCGACTTTTGGAAAGACACAATAGACACAAAAACTGTGTGGGGTACTAAAGATTAGCAAGTGCAGGGGATGGAAGCTTTATTTAGAGCCTCTATCATCCCTGAACAAATAATGTTTTTGAATGAAACCATCCAACAAACATCTTGCCTTGGATTAGCCAAGATCAAAGAGATGAACACACCTTCTGTACCAGCTCCTGCAAATAATAACGATTCACAGGAAGTGGTGACAGTTGACAATATACTACAACTCAACAGATCTAATCCTAATTGGAAAAAATGGTTGATCTGGCCCACAGACACGAATAACTGTCAGGAAAGATTCCTGAATAAAACTCAGGGCTTTACTATTAATAGGCCAGACCCAAGATACGTCCAAAGACAACATCCGGGGGTAGTAACAGCATACAGTGTATGAAAATTATGCCTCGATTGGCTGCATAAGTCTACACTACAGGATGTGAAACAACACTTAACCTTACTTAAAATGGACGCAGACCTTAGGGAATTCTTGCTTGGACCAAGAAAACCGCGTCAAAAACGTTTCATATATGCCGGCATTTATGCTGCCTACAATGAAGCATGGAAAGTATCACAGATGGAGGCTGCAGAACGAATACGTGAACTTGATCATATTAATTTAGAGAAAACACTCTCTGTGGTCGACAATGGGTTAACAACTTTGACCTCCAGAATATATTCACTGGACGGCATTGTATCCTCTGCTATCGACATACTAGAACAAGATTTGGCGATGTTACAACAAGGCCAATCTCAATTACGTTCTATTGTGTTATTAAGCTGGACGCTGCAATCTTTGCGAGCGGGCTATGTGCCTTGGCGTTTTATCAACACAACGGCTCTGTTTGCAGAATACAATCTCACTGATAAACAGATCGAATTGGCACAAAGAGGAGCAAGGTATACAGTGCTGAGCATTGAAAAACTGGATAAATTACCATTCACAGTGGCAGAAAAACCAGCTACAGAATGGCTTATTCATGGCAAAATAACACTACCTGTGACTACTTTTCAGTTTCAGTATTGCCTCAGACAAATGCAAGCAGGCAAATATGAAAGGTTGGGTAAGGAATACATTAAGACATCTTGGGATTTACCGTATACATATAGATGTTGGAGTGGAGATCGTGAAGTGTTTTTGAGTGGTACAAACTGTAAACGTGCACTAAGCGGTTCACTTATATGTCAGGACATCTCCTTACACGGGGCTTGTAATGGTTCTGTGGCAAACTTGTCTTGCCATCAGCAGGGTACACCAGCTGCTGTGATTAATCCAACGTTTGGACAACTTTCTAATGGGAGTTACCTCATGTTGAATGATCAGAGTTGCTGTGGCATGCTGCTAGGCATCCCATATCTAGTAACGGTCAACTCCAGGGTCACTTGCTGTATGCAAGTATTGTTTGCCCCAATAGACACAGTCAGGGGGTCGCCTCTATGGCCTTCGCTGAACGTCTCTTTTATAAGATTTGATACTTTGAGCAGAATGAAAGCCATGCTTTTACAGCAAACAGTGCCTTTGACCTCGGCCAAAGAAACCTATGATCTACAAATAGCAAGGACTTCGGCTGAGATACAGACTTTAATACGTACAAACTGCCCTATACATTTCGTAGAAATGATAACACGTATCCTCAATATGTCTGATACAAGTGGAGTTATACATGTATTTAAGAGCATCTGTATCGGTCTGTTAGCACCTTTCCAGGCAATACTCGGAATCATCCCGAACTTTGCACATTCGGTGTTTGGTGGCATACCATTAATTCTAGCACTTGTTGCCGGAATTCTATTTCTCTTCCTGCTATTGCGCTATGGCCAGCCTATTCGCCGACATCACTCCGAGCGAAATGGAGAAAGCTCTCCTTGAACGAAAGTGCCGTGAGCAAATAGTACAGCTTTTGGGCATAAATCGTCTACGGGACCTTAATACCACGTGGTTCCTGTCATTCAGACCAATCTGGCAAGATTGCATCTTACCTGTTCTACGATGCCTGCTATGCGGTGTAGAATGCGTGTTGGACACCTGTCTAACATATCCATCGGATACGCCAACGGATATCGGTACTCTGCTGGACCCGATAACGGCCCATGCTCTGTGTTGTCCCCAGAGGCTGCCAATCCTGATGTCTGCATTCATTGAGATCTCACAGACGCTTCCGGCTGCTGCTGAGGTACGAGAAAGATCAACAGGCACACAGGTAACAACGGACGCGAACATTGCTGCGGCGACCAATGCTGAAAGCGATGCTTCACATCTCTGTGCGATTAACCTGCTTCACGAGGTGTTCCAACTAACACCAACTACAGTGGATGATGTTTTGTCTATAGAAATAGATGATCTCATGTTTACACCAGACCCGTAAACTGACTCTGATTCAGCATACAGTGTTCCAGAGATGCAGTAACAATTTGGCCTTCATTCTACAAAAACTTGGAACTCTACCAAAATTGAACTTTTTTCCCCATTTTTTCGAACGAAAATGGCACTTCAATCTGCTTAAAGTAGAACTAGCCTTATAGTATAGACTTGGCGGTACTTCCACAGACACTTAGGGGTCGATTCCGATCCCGGTCGGAGGCGCACCTAATACCATTCGGCCGGGAAAAAAGCCATGCGAATGCCTGTTTCCCGACCGATTCGCACATACGTCCGAACGAGCAAGTACGATGCGCACAACTGCACAGATTCCGACCCAGTCGTACTCACCCAATCCAGGTCCTGTTCTCCGACCGAGCCGGATCCGTAAACGCAGAATCGAGTCGCACGGAAGCCAAAATGCAGCCCCGTCCGGCCGGACAAGTACGATGCGCTTTCCGTACGCGCTGAACCCGTCGCTACGCACGGCACGTCAAAGCATCCGGGAGAGGCGCACATAAGCTCCGAATCGCGCCACAAGACGATCCACGGCTACGAGACGAACACGCCAGCCACGAGTACGACCCGAAGCAAAGAGAAAGACGAACGAGACGAACCAACCATGAATCCCATCGTGCCGATCCTACCAATATTCTACATCTATTACCGGAACAGGCACGGACGCGAACGGCGCAGAAGGTAAGTCAGACACCAACCACAAAAACAAACTACACGAACCCGACATATCACACACACACAGAGGGATGCAGAAATTACTTACACCAGCAACAGCAGCACCATAGGGGCGGGATGGCCATCACCAATGCCACATATACACATAGGGGCCTGGATGCCAACAACTAACACCACCCCTACCCAGGGGGTGCTAGATGCCTGTCACTACTACCACCTCCACCCATGGGGGGCTGGATGCCTGTCACTACTACCACCCCTACCCAGGGTGTGCCAGATGCCTACCACTACTACCACCTCTACCCATGGGGGGCTGGATGCCTGACACTACTACCACCCCTACCCAGGGGGTGCCAGATGCCTACCACTACTACCACCTCTACCCATGGGGGGTGGATGCCTGTCACTACTACCACCCCTACCCAGGGGTGCCAGATGCCTACCACTACTACCACCTCTACCCATGGGGGGCTGGATGCCTGTCACTACTACCACCCCTACCCAGGGGGTGCCAGATGCCTACCACTACTACCACCTCTACCCATGGGGGCTGGATGCCTGTCACTACTACCACCCCTACCCAGGGGTGCCAGATGCCTACCACTACTACCACCTCTACCCATGGGGGCTGGATGCCTGTCACTACTACCACCCCTACCCAGGGGTGCCAGATGCCTACCACTACTACCACCTCTACCCATGGGGGCTGGATGCCTGTCACTACTACCACCCCTACCCAGGGGTGCCAGATGCCTACCACTACTACCACCTCTACCCATGGGGGGCTGGATGCCTGTCACTACTACCACCCCTACCCAGGGTGTGCCAGATGCCTACCACTACTACCACCTCTACCCATGGGGGGCTGGATGCCTGTCACTACTACCACCCCTACCCAGGGGGTGCCAGATGCTTACCACTACTACCACCCCTACCCATGGGGGGCTGGATGCCTGTCACTACTACCACCCCTACCCAGGGGGTGCCAGATGCCTACCACTACTACCACCTCTACCCATGGGGGGCTGGATGCCTTTCACTACTACCACCCCTACCCAGGGGATGCCAGATGCCTACCACTACTACCATCTCTACCCATGGGGGGCTGGATGCCTGTCACTACTACCACCCCTACCCAGGGTGTGCCAGATGCCTACCACTACTACCACCTCTACCCATGGGGGCTGGATGCCTGTCACTACTACCACCCCTACCCAGGGGATGCCAGATGCCTCACCACTACTACCACCTCTACCCATGGGGGCTGGATGCCTGTCACTACTACCACCCCTACCCAGGGGTGCCAGATGCCTACCACTACTACCACCTCTACCCATGGGGGCTGGATGCCTGTCACTACTACCACCCCTACCCAGGGGTGCCAGATGCCTACCACTACTACCACCTCTACCCATGGGGGGCTGGATGCCTGTCACTACTACCACCCCTACCCAGGGGATGCCAGATGCCTACCACTACTACCACCTCTACCCATGGGGAGCTGGATGCCTACCACCAACAACACCCCCACACATAGGATGGCTAATGCATGACACAACAAGCACACACCAACATAAAGAATGCAACAAAAAGACATCCCCCCCAACACCATGACAAGCGTGTGTAGACTGTGTCAAATGCCTACAACACTGAACATGACTTTGAACATACAATGTGACCCCTATCACGTGTCACACATAAATGTGTGTGACCCCACAATGCAAGCAGACCATGACCACTGTGGCAATGGGGTCCAACCCCCATCATCACAGTGACCAAAAGGTAAGTGTGGGGTCCATAGCTGAAGCACATTTTGAACATTGTGGCAATGGGGTCCAACCCCCATCATCACAGTGACCTAAAGGTAAGTGTGGGGTCCATAGCTGAAGCACATTTTGAACATTGTGGCAATGGGGTCCAACCCCATCATCACAGTGACCAAAAGGTAAGTGTGGGGTCCATAGCTGAAGCACATTTTGAACATTGTGGCAATGGGGCCCAACCCCCATCATCACAGTGACCAAAAGGTAAGTGTGGGGTCCATAGCTGAAGCACATTTTGAACATTGTGGCAATGGGGTCCAACCCCATCATCACAGTGACCTAAAGGTAAGTGTGGGGTCCATAGCTGAAGCACATTTTGAACATTGTGGCAATGGGGTCCAACCCCCATCATCACAGTGACCAAAAGGTAAGTGTGGGGTCCATAGCTGAAGCACATTTTGAACATTGTGGCAATGGGGCCCAACCCCCATCATCACAGTGACCAAAAGGTAAGTGTGGGGTCCATAGCTGAAGCACATTTTGAACATTGTGGCAATGGGGTCCAACCCCCATCATCACAGTGACCTAAAGGTAAGTGTGGGGTCCATAGCTGAAGCACATTTTGAACATTGTGGCAATGGGGTCCAACCCCCATCATCACAGTGACCAAAAGGTAAGTGTGGGGTCAATAGCTGAAGCACATTTTGAACATTGTGGCAATGGGGCCCAACCCCCATCATCACAATGACCAAAAGGTAAGTGTGGGGTCCATAGCTGAAGCACATTATGAACATTGTGGCAATGGGGTCCAACCCCCATCATCACAGTGACCAAAAGGTAAGTGTGGGGTCCATAGCTGAAGCACATTTTGAACATTGTGGCAATGGGGTCCAACCCCATCATCACAGTGACCAAAAGGTAAGTGTGGGGTCCATAGCTGAAGCACATCTTGAACATTGTGGCAATGGGGTCCAACCCCCATCATCACAGTGACCAAAATGTAAGTGTTGACATTGAAAAAGCTGCAACTGCCAAACTGCATGGATGATTCCTGGTCACAGAACAACACACACATCAGTGGCAAAGTAGTGCTTGTGTCCCATAGCAACATAGATTGGGGGAGGCAAACAGTGCAGTGCAAATAAGACATACCTTTGGCCATGTGCAGACAAACATCACCCATGAGGGCTGACACTGTCAACATCCAACAATGACACAATGAC